>CANSZD010000186.1:0-600000 GCA_947648045.1 Beta corolliflora | reverse complement strand
CATCATGACCATGCCTCCACCTAAGAATGAAAAACACATAAGGGGTTTCTTAGGAAAAATCCAGTACATCAGTAGGTTCATCTCTAAACTAACCATGGTGTGTGAGCCCATCTTTAAAAAGCTTAAGAAAAGTGTTGCCGCCGAATGGGACGAGGACTGCCAAAACGCCTTTGACAAAATCAAAGAATACTTATCCAATCCACCAGTCTTAGCATTTGCCTTGCCCGACATGCCTTTAAGGCTTTATTAATTTGACCGTGACTAAGACCGCGGGCCGGGGCCATGTCGGCACAAGAGGTCAATGGGAAAGAGTGTGCCATTTACTATCTTAGTAAGAAGCTCTTAGATTACGAGTCCCGTAACACCCCCTTAGAGAAGCTTTGCCTTGCACTAGTCTGGGCCACTAAGAAGCTTAGGCATTATATGCTTACTCACACAATCCATATAGTGTCGCGACTAGACCCTCTTAAGTTCTTGTTTGAAAAGCCAACCCTTAATGGTAGACTCTCCCGCTGGGTAGTAATGTTGGCCGAATTCGACTTAAAATTTATCCCTCATAAATCCATCAAAGGCAACGCTGTTTCCGACTTCTTAGCGGATTTCCCTGTAGATGAATCTCGCGAAGAATATGAATTTCCTGATGAAGACCTTCTTATGACGGAAGACGAAAGTTGGGCACTATACTTCGATTGTGCATCCAACCAAAAGGGATGTGGTGTCGGGGTACTCCTGGTATCACCGGAAGGCGAACACACTCCTCTCTCTGTTAAACTCGACTTCGATGTTACTAATAATGCAGCCGAGTACAAAGCATGTATCATAGGGCTCCAGGCCGCAGAAGCCCTCGACATCAAGAAACTAAGAGTATATGGTGATTCATCGTTGATCATCAATCACATCTCTAAAAGATGGAAAGTTAGAAATGAAAGCCTCTTGCAATACCAAACTCATCTAGAAACCATTGCTGAACAAATCCCTGAAATACAATATACATACCTTCCACGAGAAGAAAACTAATTTGTTGACGCTTTGGCCCGCTTAGCCTCCATGATTAGAATTCCTCGCATCATGCCAGAAATGCCCCTTATCATTGAGAGACGGCAAGAACCTGCTTATGTTCATGCCTTAGACACTGAGCCAGATCCTATTCCTTCTGAACCCTGGTTTATTGATTTTCTCAATTATTAAACAAAAACAGAATACCCACCTGGAGCTTCAACAAGAGCCCAGCGTGCTTTAAGGCTCTTGGCCTCCCAATATGTCGAGTATAACGGGACATTGTACAAAAGAACACCACAAGGCGTGCACCTGCTCTGTATTGATAAACCCGATACCACGACAGTCATGGATCAAGTCCACAGTGGAATTTGTGGCACGCATATGAACGGCCGTATGTTAGCTCAAAAGATCATTCGCTTAGGTTATTATTGGACCACAATGGAGAAAGATTGTTACCTTTATGCCAAAACCAGTCCAAAATGCCAATTATGCGCTAACCTGCAACATGTCCCACCTTCCTTGTTATATACCTTCACTTCACCTTGGCCATTCTCAACTTGGGGTATTGACATTATTGGTAAAATAACACCACCTAGTACTGGGGGCCTGAATTTATCCTTGTGGCCATAGATTACTTCACTAAATGGGTAGAAGCCGCATGCTATACAAAATTGACAGCCAAACATGTCGTTGTCTTCTTAGAAAAGACCATAATTTGCCGTTATGGGGTACCCCATGAGATTATCAGTGACCAAGGTACCCACTTCCAGGCTGAATGTGAACAAGTCCTTGAAAAATATAGCATTAAACACCATCGTTCTTCCCCATATAGACCTCAGGCCAACGGTGCAGTGGAGGCTGCTAACAAAAATATCAAGGTTATCATCCAGAAAATGACCGAAAATTATAAAGAATGGCCCGATAAGCTACACTTTGCCTTATGGGGATACCGCACTTCTATCCGCACATCTACCGAAGCTACACCTTATTCTTTTGTCTATGGCTTAGAAGCTCTTCAACCTGTTGAACTAAAAATACCATCCCTACGCATTGTCCTAGAAAGTCAAATTCCTAAAGCTGACTGGGTCAAAGCCAGATTCGAAGAGCTCATCTTACTTGATGAACGAAGATCAGCTGCCTTGCATCATGTGCAAGTTTATCAAAATCGTATTGCAAGATCTTTCAATAAGAAGGTCAAACCCCGAAATATTCAAGAGGGCGACTTAGTGCTCAAAGCATTAAGGAAAAATGTGTTAGATCCTCGAGGTAAATTCAGACCTACTTGGGCCGGTCCATACATTGTCAAGACCATCCTATCTGGAGGAGCAGCTCAACTCATTGACATGGACGGCACTGAATTTCATAATCTAACCAATCTTGATCAACTCAAGAATTTTATGTGTAAAACACAACCAATTCTTTGATTGGTAGCAGTTATCCAATTTTTTAGCATGAACTACGTGCGGCCTGATTCCTATTTGGATACGTAGGCAACCTTATACAAGGTTCGGCCCCTTCATTAATCAAAACCTCCCGCGGTTCATACGAGTTTACAGCAACAAAAATATATAAAAATATATAATAGTTTTT
Organism: Beta corolliflora; assembly: GCA_947648045.1. NCBI lineage: Eukaryota > Viridiplantae > Streptophyta > Magnoliopsida > Caryophyllales > Amaranthaceae > Beta > Beta corolliflora. Next base: position 597,411 of record CANSZD010000186.1, on the reverse strand, counting down.
TTATGGTTAATCGCGCCAGACACAGAAGCGTTGCGCCAAACGCAGCACGTGCGCCAGATGCATAGCGCACTAACCTGGTTCGAACTTTTTTTCCCGACAGTCGCTAAGATGTTTAAATACGATAATATATTTTGCGACATATTTAGACTCGCTTCGGTTTAAATAAAAATAAACTTTGCCTTTTATTAAAATTGTTGAATGAAAATAAAACATGAAACATAAGTTACGACTACACTATAAAATAACAATGTGGCATGCAAGCCTTATTCAAAGCAATAAATCAACATAACAAAAAAATCTGTTGCAATCAGTCCTTCTTTTCCTTCCCCTTCTCAGCCTCTTTTCCCTTAGTAGAAGTTTCTCCCTTTTCCATCTGTAGTTTTGGTCTAGGTGCTTTCCTCTTTTCCCAATACACCATAGGTTCCTTTCCTTTGCCTGTAGGAGTGTCTGTCTGTTGAGTCGGCCTTCCTGTGTCAGCCCTTTCCCTGATTACTACGCCCCCTAAGCGTAGTCTTCTCTTTGTCGGTGGAATCCGCGGCCCAAGTCGTTCCCGCGCTGGTGCCACCTTTGGCCCTAAACGTTCCTTCACAGAGAAAGTTTTAGTAACAGGCTTCTGGCTACTCTTCCCTACAGATGAGTGTCCAACTGGTCTCTTGCCCTTGTTATCCAAAGTCTCAAACGTTTTCCCCACAGTTCGAGGAGTAAATTTCCGCTTCTTAGTCACTTCGAGGGATTCCTTCACCCTCATCTATTTCCTCACAGCAGGGTCCCTAGTCAGCACGATATAACTTTTAGACACCTTCTCAGATTCTATTATTTCCTGGGTATACCAAAGTGGGCGCTCTCCCCAATACCTTTCCCACTTCCTAATTCCACTCCAGGTCAGGCCGTATATTTTGGGAGCAATAGTGTCTTCAGTCGGGATTACTTGGCGGTACCCATATTGCCTCAAAGCCCTCGAAGGAAAATAAAAGGTCATGGTATACAGTCTACACAACCTCACATAGGGTGAATCATCACGAATACCTACCATAGACCCAATCCTCCACCATGGCACTACCATCTGACGCTCAGCTCATCATCCCCAAAGAAAAAGGTCCAGTCTTCAAAGGATTTCTTGGTGAATAGCTTCTTCCTGCCAGTGAAACCATTTTTATTATATCGCTCCATATTCTCGGGAGGATCGATCAACCTCAAATGTTTCATAAGCCAGATCTGCATCAGCAAATAAAATATATATTATTATTGCTTCCTGACGAGTAATAATACATATACACTATTTCATTATTGCTTCTCAAAGAGTAATAATACGCGCACAACCTTTATTGCTTCATGACGGGTGATGATCAATACAATCTCCTATTACTTCTTATAGAGTAATACTACGAGTGAAAAACTGCGCCAGACGCGCTTTATGTGCGACACACGTAGCCACATGCGCTCGGCACAACAATCTGCGCCCAGCGCAAATTCCATTTCAATATTTTCTTCGTTTTTTCGGGATGTAATATCATAATTCCATTATTCAATACAGTCGTCATAACTCGAAAAATTTATTATGTACTCCCTCCGGTCTTTATTAGCTTACCCCTTTCTTTTGCACAGAGTTTTAGGAGGAATAGTATTGTGGGGCATACTAAGAGAGAGAAAAGATTAATTTATACTAAAGTTGAATGTATGTGTGATGGAAAGATAGTGGACCCATTCCAAAAATAGCAAAAAAAGAAAGGGGTAGACTAATAAGGGACACCCTTAAAAGGAATAGGGGTAAACTAATAAAGACCGGAGGGAGTATTATTACTTCGCATAGAGTCATAATATAGTCAAATATAATTAAAAAAAAAAGACGAAAAATAATTTTTTTGGTTCATGACTAAAAAATATATTTTACCTGCAACAGTAGGGGGCTCCCTGAAATCTGCCCTTTTGGGTCCTTCTTCACAGCATCCAGACTGGAGATCATCTCCCCTACGCAAAGTGGCATCGGTGTCCTTCCTACCTCCAGTTGGTCTGCTACAGTAATCAAGGAAGCCAAACCCAGCACCATTGTCCCCGTTCACAAACAAAAACGACTAAGGGCAAAATACCAATGCCCGCATACGATATGTCTGTCTAGCCCTTTCAGTAGGAGGACTATACAGTGCAGCTAGCCTAGTCAAATATACACGATTTCGGACATATTTTCTTCCTTCAAATCCATGAACCTCTCAAAGTCCATAAAAAAATAATCCTCCAAACTAGGGACACAGGGTAATTGACTACAGGGCCATCCAATTATAGCACCAAATTCCTCAGGCAAAATCGTTAATTCATGATTCCCAAAACAAAAACAATGATTGGTGACATCCCAAAAATTAACAGCTGCATAAAGGAAATTATAGTCTAACTGAACAAAGCTCAAGGACGCCAATACATCCATATGCCACCTGCCGAGCTCGTGTTTCTCAGCAATGGTCAGTGATGACAACCACCCACTTAGAGTTGGTTCAAAAGCCATGGCAAACAGTTAAAAGTAGCAGCAAAGTATTATAGAGAAAAGTGCAAAGAAAAATATTGAACTCGTAATATTGAAAAAGCGTACATATTCGCCTATTTATAACGACTTCGCATCTCAACTCTAAACAGATTCGGATTTATGATGGGTTTTAAATATATACCGCAAGTGCACGGTGTCTGTTGTTAGCAGAAACTAGCAAATACGGGTCGATCCACAGGGAGAGGAGTTATATAGATTTGTGCTCAATTATTTAACTAATTCAAGAAAGAAATTTGATTGAATAATTAACAACTAAACTAGAATAAGCTAGAACAAAAAAAAGATGGAAGTTTATCAAATAATTAGAAACCTAGGGCAATCCATCGGTCCACCATGCTTATACCAATTCAATCACTACAATATAGTTCAACAATACTTGGATTGAGGTTCGAATAATTAGAGTATTTCGTTAATCCTACGGTCGGGCATTAACAACTCTTAGATCAACATATGCCAGTACGGTCGCTCAACATAATCAGACCTACCTATTGTAACAAGCCTCTAATGAGTATGATCTTTTGATTCTAACTCCTATTAGCTAAACATAACCCATGATATTGCGCAATTACATGAATTAAACAAGCATAACAAATCAATAGGGAATCACTCTAATTCAATCCGAATATCGAAGAACCTTAAACCACAATCAAATAGGTATAACTTGGCTTCCCTCTCTAAGCCCTAGAAATAGACTGCTCACTCATGATAATAATAAACTCAATAAACATAATGCAAATATAAGAATTCATTAAAATAAGCAAAGTAGAGAAGAATGCTGAATTATTGAAGAACAATGAAAACCAAAATCGATGATCTTTATAATCTTCAAGGGCAAGAGTTAATACAAAGCTTAGAGAGAAAAAGACTAAGTGTTTTAAAGCAAAACAAACGCAGAAAATAAGATAGCCTAATCGAAATTACTAAAGACCTATTTATAGTTTTTACAAAACCGGCTAAAAAAGGCAAAAATTATCCTTCCGGAAAAACCGCCCGGTCGAGCGACGTTGTTCTGAAATTACGACGAAAAGGAAATTCCGCCCGGCCGGGCGCGCAAGCAGATTTTGGTCTCTTCTCGCCCGGTTGGCCGGGCGAACAAGCCTTGGAGAATGTCAACTTTGTGGCCCGCCCGGTCGGGCGAGATTGCCCGGTCGATCGGGCGAGAGTGATTTTCTCGCTCTTTTTGGTGTAATTTTGTCCGAATCACTTGTGCAATCTCTTGGAACTTTAATGGGCTATATGTGGTCCGTTGGACTTCCGTTCCGCAACTCAAATGAGGATGCTAATCGCTTAATCTGCACAAAAACATCTAACACACGGAAACAAGTCCAAACATATCAAATGACACAAAAATCGAGCTCAAATCAACTATCAAAGCTACGGGAATTGAGCTAAATAATCTATATAAAATAGATACATCAAAATCCCCCAAGCTAACCTCTTTGATACATCATCAAGAAATGCATATTTGAGGTGAGAAGGTAAAGGTTTAAGTTCTAACTTCTTTACCTGTAGCTCAGAAGTAGAGCAAATAGTCTCCATTACCTCACATTCGACTGCCTCATCAGTATCAAGGCCATCCAGTTCAAGAATTTTCTCTAATTGATCATCTGACAGATTTTGGTGATAATCACCTCCAGGAATCCCTTCCAATACATCAATCCTGCAGCATGTGTGCTCAAGCATAGGAGACTTAATAGCATTGGTTAGTTTAAAAGTAAAAGTATCATCACCAACACTTAAAGTCAGAGAGCCAGATTTAACATCAATAACAGCACCGGTAGTACACAAGAAAGGCCTACCCAAAATAATGGGGATCTGACTATCCTCCTCCATATCTAGCACTACAAAATCTACAAAATATAGAATTTCACAACCCTGACAGGAACATCCTCTAAAATACCCAAAGGATATTTCACAGAACGATCTGCCATCTGTAAAGTAATCTGGGTGCACTTCAAAACTCCCAATTTCAGTTTATTACAGATAGATAAAGGCATAACAGATACACTAGCTCCTAAATCACATAAAGCCTTATTTTAACGCACCTACATGACAGGGGATGGAAAAACTACCAGGATCCTTTAATTTTGGACGGATTTTATTTTGTAGAACAGCACTACACTCTTCAGTTAGAGCAACTCTATCTAGACCACAAAAATCTTTTTTCTTAGTAATCATGTCTTTCAAAAATTTGGCATAAACAGGCACTTGAGAAATTAAATCAGTGAATGGAACTGTTACCTCAAGATTCTTGACCATAGACATGAACTTGCCAAGCTGTTGATCAACCTTGGATTTTTGCATCATGTGAGGGAAAGGTAGTGGTGGTGTAGGAGAATCAGTGACCTTCTCCTTTTGCTTCTTTGCTTCATCTACTTTCCCTTTCTCAATTTCACATTTTGAGCTATCTTCACCCTCATTTTCATCCACTACATCATTCTTGTCTGGAGGTGGCGAATCATCAGTAGGCATATGAGGAGCATCATACTGCTTACCGCTTCGAAGAGTGACAGCATTCGCAGTTTCTTTGGGAATTGGTTGCCCCGGCAAATAACCTGGTTGCCTCTGTGCATTATTTCCTGCCACCTGAGCAAGTTGAGTCTCCAAATGTTTGGTAGTGTTCTTGACTCTTTGATGCTCTCTTCATGACTCTTACGCATAGAAACCATCATCTTCATCAGGTCAGACATGGTAGGCTCTTGAGAGCTGGCATTCTGAGGAGTTTGCTGCTGATAGCCTTAGTGTGAAGGCCTATTGAAACCAGGAGGGGGATTCTGAGGAGCCCCTTGGTAATATTATTGTCTTGCAGCATGCTGTGGTGGGTTTTAATGAGGTGGTTGGTAGGATGTTTGTGGCATTGGTTGAGGGTTCAGAACATTATTTTTTTGTAGGAAAAATTAGGATGATCCCTCCAACCTGGGTTGAATGTGTTGGAATATGGATTGTGTGGAGGTCTCTGCTGAAAAGCATTTGCATGCTCCATCTTATTCGAATCTGGTTGATTATAGGAACAATCATAACCAAAGTGGCCTTGAACACCACACACCTCACAGTAAGAAGAGGTAATAGGAGCCATTGAAGACGTAGCATTAATACTCATAGGGGGAGTATTAGACTGTGAAGATTTAAGTGAATCCATCTTCATGCTCAACTGGGCAACTTGTGAAGACAGCAGGGCATATGCATCAGCATCCAACTTTTTCTTAGTAATAGTCCTAGAAGAACTATGATCATTTGCTGCTAAGTTGGCCAGAAAATTGTACACTTCATCCACCTCCTTGTCTAGGAAAACACCTCCTGCAGATGAATCAATTGTACTCTTGATATGGGGTTGTAGACCATTGTAGAATGCCTAGGTGATGAACCACTTGTCAAGATTGTGGTGTGGGCATTCTCTCTGCAGATCCTTAAACCTATTTCATGCTTCCTTCAATGTCTCATTAGGCTCTTGTTGAAAGGTAGCAAGCTTGTGTCGGATTTCTGCAGTCTTAGTAAGAGGGTAGTATTCTTTCAGGAATGCTTCAGAAATAGCACTCCATTCAGTTGATGTGACATCATTGAGCCATTTTTGAGCTTTATCTTTCAAAGAGAACTCAAATACCATGACCTTCAACTGATCAGGAGTGACCCCTTGATGCTTAACGGTACGACAGATTTGTTGAAACCGTTGTAAATGATTTGCAGGGTCTTCAGATGGATGCCCTCCAAACTAGTTCTGTCGGATCATATGAATAAGGGCAGGCTTGATTTCAAAGTTAGCCGCTTGTATGTAAGGCATAGTAGGGCCTGTGGGAACATTGCCAGGGGAAGGCACCCCATAAAACTTCAATGACTTAGGAGGCATGATTGATTCTGTTGGTTCTTCCGTGGATTTTCCCTGATTAGCAGAATGCTTCTTCTTCTTTTGTTGCTTTTTAAGTTGCCTGATGGTTTTTTCAAGATCAGGGTCAGTTGGAACTGGAGTACCTGTTCTTTTAGACCTGGGCATAAAAGAAACAAAGAAAAATATGCAGTGAGATTGCCTCAATTGGAACTTGAAGTTCCTGAGACAGGAGAAATAGTTAGAATAATCAATCAAAAAGCTATAGAAACTAGCCGTCTCCCCGGCAACGGCGCCAAAAACTTGATGGGTTTTAAATATATACCGCAAGTGCACGGTGTCTGTTGTTAGCAGAAACTAGCATATACGGGTCGATCCACAGGGAGAGGAGTTCTATAGATTTGTGCTCAATTATTTAACTATTTCAAGAAAGAAATTTGATTGAATAATTAACAACTAAACTAGAATAAGCTAGAACACAAAAAAGATGGAAGTTTATCAAATAATTAAAAACCTAGGGCAATCGATCGGTCCACCATGCTTATACCAATTTAATCACTACAATATAGTTCAACAATACTTGGATTGAGGTTCGGATAATTAGAGTATTTCGTTAATCCTACAGTCGGGCATTAACAACTCATTGATCAACATATGCCAGTACGGTCGCTCAACATAATCAGACCTACCTATTGTAACAAGCCTCTGATGAGTATGATCTTTCGATTCTAACTCCTATTAGCTAAACATAACTTATGATATTGCGCAATTACATGAATTAAACAAGCATAACAAATCAATAGGGAATCACTCTAATTCAATCCGAATATCGAAGAACCTTAAACCACAATCAAATAGGTATAAACATGGCTTCCCTCTCTAAGCCCTAGAAATAGACTACTCACTCATGATAATAATAAACTCAATAAAAATAATGCAAATATAAGAATTCATTAAAATAAGCAAAGAAAAGAAGAATACCGAATTATTAAAGAACAATGAAAACCAAAATTGATGATCTTTATAATCTTCAAGGGCAAGAGTTAACACAAAGCTTAGAGAGAAAAGGACTAAGTGTTTTAAAGCAAAAAAAAAAAAACGCTGAAAATAAGATAGCCTAATCGAAATTACTAAAGACCTATCTATAGTTTTTACAAAACCGGCTAAAAAACGCAAAAATAATCCTTCCGGAAACACCGCCCGGTCGACCGGGCAAAACTGCCCAGTCGGGCGACGTTGTTCTGAAATTACGACGAAAAGGAAATTCCGCCCGGTCAACCGGGCAGAGCCGCCTGGTCGGGCGCGCAAGGCGAATTTTGGTCTCTTCTCCCCAGTTGGCCGGACGAACAAGCCTTGGAGAATGTCCGCTTTGTGGCCCGCCCGGTCAGGCGAGACCGCCCGGTCGACCGGGCGAGAGTGATTTTCTCGCTCTTTTTGGTGTAATCTTGTCCAAATCACTTGTGCAATCTCTTGGATCTTTTATGGGCTATATGTGGTCCGTTGGACTTCCGTTCCGCAACTCAAATGAGGGTGCTAATTGCTTAATCTGCACAAAAACATCTAACACACGGAAACAAGTCCAAACATATCAAATCACACAAAAATCGAGCTCCAAAGAGCTCAAATCAACTATCAAAGCTACGGGAATTAAGCTAAATAATCTATATAAAATAGATACATCAATTTACCGTTCCAGACAGAAAACGCGTTACACGCTAAATTTGCGCCTAGCGCACAAGAGCGCGCCAGACGCTGCTACACACCTGCGCCCAGCGCACGGTCTAGCGCCAGACGCCAAGGCTGCGATGCGCGCCACAAACATGCGCTCAGCACACAACTTCGATTCACATGTGACGACTCGAATTTTGGGCCACTCCCCCTCCACTACGGATAACAAAAAAACTGTTTTTCACTGAATATCCACGTTTTTGGTCCATTTTTGTAAAACCCACCCGCCTGGCCCCTCTTCGCTCTCCTATTTTTTTTTTTTTTGTTGGAAGAAGGTCGGCTACACTCCATTCAAATTTGCTTTAAACTGAGTCAGTCGCATTGCATTTATACATGGCATTTTAGAATAAGAGTCATTGCTAACAAAAGCTCACTAACAAACATGGAAAAGAAACAACACCAATGATTATATAATGTTTGAACAAAAGACGCAATACATATCAACATACAAAATATACATCATAACAAAAGTGCAGGCCGCAGGTACACAAGAGTAAAGTAATGCAGACATCTAAGAGGAAAGGGGATCCTACTCCCCCGAAGAGGAGTCCTCCGGTTCTTCAACCCGGACCCCACTCGACTCGTCCCGCGTGATAGCCTATCCCAGGCTGCATGAAAGGAGTCATAGGCGGAGTCGGTCGCAACTGCTGCATCCCCAACATCTGATGTTGCATCTGTATCAGCTACATCTGCTGCATCTGTTGCATCCGCATATGCTCCATCCACATCGGAGAAGGTCCAGGGCATGGATTGGGCCTGGGCCCCCCACCCCATAAAGTCCATACTGCCGGCTCCGAACTACCCAGTAAACGGACTCAGCAGAGGCCTCTCAGATGTCGACTCTCGGGGAGTATGAGCCGAAAGCCTAGACTGGGTCGATACCCTCACCTCGGGACGAGGCCCACTCTCCTGAGGACGACGCTGCACAAAATGTCACAAAGCATTATTAAAACGAATACAACAAAAAAAAAATAGAACCAAAGCACAGTCTACCTGGCTATGCGCGTCGCTGCGATGACAGGACATGCTCCTCTTCAACTTGGCCATCCCATGCTTCAGCAACTCAACCACTCGGAGAATCTGAACGACGGTCTCCCGAGGAACCCGGAAATAAACAATACATAAGTCACTACAAGCAAGATGAATAATGAAAGTTCCCGACTTTCAGCACTTACCGAGATCACATGGGCCGGCATAGCACGAACAACGATCTTTGCTCTGCCTCACGGGGGCAACATCAATCATCTCCTCGACAGGCCCGGAATCTCCAGTATACCGGATTCTCAAATCCGGAACAAAAGAGATACGAGCCGCAGCAGCCTCCTGGCAAAAGCAAAAAGCAATAACATTCAATATTTTAATCATGTCAAAGTAAACAAAAACAAGCAAATGAGCATACCTCGTTGAACTTGACGGGAGGGGCCAAGCGAGGCAAAAGGACAGCTTGGTAATCGCGATCACGGAAAACAAAGTCGTGATAGCTCACCCGAAGCGTCGCCCCTCCCTTGATAGCCTGAACAAGAGCAACCCTATCCATCATAGTGACAGGGAGGTCGTGAGGCACCAGTAATAGCCTCGTCCCGTCGTGCTGATAGGTCACCCTCTCACCCTGGATACCACACGGGGTATGAACTCCATAAAAAAATGACCCTCTCACGAGTCAGAATGCGGGCCCTATGAGCCCAAGTCGGTATCTCCATAAACGACGCCCAAAGATAAGAGGTAACCTGAAGAGCAAAGAAAAGTAAACATTTGGTACATACACCCAAAGGACAAGATTGATTCATTACGATTACCTTGTCGTCCTTGACTCGCCGGATAGCCTTCCGGACACTCTCCACGGCGCCATACCGCGTTATCACGCGCTCCGCCCAGGACAAGCCGGCAGAAAATGTTGGGTCACGAACCCTTTAAGGGCCAATCTTGGAAAATACTCATAAAACCAAATCGTAACAATAAGATCACCTTAGCACTCGGGTCAAGATAACGAGACAAAAGATGGACGATGTGTACTTGTCATACCTCCGAAGCCTCAATGGACCAAATAGGGACAACCGAGACAACTCACTCAAGGGGCTGCGATATCACGTCGAGACGCGAGATCCTCTCATCGGTGCGCAACAAGCAACGGACGGCTAACCATAGCGAGAATGCGCACCTTACGCTCCTCGGTAGTCCCTGAAGGGTGAGTCCTCTAGCCACTTTAGGCCAGGGAGCATAAGACGCATTCGGAGGAAGCATATCGAAGCCAGGGCCTATCAAACCTCGAACCACCGCCGACTTGAACGGCAACAATTCACCTATCGGCACCCGGGCCGGTAAAGACAAGCCGAAAATCAAGGAGAAATCCAGCGGAGTGATGGTCAATTCCCCGCGACGCATGTGAAAGGAGTTGGTAGTGTCCCACCACCACTCCAGCAAACCTCGGACGACAATCTGAGAGGAATGAACCACTCCCATACTCTCATAAACATCGAGAAAAGAGGACAGACCACTCTGCCCGATGAGGACAGCTCGATCTCCTACCTTTAGGACTTTCCGGAGCCAGGCAAAGTCAAAAGTCCCAAAATAACGAGTATTACCCTCGTCCTACGAAGGTAAGATTAATCAATAAAATGCCTAGGCTATCGTATCAAACGAAGTCAACATAACATAGAATACTTACAACGCTTGAGAGCGGACGATGTGAAATGTGATGCTACGGGTCAAAGTACAGTTGGTCGGGGTCCACCCCATGGCCTTCCACGCCCTCCTAGATCCTGAAGCTGCCCTACCATTGTCCTCCCCACCCGACTCTTCCGACGACATGCTAATCGGATTGAACATCACAAATGAAACTAAGAATCAAAAAAGAGTTCCTGACTCTAAATTACCAGATTTCATGAATCGGTAAAAACCGCTTCAAAGCGTCACCACTACATGAGATTCCCAGAATCCATTTCACACATCAAAATAGATTCATGGCCTAAAACATGATTTCTACCAGCAGAATCATCATAGATTCAAAGTTCCCTAAGCATGTTTCTAGGTTCCAAACTTAGAAACTACGCTAATCTTGATTCTGAGATTCATGCTCCAAGAATCATCACACATTCAAAATTCCCTAAGCATGTTTCTCGGTTCCAAACTTAGAAACTACGCTAATGTTAATTCTGAGATTCATGATCCAAGAATCATCACACAGTCAAAGTTCCCTAAGCATGTTTCTAGGTTCCAAATTTAGAAGTTATGCTAATCTTGATTCTGAGATTCATGATCCAAGAATCATCACACGTTCAAAGTTCCATAAACATATTTCTAAGTGCCGGATTTAGAAATTACAAACTCACATGAAACGAGTATCAAACTCGTGAAGAACAACAAGCCTGCCCGGAAAACTCGCCGGAAGTTCGCCGGAGCTTGTCGGAAATCGCCGAAGTACGCCGAAAACCCGCCAGCAAACGTAGCCTGAACTCGCCGGAAATGGCGCGCTCCGCTTAACCAAAAACCGGTCGCCCAAAAAAAAAAAAAGAAGGGGAATCGTCAAATGCTGAAAAAAAAAACAAAAAAAAAAGAGGGAAAAAATATGAAACAAAACCGAAAAAGCAAGAAATACCTGAATTGCCCGAAAATCGCCGAGAAATTCGCCAGAAAACAACCCGGAAAAGGGGTCAAAGACTTCGAAAATTTTCGCACCCCAAGCCCTTCGGAAATCACTCAAAAACACCCAAAAATACCGCAAAAGTAACAATTAAGCAAGAATAATCACTCCTCCAAAGTAGATCTGAAGAAATACGAGAGAAATAAGGAGTTTTCAAGCTTTGAAATTTCGAAAATGGAGGTGGACTTAAGAGAGAGAGAGAGAAACAAAAGAAAACGGCGGAGAAAGAGAGGAATGGGAGAGAAGAAGGTCGCCGTGCTTTTAGGTCGTTTAAATAATCTGCGCCCGGCGCGCCACATGCGCCCGACGCGTCGGCAAGCACTTGCGTCGACACGCGCCACATTGCGCCCAGCGCAGTATTACACGCTAAGCGCAGGCCTGTGCGTAGTCCCATACAACGCACTTGGGTGCTTCTTAGCAATGTGGAGCCCACACACCTAATTCCAAATGATTTCAAATGTTCGTTACGACATTATGAACAACAATTCAACGAACTTTCGAAAGTTTGCAAAAAATATGATTTTGCCATCCTATTAATTTTCAACGTTTATCATTCAAGAGACAATGAATACTCAGAAAAAATCAATAACGGCACACAAACCGTCAACAACGGCACACAAACCGTTAGGTCTGCGGACCACTTTCAATCAACTACAACGATTGCCTTGGAATAGGACAAACATTGCACAACAATTGCCTTGGAAGAGGACAAACATTCCACAACAATTGCCTTGGAAGAGGACAAACATTCCGCAACAATTGCCTTGGAATAGGACAAACATTCTGCAACAATTGCCTTGGAAGAGGACAAACATTCCACAACAATTGCCTTGGAATAGGACAAACATTCCGCAACAATTGCCTTGGAATATGACAAACATTCCACAACAATTGCCTTGGAATAGGACAACATTCCGCAACAATTGCCTTGGAATAGGCCAAACATTCCGCATCAATTGCTATACACATATTGCCTTGGAATAGGCCAAAAACTCTACCCCGACATGAGCCGGATCATAATAGCTCATGATTCTTTTTCCCATATATCATTTCATTTTTGCAAATTTACAATTATTTTGCGAATATGTTTCACCCATGCCAATTCCTGAAGCTTTTGCTTGTTTTGCAGGTACCGGCGCAAAAGAGTGATTTTGGATTGCAGAGCATCTAGAATCATTCTCCATCCCGACACGTGTACTTTGACTGGGGCTTCTATAGACACATAATCGTGTCTCCCCATTTAAGGGTCCAATGATGAAATATACCGCTGTCTTAGTTGGCATGGCCCAATGGAGGAGCAGTCCGAATAACCAGGCAATGTGTGTTTTGAAATAATATTATAAAAGCCCAATTAATCATTCATGATGATTAATTGTAAGTTCAACCCATAAAATGTATTTAAATCCATTTTAAAAGCCCAATTGAATATTTACCATTTTAATAAATATTATCCTAATATTTATTGTTTTGATAAATATTTTCTTAAAAAGCTTTTATTATTATCCTTTACCCATAAACAAGATTTTTAATACGGAAAATTCGATCTCCGGTTTTTTAGGGATAAAAAAAAGACATCTTGAAAGCACGCGTAGCATTAAAAAGGAATATTCTAGAATATTCCGAAATTTGCACCGAACGCGGAGGCTGCGCTCAGCGCGCCGCGTGCATCCAGCTCATTGGCCATATTGCGTCAAGCACGCCAATAAGCGCTCGACACGTGGACTTGTGACTCACACAGAGTCCTGCGCCTAGCGCAAGTCTTGTGCGAGACGCAAGTTTAAAATTTTATCTTCTAAAAAACGTATTTCCATGTGCAATGTTTTAATTGGACGGACCACGTCGAGCGGAGCCAACTGCGCACGGGGTGTGTCCTCGCGCCTGCCACGTAGAACTACGCCTGGCGCAGGTCTTGCGTGGAGCGCACGCTTTGCATCGCCTGTAAATATGGGCTGATTTCCCGAATCAAGGACGGCTTTTAATTATTTATTTTTACGCACGCAAATACTCTCAAACACTCCAAAACATACTTCGAATATAAAACATTCAAACACTTTTGATCTTCCACATTAATTCTTGTTCCTGATTCTACTATATTCCTGGTTCCAAGATTGCTTCAACTGAAGGCCACTATGCTCTTCGATCTAAGCCACATAGGTATAATCTTGAGGGCTCTTGAACAATTCTATTTATTTTATTGAAGTTACTAACTTTCTTTTTTGTCATGATGTAGATTCATAATTAATAACCGTGGTTCTTTTGTAAATTCTAACCTCTTTTCTTATATTTTCTGTATATAATGTTCATATTATTATGATTGTCTTGCATGTCTTTTTATCACCCCATGTGTTATTATGCTAAACAAGACTTAAAGAATTGTTCTAATTAATTCAGATAATTTGGACAACCTGTTAGGAACCTTGTAAAATGATTGTATAATAACTTATCACTAAATAATTAGTCTTTTTGTGTGTTTCCTGAACCCATCTAGAGTAATTATTTTAGGGTGCTTTAAAACATTTTTTTATTATTCTATTGCATAAAATCTGTTGTGAATTGTTATTTAGTAGAGGCCAACAATGGGCAATATAGTTCCTGACTATATTGTACCCTCACCCCCAAACTCAATCTTTGGTTCATTTTGACCATATATGGAGTCATGACGGGGAAATCTACATTGGAGAAGTCCCTAAGATGTCCCTTCCGTTTCAATATCCAATTAGGTTTATGATTCTTCCTTTAAAGAATTGTTGGCGACTTTAAAAAACATATTTTTAATAAAACCTTAACAATGGGGTAGTCAAATAAACGCGCTCACACCGCGTGTAGGCATTAAAGGAATTCAAAAATCCACGCCTACACTAACTGGCCATCTAAAGAAGACCATGTATGAATTCGTAACCTACAGTCTAAGTATAGAGTCTTTCACGAAGCTCTACAAGGTTGGTCTACGGATTGAGGAAGAAGTGCAAACCTCAAAGAATTGGAGTGGTAATAATAACAACTCTTTGAAGAATAGTAGCAACAACCCTTCTAGCTCCAAGAGCAATGATGTCAATACCTTAACTACTGAAAAGAGAGGTTATCAAAATCCTCAAAGAATCTTGACTCCTTTAGGCATTTCTCTATAAGAAGCCTTCACTAGGCTTCATGCAAAGGCAGCACTTCAGCCTCTCGGCCCTACTCCAGACCCTGCTCTACTGAGAATAGATCTAAGAAGTGGAATCCTAATGCCTACTGCAAGTACGTACCACCACGGAAACAGGCATGCGATATAACACTGCTGGACTTTGAAGAACACCCTACAGGATATGGTTGAAGATGGTAGATTGACAGTTCCGCCTGCGACAAAAGTCAGCAACAATAGCAACCCCTCGGGCAGTGCTTAAATAATGCGGGGGATAGTCATTTAACGCTAGTTTTCTAGGTTGAGTCGGAGAGTTCCTCCCCTAGCTTCTTTATTTCCCTTACTGACGAGTCTATGTCATTTAGGACTTTGATTCTAATCAACCTTATGTCATATTTATTTCAAATTAATAAAATAATTGCATTTTCTTTTCATTTTCATTAGGCCTTCCATCATTTTATATGCGCTTCTAATTCAATGATGACACTTAAATCAAATTGTCTCTAATGACCTTGATTAAAAAAAATTAAAAAAATGGATGTACTTTGGATTATGAGTTATTCCTCTCCCCCTTCCATCATTCAGCCATCATCCATAAGCCATCTCCATGCAACCAAGAAAAATGGAAATCCCTTAAGCCATCATCCTCCATAAGCCTTTGCCAAATATCCCTTCAAGCTCAAAGCTCCACAAACAACCTGCCAATACCGAAAACCACGAAAAACTTGTGTGCAAGTCTTACTAAAAAAAAAAAAGAGAAGTCAATGCCAGGCAAAAAAAAAGAAAAATTTAAAGTGTGAAAAAAACAAATTAAAGGCAAAAGAAAAAGTTAAGCTAGGAGGCTTGCACACAAAAACTACCCCTCATTCAAATCCTTCAATCCATCAAAACATTAACCCACATAATCCAAATCCATGATCCTACCTTATCCCAACTAATTAAACCTTCATTGAAACTCCAAGCCTCTAACCTTTCCACCTTTCATCAACCTTAACTCCTTCTCCAAGGTATGTCCAAGCCGGCTAGGTTGAAAACCCGAAAGGGCGGCCTAGGCAAAAGTTAGGGCACACAAAAAAAAATTAATCAGATCCAGAATTACGAATGGTCTAATTCCGTAAAGATATGTAGGAATCCTCATCTCAAGGACCGACCGCTTCAATAAAATAAATTATCAAGGTTTCATGATTTGACTTTCTAGATCCCGACATAGACTCGAGTCTGAACCTAGCTACATCAAAGCTTTTTCCCACCTACATTTATTTAAGTCACAAAATTTAAACTTTTTATTTTTTTTAATCCCAAACTCTCCTTTTCCCTAAAGGTTTCTCTGACAATTCCATGATTTCTGGCGATATCTGATTTTACCTGTATTAACTCCCCAAAGAAGGATCCCCATTGAAGAACTCTGAATGCTCAATACAGATCAAGTACCTCCCAATCTAGGCTCGAAATGCCTAATTCAAGACAAGCTTACCCAAAATGGGCGCTTCCTATATATGTGGTGGTTCCTCCAAATCAAACTCCCGAAAAGTTGAAATATGTGGAACTCACTTGCAGACCCCGATTACTTACCAAAATAGTTTTCAAAAATCAATCTATCTATTTCTAATCATTCTATCTCTGTACCTATCCAAACCTCCTAATCTTGCATAACTCTGACCTTGCATAACATTCCATCTTTCTTACCTTTCATAACCCTGACCTTGCATGACATTTCATCTTCCTTACACTACAAGAAAACACGGCCAATAGTGACTCTTTATGTTAGGCGTTTAAAAAAACGTGATAGGATAATATGCTCGCGCGAATTAGATAAAACACATAGTGACACTTTTTGGCGCCAGTATTTGTTTCGACTCCTAAAGGCGTCACAATTGGCAAAAAAAACTCACGTGATCTGCACAAAATAGGTTTATATGGGCGGGATTTTTGGAAATTGTACCCGCTTCCACATTGGCACTCCCTCACGTTTCCATATTTCTCTCCAACCATTCCTGACTTCCTGTAGTACAATCAACTGAACCACTATAATCTAGCAAGCCGAAACAACTCGATGGTTGTTGTTAATATCTCAAATTTCACAAATCCCTGATATGATTTATTTCTAATTTGAATGCCAGACTTGCTTTCTTGCACGCAATCACTTCTATTGGGACTAAGTTGACAAACAAGAATATGTTTTATCATCAAAACCCATATTTAAATGCCTGATGTGAGCACTAAGTTGACAAACAAGAATATTACCACAGATACGATTGTAATATTTGAATGCCTGATGTGAGCACTAAGTTTTTATCATCTGTGGTAAATCTGAAGTGCCTTTCTAATTTGAATGCTTGACTTGCTCACATTTGTCGGAGTTAGTGATAAAAACTGTAATGTGTCTTTTAGTAAACATGTTGGAGTTAGTCTGTTAGCCATCATCTACTGGAGTTAGTAATGGGAACAAGAATATTACCACGGATGTGAAAGTTGACACTAACTCCAACTTGAGTGGTATATTTTTGTATGTATTAACGTCAATGGATACCAAGTTCATGATGCCTATGATGTATAGGTTATATAATTGACAAGTGAGCAAAATTTGATAAGATATAGCTTGATATAATTTGATGGTTTTAAATTTTATAGTATTCTAATCTTTTAACTTTGTTGATGTCTCTCTTTGATCCATAGCTTTTCACCACAATCAGAGTTGATGAACTTGCTCCTAGCTTGAAGGCTATTTTTAGTTTTTGTGTTCCTGATCAGAGATATGGCAAGGTAACATTGAATTATCTTTCTAGTATTTTGGTGAAATTATTGAAATATGCATGATTCGTGATGGAGTTGAGAAGATACATGGTAGGGAGGATAGGGAAGGCAATAAGCGTGATGGTGGAGTATAAGCTAGCTGTGAAAGTAGGTGCAGTTGAGAAGGAGGAAGTGGGGGAAGGAGGGACTGGGGTTTTTTTTGGTGGGGAATGGAGGGAAGGGAGTATAAGCTGCAATAAGCGTGATAGGCCAGACTGGGTTGTTTTTTTTGGTGGGGAAGGGAGGGAAGGTAGTATAAGCTAGTAACATTCTAGTTGAGAAAAAAATGTGGTATGTTAATGCCAGGGCAGGTAAATTGAAGCTAAATGTTGATGCAGCATTCCATAAAGATGAAAAGGTGGGTTTTGGTGGGGTTTTTTTCCTCTTAAGCTAGCTGTGAAAGTGTGCAATTAATGTGCGGAAGGTACTAACATACCACATTTTTTCTTATTATCTCTTGCTTATTGGCTACTTTTTTTGGGGGGCGGGTTAAGTAGCACCAAGTGGAGGACGGGAATTTAAATGTGTAAAGTGACAGAATTCTGGAATCATATTTAAAAATAAAAAAACGGGTACAAAAGATTTATTTATTGTTCAAATTCATATACAAAGTATAATTAATCCAAGATAACTTAAATATTATTTATTGTGTATTCTATGATTAATTATCTTTGGAGTAATTTTTAATGATAGTATTTGGTGGCAGACAGCTTTCATGTCTCTATTTTTTCCCTCTTGTTAGATTAAGGAGCTTTATCATTTGTAGTGTAATTGTCTTCCATATGCAACACTCCTTCATTTGGTTGTAACGTAATTTCTACCATATATGTTGTAGCTTGGACCACAAAGTCGTTTTATTTATTTGATCGATTGTGGTTAGTCCTTTTTAACTCCCAAGGAAAACGAATCTTTAGAAGTGTTGCATTGTATTGTTATTGGTGTTCCGTAGTTGATAGCAAACCTTTGTGGATTAATTCTAAACCATTTCTCATCTTGATATGCAGGAGCATTTACCATTTGTGAAGGTAGCAGAACAAAGAAGCTCTACGTGGTTTATTTTCTTGGATTCTGCAGATTGGGGCTGGTGAAGAGTATTCAGGTTAATTCTCTTATTAAATCCTTGTTTGATTACCATATTTCCCAATTGTTTTCCAATCTAATGTTACTAAATGTTTATATGTGTTGATTACTTGTGATAAGCGGTGGAGGGATTTCAAGTCAAAATTGGTGAGTCGATGGATCACAAAAACGAGGAAGGGGCCTAACAATGATAAGCAACCGTATGTGCCCTGTCTTTTCATCACGGAAGATATTTGGAAGCAATTTGTGATAAAGTGTAGCTCTGATGAGTTTAAGGTATATAATATGTACGTTACAATCACATAATATGTTATAATCAATTTTTTATGTTGTGAATATTGACTATTTACTTGTTTTTATATGAGGCTAAAAGTGAAAAAGCAAGAAAGTCTCAGGCTGCCAACATTCATCCTCATTTTCAAGGTCAAAAGTCATATGCTGAGATGATTCTTGTTTGGAAAAGAAAAAGGTATATCCCTTCATCATCTACAGCATCATCTGTTGACTCATCCACATCTTCAGTTTTTTCCTCCTTGCCGGATCGAACTTTGCCATGGCTTCTCACGAGATCGAAAAAAGATAAGGAAGGAAATCTTTTCTTCCCTAATGAAGAAACACAAAAGATAAAATAGTCCATTTTAAGCATTTTTTAAATTTTTGATCTTCCACATTAATTCTTGTTCCTGATTCTACTATATTCCTGGTTCCAAGATTGCTTCAACTGAAGGCCACTACGCTCTTCGATCTAACCCACATAGGTATAATCCTGAGGGCTCTTGAACAATTCTATTTATTTTATTGAAGTTACTAACTTTCTTTTTTGTCATGTAGATTCTTAATTAATAATCGTGGTTCTTTTGTAAATTCTAACCTCTTTTCTTATATTTTCTGTATATAATGTTCATATTATTATGATTGTCTTGCATGTCTTTTTATCACCCCATGTGTTATTATGCTAAACAAGACTTAAAGAATTGTTCTAATTAATTCAGATAATTTGGACAACCTGTTAGGAACCTTGTAAAATGATTGTATAATAACTTATCACTAAATAATTAGTCTTTTTGTGTGTTTCCTGAACCCATCTAGAGTAATTATTTTAGGGTGCTTTAAAACATTTTTTTATTATTCTATTGCATAAAATCTGTTGTGAATTGTTATTTAGTAGAGGCCAACAATGGCTATATAGTTCCTGACTATATTGTACCCTCACCCCCGAACTCAATCTTTGGTTAATTTTGACCATATATGAAGTCATGACGGGGAAATCTACATTGGAGAAGTCCCTAAGATGTCCCTTCCGTTTCAATATCCAATTAGGTTTATGATTCTTCCTTTAAAGAATTGTTGGCGACTTCAAAAAACATATTTTTAATAAAACCTTAACAATGGGGTAGTCAAATAAACGCGCTCACACCGCGTGTAGGCATTAAAGGAATTCAAAAATCCACGCCTACACTAACTGGCCATCTAAAGAAGACCAGGTATGAATTCGTAACCTACAGTCTAAGTATAGAGTCTTTCACGAAGCTCTACAAGGTTGGTCTACGGATTGAGGAAGAAGTGCAAACCTTTAAGAATTGGAGTGGTAATAATAACAACTCTTTGAAGAATAGTAGCAACAACCCTTCTAGCTCCAAGAGCAATGATGTCAATACCCTAACTACTGAAAAGAGAGGTTATCAAAATCCTCAAAGAATCTTGACTCCTTTAGGCATTTCTCTAAAAGAAAGGCTTCATGCAAAGGCAGCACTTAAGCCTCTCGGCCCTACTCTAGACCCTGCTCTACTGAGAATAGATCTAAGAAGTGGAATCCTAATGCCTACTGCAAGTACGTACCACCAAGGAAACGGGCATGAGATATAACACTGCTGGACTTTGAAGAACACCCTACAGGATATGGTTGAAGATGGTAGACTGACAGTTCCGCTGCGGCAAAAAGTCGGCAACAATAATAGCAACCCCTTGGGCAGTGCTTAAATAATGCGGGGGATAGTCATTTAACGCTAGTTTTCTAGGTTGAGTCGGAGAGTTCCTCCCCTAGCTTCTTTATTTCCCTTACTGACGAGTCTATGTCATTTAGGACTTTGATTCTAATCAACCTTATGTCATATTTATTTCAAATTAATAAAATAATTGCATTTTCTTTTCATTTTCATTAGGTCTTCCATCATTTTATATGCGCTTCTAATTCAATGATGACACTTAAATCAAATTGTCTCTAATGACCTTGATTAAAAAAAATTAAAAAAAATGGATGTACTTTGGATTATGAGTTATTCCTCTCCCCCTTCCATCATTCAGCCATCATCCATAAGCCATCTCCATGCAACCAAGAAAAATGGAAATCCCTTAAGCCATCATCCTCCATAACCCTTTGCCAAATATCCCTTCAAGCTCAAAGCTCCACAAACAACCTGCCAATACCGAAAACCACGAAAAACTTGTGTGCAAGTCTTACTAAAAAAAAAAGAGAAGTCAATGCCAGGCAAAAAAAAAGAAAAATTTAAAGTGCGAAAAAAACAAATTAAAGGCAAAAGAAAAAGTTAAGCTAGGAGGCTTGCACACAAAAACTACCCCTCATTCAAATCCATCAATCCATCAAAACATTAACCCACATAATCCAAATCCATGATCCTACCTTATCCCAACTAATTAAACCTTCATTGAAACTCCAAGCCTCTAACCTTTCCACCTTTCATCAACCTTAACTCCTTCTCCAAGGTATGTCCAAGCCGGCTAGGTTGACAACCCGAAAGGGCGGCCTAGGCAAAAGTTAGGGCACACAAAAAAAAAATTAATCAGATCCAGAATTACGAATGGTCTAATTCCGTAAAGATATGTAGGAATCCTCATCTCAAGGACCGACCGCTTCAATAAAATAAATTATCAAGGTTTCATGATTTGACTTTCTAGATCCCGACATAGACTCGAGTCTGAACCTAGCTACATCAAAGCTTTTTCCCACCTACATTTATTTATGTCACAAAATTTAAACTTTTTATTTTTTTTAATCCCAAACTCTCCTTTTCCCTAAAGGTTTCTCTGACAATTCCATGATTTCTGGCGATATCAGATTTTACCTGTATTAACTCCCCAAAGAAGGATCCCCATTGAAGAACTCTGAATGCTCAATACAGATCAAGTACCTCCCAATCTAGGCTCGAAATGCCTAATTCAAGACAAGCTTACCCAAAATGGGCGCTTCTTATATATGTGGTGGTTCCTCCAAATCAAACTCCCGAAAAGTTGAAATATGTGGAACTCACTTGCAGACCCCGATTACTTACCAAAATAGTTTTCAAAAATCAATCTATCTATTTCTAATCATTCTATCTCTGTACCTATCCAAACCTCCTAATCTTGCATAACTCTGACCTTGCATAACATTCCATCTTTCTTATCCTTTCATAACCCTGACCTTGCATGACATTTCATCTTCCTTACACTACAAGAAAACACGGCCAATAGTGACTCTTTGTGTTAGGCGTTTAAAAAAACGTGATAGGATAATATGCTCGCGCGAATTAGATAAAACACATAGTGACGCTTTTTGGCGCCAGTATTTGTTTCGACTCCTAAAGGCGTCACAATTGGCAAAAAAAAATCACGTGATCTGCACAAAATAGGTTTATATGGGAGGGATTTTTGGAAATTGTACCCGCTTCCACATTGGCACTCCCTCACGTTTCCATATTTCTCTCCAACCATTCTTGACTTCCTGTTGTACAATCAACTGAACCACTATAATCTAGCAAGCCGAAACAACTCGATGGTTGTTGTTAATATCTCAAATTTCACAAATCCCTGATATGATTTATTTCTAATTTGAATGCCAGACTTGCTTTCTTGCACGCAATCACTTCTATTGGGACTAAGTTGACAAACAAGAATATGTTTTATCATCAAAATCCATATTTAAATGCCTGATGTGAGCACTAAGTTGACAAACAAGAATATTACCACGAATACGATTGTAATATTTGAATGCACGATGTGAGCACTAAGTTTTTATCATCTGTGGTAAATCTGAAGTGCCTTTCTAATTTGAATGCTTGACTTGCTCACATTTGTCGGAGTTAGTGATAAAAACTGTAATGTGTCTTTTAGTAAACATGTTGGAGTTAGTCTGTTAGCCATCATCTGCTGGAGTTAGTAATGGGAACAAGAATATTACCACGGATGTGAAAGTTGACACTAACTCCAACTTGAGTGGTATATTTTTGTATGTATTAACGTCAATGGATACCAAGTTCATGATGCCTATGATGTATAGGTTATATAATTGACAAGTGAGCAAAATTTGATAAGATATAGCTTGATATAATTTGATGGTTTTGAATTTTATAGTATTCTAATCTTTTAACTTTGTTGTTGTCTCTCTTTGATCCATAGATTTTCACCACAATCAGAGTTGATGAACTTGCTCCTAGCTTGAAGGCTATTTTTAGTTTTTGTGTTCCTGATCAGAGATATGGCAAGGTAACATTGAATTATCTTTCTAGTATTTTGGTGAAATTATTATTGAAATATGCATGATTCGTGATGGAGTTGAGAAGATACATGGTGGGGAGGATAGGGAAGGCAATAAGCGTGATGGTGGAGTATAAGCTAGCTGTGAAAGTGGGTGCAGTTGAGAAGGAGGAAGTGGGGGAAGGAGGGACTGGGGTTTTTTTTGGTGGGGAATGGAGGGAAGGGAGTATAAGGCTGCAATAAGCGTGATAGGCCGACGGGTTGTTTTTTTTTGGTGGGGAAGGGAGGGAATGTAGTATAAGCTAGTAACATTCTAGTTGAGAAAAAAATGTGGTATGTTAATGTCAGGGCAGGTAAATTGAAGCTAAATGTTGATGCAGCATTCCATAAAGATGAAAAGGTGGGTTTTGGTTGGGTTTTTTTCCTCTTAAGCTAGCTGTGAAAGTGTGCAATTAATGTGCGGAAGGTATTAACATACCACATTTTTTCTTATTATCTCTTGCTTATTGGCTACTTTTTTTGGGGGGCGGGTTAAGTAGCACCAAGTGGAGGACGGGAATTTAAATGTGTAAAGTGACAGAATTCTGGAATCATATTTAAAAATAACAAAACGGGTACAAAAGATTTATTTATTGTTCAAATTCATATACAAAGTATAATTAATCCAAGATAACTTAAATATTATTTATTGTGTATTCTATGATTAATTATCTTTGGAGTAATTTTTAATGATAGTATTTGGTGGCAGACAGCTTTCATGTGGTATTCATCATGAAACTCAGTCAAGCTGAGGGTTCACTCATGGAATGGCCGAAAGAGTTGGTATTCATAGTCTCAGATAATCAGGTAACTTATGTTTAATATCTTGATTTATATACTACGTAAACTTGATTGATATATGAAATAATCTATATACATATATAGTATGAATTAAAAAGAAGTCGAATTGAATTAGGAAAATTTGCCCGAGGGAGGTGCGATGAAGAAGAAGAAAAAAAAAATAGTTGGTAGTGATCTTTGCACCGATGAGTCTGCACATAGGTACATAGATCCTTTTATTGACTTATCACTGGAGGAGATGGATGATATTGTCA
The DNA here is from genome assembly GCA_947648045.1 of Beta corolliflora. NCBI lineage: Eukaryota > Viridiplantae > Streptophyta > Magnoliopsida > Caryophyllales > Amaranthaceae > Beta > Beta corolliflora. The sequence goes on along the minus strand of CANSZD010000186.1, from coordinate 573,123 downwards.
AGGATATGCACCGATTATTTTACAATCGGCCCTCAGATGAGCCTTTTAATATGCAAGTTATGAAGGGTACCGTCTTCAACTATGATAGTGATCAGATGATCATTCTCTCGTGACAAGATGTTTTTCAATTTCTCACGGGAGCATGGCTTAATGTATCCATTTCGCAAATATTTATGATGTGAGAATTCTCAAACTCTAAACTAATTAACATTGATATTTATTTTTATTGTTTCTTCTAAGTATAAGTATTTGGAGTGTAGGTATTTGGAAGAGGAGTCTGAACCAGAGGGTACTATTGGTTTCATGTGTCCAAGTATGATTTCGGCGACCATGATACGCAATGAACCAGATGCCGTGATCAACTACATGGCAAGTACAATGAAAGCGAATCAAAATATGCATTTCATCCTATGTCCGTATATTCAAAAGTATGTTAGTTAAACTAATCTTTTCTTTGTTTTATCTATATGAACTTGTGGTTATTATATGAACATCACATTTCGTTTCATGCCTTAGGGAACATTGGATTCTTCTTGTCATTTGTCTATCTAAGAAAGCGGTATATATATTTGATTCGCTACAGAGAGAAAGAAAATTAGCTATCAAGATGCCGCTGAATACGTAAGTTCATAGTTGTTATACATGTTAATTAATTTACATGTATTTTATGATATTTTAAATAGTTTACAAATGTTTATAGTAATTAATTGTTACAAAATTCCTATACTCAGTGCATATACAAGTTTCACGCGCCTTGAAGGATCCAATAAAGGAGCTAAATTGTCTTGGATAACGATTCCGGTAAAACTCTTATGTTTTGTATTTCGTACACATTTTATAATTCTATTTAGGATTTTATTTCCAATTCTAATATATATCTTAAATTTGGTGTAGTGTGCTCAACAATCGGAAGGAGCGGAATGCGGCTATTTCGTGATGAAAAACATGCTTGAAATCGTCCGCATGCACTATGATTCAGATAATTTACAGGAGGTATATGTATGTCGTAAATTCGTTATTTATACTTATAGAATTTTCAACTATATATTAACTAATTTAATATATTTCTAGGATTTTCCACCAAGTCCTCAGCCATATTCCGCAACTGAAATCGACGAACTTAGAGAACTTTTTGCAAAATACTTTGTAGAGGTCGTCAAAGCTGCAAACTAAGTAGTTAGTATATGTATTTATAGGTTGAACAATATATTGAACCTTGTTGGTTGGCTGATTGCAATTGATTGCAATTGATTGCAATATTGGTTGCTTTGAGATGTACTGGAACAGGTTTTGGATATATATGCAAAATTCTCCCAACGATTTCTTGGGTTGTCCAAATTACAAAGGAGACTTTACCGAATTTTCTGCTCATAATTATTAATATAATGTTCGTTTAGTTTTGAAGTTTAAGGTTTTGTATATGAAAAAAAAAACAAAAAAGAGAAAAAAAAACCCAACAATCATCATTTGCGTCGCATGCTGGTCAATGTGCGACGCAAATGGCCTACTATCTGCGTCGCACATTGAGCATCATGCGGCGCGACGCCGTGGATGCGGGACACACCATCTGCGTCGCATCTTTGCTCAATGTGCAACGCAGATAGTAGGCCATTTGCGTCGCACATTGACCCGGCATGCGACGCAAATGGTGGTGTCCTGCATCCACAGCAGGTAGTAGCTCAACAGTTATTTGCGTCGCGTGGTAGTCTGGGTCCGACGCAAATAGTGAGCAATTTGCGTCGCGTGCTTGTCCGACGCAGATCATGTATCTTGATTTGCGTCGAGAGCTGTGCCGTCGGACCCATGTCCGACGCAAATGAGCGCCTCGCATCCGACGTAAATCGTCAATTCTGTACTAGTGTATATTATTATGTTGATCAACTAGTATTAGTAATTAGACTTTTGATATTTATACATTATATCGATCAATGAAAGCGAATAAACAGGTTCAAGGACATACTCTATTCATTAATTATATAGAAGTGTGTATTATATGGATGCTATAGGGTATGCAGCACAATTTATTGATATAATTGATGTGGCGCTTTATTGATATAATTGATGTGGCGATGTGAATATATTTTGGCACAAGCGTTGATATTGGGAAAGATAAGGTATGCGAAAAGGATGCACATAACTAGTGACGACAAAAATGGCCACAATTTGTACCTGTCGAAAGTGTAAATTGTGTCGGCCAAAAGCGTCACAATATAATTAGTGACAATAAAAAAGCGTCACAATTGGTTACGATAGAGACCACAAAGATCGTCGAAATTGCACATAGACAGTATAAGGCGTCACTATAGGTTAAAATAATGTCGCCCGAAAGCGTCACAATATATCGTCGCCTAAAATAGTGACGCTTTTCTAAAGCTTCACAACGCAAAATTGTGACGCTTTTTGGCGCCAAAAATTGACCGAAAAAGCGTCACAATTGGTCGTGTTTTCTTGTAGTGAATTAGCCTTGCATAACATCTCATGCATCCTTAGAGAGTCTAAGTTTGCATCTTTGCATCATTATGTGCCTTATCTAAGTTGTTTACTCCTATCTCCCAACATCTTCTTAACGAGATAATCAGCTTGCTTTTGTTATTGTCCTGCATACTAATTTTTTTTTTGCAGAGACCGGTGATGCATAGATCAGTTCTAAACTGCAGAGCGTTTACAATCGTTCTTCGTCCCTACACTGTATATTTTGACTTTCGATTTCCTGAACCTCAGTCAAAGTGGGGGCTTCTATAGACACATAATCGTGTCTCCCTATTTAAGGACTCAATGATGAAACATACCACAGTCTTAATTGGTCCGACCTAAGGGGAGAGCAGTCCGAATAGCCAGGCCCAAAATCGTTTGAGAGTGTAAAGCTTATTTATTTGCAATAAAGATCCAAATTCCTATTTTAAATACCAATTAATTATTCCTAATAACTAATTGTATTTTGAGCCCATAAGAATAATATTTTGAGCCCAATCCTCTGAAAAAGCCCAATTCATTATTCATAATAATTACTTGTTTTTATTTATTATTTTAATATTTTCATAAATAAATAAATATTTTGAACGATATTTTTAAAATTGCAATCAGATTTTATCTCGTAAAATTAATTTCCGGATTTAAAGGATAAAAGAAAATCATTTAAAAACGCGTTTAAGGAAAAGGCTGTCAAAGCGTGTCTGACGCAGGCGGTGCCCCTGGTGGCGCTACGTGTATGCGGCGCATTGGCTATGCCGCGTCAGGCGCACCAATCTGCACCTGACACGTGGCTCTGTGCGTTACGCAGAGTCGTGCGCCTAGCGCACTCTTTGCGTGACGCGCAGTTTGCTTTCTATCTTTTTTTAATATTTTGTTATAAATAAGCCGTGATTTTCCGAATAAAAAAACACTTTCCATATACGCTCTATTCTCAAATACTTGCGCATTCTCTCAAAAACTCTCGAACTCTCACACTTTCATATTTACAAACATACAAACATATGTTTACGAACCTACAAAAACACATACTTTCAAACACATATACTGGTATTTTGATCGATCTTCAGACTTCACGATTGCTCTTCCCGAAGGTCGTTATTTCCTTAGACTCAAGCCACACCGGTATATTCCTGAGGTTCCTTGAATAAATTCCTTATTTTTATATTGAAGTTACTAACTATTTCTTTCCATTATATAGATCTTTAGTAATAAAACCGTTCTTTTGTATATTCTAATCTCCACTCTTTTTATTTATTTTTCATATGTATATATATATACATATATATACATACATATATATATACATATATATACATATATATACATATATATACATACATATATATATATATATACATACATATATATACATATATACATACATATATATACATATATACATACATATATATACATATATACATACATATATATACATATATACATACATATATATACATATATACATACATATATATACATATATACATACATATATATACATATATACATACATATATATACATATATATATATATATATATTATAATGATTGTCCTGTTCATGTTTTCATCACCTCACATGTTATTATTGCTAATTAAGACCTAAGGAACTGTTCTAATATTACTCAGATAATTTGGACAACCTATTAGGAACCCTGTTGCTCTCTAAAAAGAGTCTTTTTAATGTGTTGAATCAACCAATTTAGACTAATGTTTTTAGGGTGCTTGAAAATATTCTTTGGTTATTCTTTTGCTTGAAAATATTCTTTGGTTATTCTTTTGCATAAACATTGATATGAATCGATATTTAGTAGAGGCCAACAATGGGCGAATGTGGTTCATGCCCGTGTTTGTACCCTCACCTCCGAACTCAATCTATGGTTCATTGACCATTAACGGAGTCATAACGGGGAAATCTACATTAGATAAGTCCCTAATTTGTCCATTTGATTTTCCAATATCCAATTAGGCTTATGAGTATTCATTTAAAGACTTGTTGGCGACTTCAAAACGTATTTTAATAAAACCTAAACAATGGGGTAGTCAAATACGCGCTCACACCATGTAGGTGAAATAAAATCACGACTATAATTTGGCGACTTCACTGGGGAGGATGTTGTTCCGGATGCTCCCTGGTGAAGAAACTTCAAACGTTGTTCCGAATGCTCAATTCAAATCAAGTAGCTTCTAATCTAGGCTTAGAGTGCCTAATTCAAGACAAGTTTTCCCAAAGTGGGGGATTCCTACATATGTGGTGGTTCCTCCGAATCAAACTCTCAAATAGTTGTAATATGTGGATCTCACTTGCGGACCCAGATTCATTACGAAAACAGTTTTCGAAAATCATTCTATTTCTCTACCAATTCAAACCTCCTGAATCTTGCATAACCCTCACCTTGCATTACATTTCATCTTTCCTAGCATCGCATAACCTTGACCTTGCATGACATTCCATCTATACCTTAGCTTTGCATAACCATAATCCTTGCATAGCGTCTCATGCATCCTTAGAGAGTCTAAGTTTGCATTATTGCATCATTATGTGCATTATCAGAGTTGTTGTGTACTTATCTACTAACATCTTCTCCTGTAGGTAATCAGATTACTTGTAGTTATCGTATTGCATACTAACTTTATTTTGTAGAAACCGGCGATATATAGATCAGTTCTAGACTTCATAGCGTCTAGAATCGTTCTCCGTCCTGACACTGTATACTTTGACTTTCGGTTTCCTGAACGTTAGTCGAAGTGGGGGCTTCTGTAGACACAAAATTTTGTCTCCCCATTGCGTACCCAATGATGAAACATATTGTCGTCCTAATTGGTCTGGTCCAATGGAAGAGCAATCGAACAAGCTAAGCCCAAAAGTATTTCGAAAATTTAAAGTCTATCCAAGCCCAATTTTAAAGGCCGAATTAATTATTCCTTATTATTAATTGTATTTTTAATATTTTGTTATAAATAATTCTTGATAATTAACTTTTAAAGGATATTCAGAAAATCATATTTGTATTCCTAAAGATAGATGATTTCTGATTTCAAATTTTACCAAAGGACAAAAAAAGAATCTTAAAACAATAAAAAAAACCAACCACAAAGCCAATGCGCAAGATGCACAGGTTGTGCGTCTGGCGCAGAGGCTGTGTGTCTGGCGCACAAGTTGTGCGTCAAGCGCAGAGTCTGTGCTTCTGGCACACAAGTTGTGCGTCAAGCGCACAGTCTGTGCTTATGGCGCACAAGTTGTGTGTCAAGCGCACATTATGTGCATCTAGCGCACAAGCTCTGCGTCAGGCGCATAATTTTTCCTTATCTTTTTTCGATTTTTTCGGTTTCCTTTGCCTACAAATAACTGGTTTCTTCGAACGTATTTTCCTAATGCTTCCCTACGCTTCAATGTCTCGACATCCTTAACAACTCACATTCAAACTCATATTCAAACACTCAAACTTATTCATACTTATGAATTTCCTATTTCAAGCTTCAAGATTGCTCATCCTGCAGACTGTAATACAGGACCTAGGTGACAAAGGTATAACTCCTGAGGGTCAATTCTAATTTAATTCCTTTTTACTTACAATTTACTTCTCACAATGTAGATCATTAAGGAATTAATGCTCTCTTATACATCCTTTCCTAAATCTCTCTTTTTTATATTTTTCCATATCATATTCATATACATGATTGTATATGTAATGCATGCTTTCATAATCTTACATGCTTAATATTTCTAATCAAGACCTAATGAACTTTCTAACGCTTAATAAGATAATTGGACAATCTGATTACGCTCCCAATAATTTGATTGCATAATAACATGTTACTAAAAATTAGTCATTTGTTTCTTTGATGAAGCAACGTAGACTAATTATTACATTGCATTAATGCAGGCGTGTTTTTATTTGCCTACGCGGGATGAGTGCGTATTTGACTACCTCATTGTAAAGGTTTTATTGAAAAACGTTTTGATGTCGCCAACAAGTCTTTAATGGAAGACTTATAAACCTAATTATTGGATATTTAGAAATCGTAGGGACAACTTAGGGACTTATCCAGTATAAATTTCCTAGTCATGACTCCAATAATGGTCAATGAACCATAGATTGAGTTCGGGGTTGAGGGTACGAATAAGATCAGGAATCAAATTTGCCGATTGCTGGCCTCTACTTAATATCGGTCATGACTCTAATAATTTTCCCTGCCTCATTAGCGCATGTTCTATGCGTGAGGCCACCCCCGAGGAGTTTGTGCTTTGTCATTCTGAAAGCTTCCTGAGCGATAGTGTTAGATCTTAGTCATAAGCAAATCTACCCAACTATGGCATTGTTCTCTTGTTCCTGACTTGAGAACTGGAGTACGTCTTACACGTGGCCACCTTTTTAAGCACAGGTACAAAGCATAGGATCAATCTCTTAGTCATGGACCCTTCAAGTCTTAACCAAAGCCTGACCATAGTATTAAACATAGATCTAGACTTTAGGTTGGAACTGCATACTATTCTTGCCTATATGATATCATTGATTGCCTGTGTGCTATGTTCAATATGCATTACCCTCGAATTTCCCCTCGAATTAGGCTAGAAATCATCGAAAAACGACAAATACATCGTCGAAAATAAAAAACCGCATTGTCAGACCAGTGCGCCAAGTGCAAGCACCTTGCGTCTTAAGCAAGAAGCTTGCGCCTGGCACACCATATTGTGTGGCACACAATCTACTTATGTTAAACGCAACAAGTAGCTTGCGTGGCACGCAACACTATTGCGTGGGACGCAAGCATATAGCGTGGCACGCAACACTATTATGTGTGACGCAAGCAGCTTGCGTGGCATGCAACATGATTGCGTGTGGCGCAAGCTGTTCAGATTTCAAGCGGTTCGTTTTCTTCGGTTTATTTGTCGAATTTTGATCTATCTTCGCATCATTATTCATGATCACTTTTAGGACATATTTTTTTCAAACAAAACTCACCTAATTCAAACATAAAAATTAATTTTTTCATACATATCATCTAAGGTTAAGTCTATCATAAAAAGTGCGTCTAGAAAGGGATCATGATAGAGTTAGAGTCGTCATGCATGTCAACCTCATCCCATCTCGTCCTTCCTATCCAACTAATTTTCCTTATCATACCTACCCTATCATATTCCATCTCCTTCAAAAAACATATCTTTTTAAAATCAACCCTAATTCTATCTTTTTTGGAAACATTTATTAATCATCATCATACCACATGTTCAAAAAAAACTTTTCAAAATTAATCTGTCATCTTTTCCCAATAAAAGATAAGAACAAGGGGTCCCTTTCAAAAACGAATTTCGAAAATTCTAAGTCCAATTCAAATACCTCTAATCCTATCCAATCAACCCAATCCCAATCCATTTGCATTCATCCTAGGCTCATCTAATTTTAAGTCCTTACATTCATTTTAGGCCCATGTGCATTAGAATCCATTTGCATTCACCCTAGGCTCATCTAAGCTTGAGTCCATACATTCATATTAGACCCATTTGAGTCCATGCATTCATATTAGGCCTACTAGCATTAGAGTCCATCATAGGCCCATATAAGTCTAGGCCATGTCAAAATCTAGGCCCATTTGCATCTTTATGTGAACCTAGCCTATGTCAAGCCTAGTCTAAGTCTAATCCCAGTCCATTCCAATCTAAGTCCAGTCCTAGTCCATTTCCAATGTCAAGCCCATGTGCATCTCCAAGTCTAACTTCAAACCAATATAGGACTAAGTCCAAAGTTATGTCCTAAGGCCCAACTCATATCCTAAGTCTAGTCAAGTCCAATTCCAAACCCATATAGGACGAAATCCAAATACTAAAACTCTAAACTAGGGGTGTAAGTGGACTGCGAAAAGTCCAGAATCCAATCCAGTCCAGAATCCAATCCAGTCCAGTCCAAACTTGTCGGACTGGACTGGACTGAAAAATATTTGGACTGGATTTGGACTCAAATTTTCAAGTCCAAATATTTTCGGACTGGATTTGGACTCATCCATTTGGAGTCCAATAAGTCCAATCCAGTCCAATATATATAACCGTTCTTTTATTATTGCAACATTTCCCTTATTTGGAAGTTTCATATTAATTGCAACATTACTAAATTTGACTATATTTTTTCTCTATTTCTCTCCTTTTCACATGAGTCCCTTTTTTCATCTCTCTCTATCTCTCTCATCTCCTTAAAAAATGTGCAAACCCTACATGTTGCAACTATTAAAGAATGGAGGAAGTATATATATAAACATATTTAAATTAAAAGAATTTCTTTTATATTTTTATTGAATTTTTTTTACTTTTTAACATTCCCGCTCTAAATTCTTTAACCTGGAGTCAGAATTTTCGCTTATCCTCCAAAAGTCCAAATTGAGAACTAAAACGACAAAAGTTACTTTAACCCTTTTGTATTTTTGCAATTTGCATTTATAAGACTTTAAAGATGTATGTAACTTACTTTGTGGAATGGATATAATGAGTCCTTCAACGATTCAATTATGAGAAAACATTGTTAACTTAAGTCGGGGAAAAAAATTTAATATATTATATAATAATCAGATTGGACTGGACTGGACTAGATTCGGACTAAAGAAAAAAATTTCGGACTGGACTAGACTGTAACACCCCCGCCAAGCCGAACCCTTTTTCATTTAATAAAACTCGAGATGGGGGAAAATCCACGAAGGTTCGACTCAACGGGCGTGTTACCGCCGCACTTATCTCCTTGGAAATAAATGCAAGGCTACATTAATCACTAACTTACATGGACATTTAGTCCCTTTTTGAAAGAAATACTTTAATAATAAATTAATATTTTCTGAAAATTTCGGCAGAGTTTCCTTTGTAAATTGGGCAACCCAAAATGGGAAAATGTTTGAAAAACCTGTTACAAATAAAATATACCAAATCCCAAAACTCAACGCTTTCGCGGAGTACCAGCTAAAGAGAATCAGGAGCACTATTGCTCAACTAGAAGCTAGAAATGAAACTAAATCAATTAGTTATCTAACTATTACAAAATGGAACATCCTCGCCTCAAAGAAAACATAAAACATTCATAGCTGAGATCGTAGTACTTAACCGCTTCTATCTTGGAAGAGATGCTCCAGAACTTCAACCTGACACTATTGTAACACTGCCACCCACCAAGTGACAGGCCACAGTAGTGACAAAACAAAACATTGACATACACATCAGCACAACGCTGAGTACTAACCCATAAAACATTCTTAAAACATGCTTTGGTGTCTACGATTCTCACGTAATCAATACATGTTCACATCATTCATAACCATATCACAACAGCATAGCAATATTCACATAATCCATACGTTCACATGTAGATATATATATACAATGATTAATTACATAATTAATCTTAATTAATCCAGTTATTTAAGGAGAGGAAAGAGAACGCCCAGATGGCAGGGGTCAATCCCCTGTAACCACTTACTTCAACATTGTAGGCCGGGGTCAATCCCCTGTAACCACCTACGGATAACATAATGGCCATAATAACAGAGTCCCTAGTGTGCACACCCCTTCTACTTGGATCACAACAAGATAGAAGGAAGACAAGTAACAGAAAATCAGCATAGTAACCAGAGAACCTGTAGGGGCCGCTGAACCACTCATACAGGGCAACCTGTTCATCATTTCCCTCCGATATTTCACGTTACGTGATTAACATCTTTTAATTCACGTCATCACATAAATCACGTATACAATTACGTTATCATTGTTCAATCCAGTGTGAACATATTTCATCCATCATAATCTCAATCCATTCATAGTGGTTTCAATAACTCATTTCATAAATACAACCGTCACTTGAGTTCATTTATCACTTCAGATTCATAATCATTTCATAGCATCGTATCATCATAATCATCATAAAACATTTCATTTTCCGCAATCCATACGCAAAACATATCATTAATCATGGAAAGTAATCATAAGCATGTCTCATAACTTAAAGTACTTTTAAGAATAACAACAGAAACATAACAGTATTTTCGTATCTCAAATCTTTTAAGAGTCATTCATACTTTCAGATAGTTTCAGAGTTAAAGGGTATATTTTGGCATACTCGGAATACATAAACATATATCGTAGTATAAATCTCATAACTCGTCCATCATAAGAACAGAGGTAATCTTTCACACTTTTCGATCACCTAAGAAACAGAAAGCATACTTATTTCATACTACATCCATATAATAAGCTTATTAGTGATATAATTCCCAAAATCGACTATCGTCGTTAAACATAACTCGACTCTAGACAATTCTCACAGTAGTTCTTAATACATCTTTCTTAGCTTTCCAACTTACTAAAATATAATGGTAAACCTGATATAGTTAACAAATATACTTTGAATGTCATATAATACTAAGATTGTCTGAAAATCAATAATTCATCTCAATTCATTCATACTAACCAATTCATTTATTTTATAACCAGACTCCTTATTTCCATTTTAATTATATCCATAAATTTGCTATGCATTTTAGTTTAGCTTATCCTTCTTAAAACCAACTCTTGCACCAACTAACAGACATCATTTAGAAACTAATCAAACTGGATCTCTCAAAATTAACTCTAATTAACTCGGAGTGTTAGCTACATAATATAGACTAATCACTTAATAAATAAATGATTATGATATGCTTTAGACATGTAACTCACATCCGATTTCATTGATCTTGCAATTTACTTAAACTAACTTATAAAATCATTTTAGAATTCCTTTCCAAAATCAATAAAAATAACAACTAAGATTATCAAGTAACTCAATCTACTCCAAAGATCTGATTTCAACCAACTAGCCGACTAACCGACTAACCAATAAAACACCATACTTAGTTCATCTTCCAACACAACCGTTTAATTTGTGATTTTAATTCATGATCATCAACCAATTCAACATCATCAACAATAACTCATGAATTCAAAGTATCAACAATAAATAACCAATTGTCGAATTCAAAATCGAAATTCATAATTCATCAAAGCATCAATAGTATTTCGATTCGATTTTCAAAAAAAAATGACTTTTAATTTGAGGGAAACAAGAGGAGGAGAAGAGAGGGGGTGTAGTACCTCTCGCTCTACCGAGCGAGGGACGAGCACAGGGGGAGGGGACGGAGCTCCGGCGAGGCTGCGAGCAGCAACGCGAGGAAGTGGCGCCGCGACTCACGGTGGGTCGGGCGACAATCACAACAGCCCAACAACGACAACACAAGCAAGCAACAACAACTACAACACCACCAATGGCGGCGAAAGCAACAAAGCAACGACCAACAACAAGCAGCGGCGAACAACAACAACGAAAGCAGCAAGGCGGCGCGGCGCGCGGCGAACAAGGCCAGCAGCAGCGACAGGGGGTGGCGGCGAGCACCGCCTCGAAGCAGCAGCAGCAGCGAACGGAGGAGAGAGAACAGAGAGAAGAGGGAGGAAGGAGGAGAGAAAAGACGCGAGCAGAGGAGAGAACTGAGCTCCGGCGAGCTTCAAGAACGCCGGCGAGGGACGGACGAGAGAGAAAGGAGGGAGATCGGGTGAGGGATTTCTGGGGTTTGGGGTTTCACGGGGAGGAGAGAGAAAATGGGGTTGGGGTCTGGGGTTTCTCACAGGTGAGAGGAAGAAAGAAATAAATGGGGTTTGGGTCTCCCACGAGGGACACGAGGAAGGAGAGAGAAAATGGGGTTTTTATTTCCTCTTTAACCGACATCCATAAATGGAAAGAAGATAAACCGACTTTGGTTATTTAAAATCCAAAAATATAATTAATAATAATAATCTCATAAAACAAAATATATTACAAAGACTACAAATATTCCCAACTCAAATAAAATAAGAATTTTCAAAACATAATTAACTTTATAATTATAAATAACGCTTAATTAAAACGCTCTTAAAAATCGGGGTATTACATAGACTGGACTCAAAAAAAGTTTGGATCAGATTTGGACTCAATTTCTTGAGTCCAAAAAACTTTGGACTGGATTTGGATTTGGCAAAGTCCAATCCAGTCCAATCCAGTTACACCCCTACTCTAAACCTCTAAGTCTAGCGAAGCTAGCACTTCTTAAAGACCACATAGGCAAAGTCTAAGTTTAGCGAAGCTACTCACCTTTAAGACCATAACGGCTCCCTTTGAATCTAGTGAAGCTAGTTATCCATAAGATCATAAAGGCATCCTTAGAGTTTAGCGAAGCTACTCACCCTTTAAGACAATAATGGCACCCTTTGAACCTAGTGAAACTAGTTATCCTAAATACCATAAAGGCATCCTTAGAGTTTAGCGAAACTACTCACCCTTTAAGACCATAATGGCACCCTTTAGACCTAGCAAAACTAGTCATCTCTAAGACTATAACGGTACCCTTTGAGTTTAGCGAGGCTACTCACCTTTTAAAACCATAATAGCACTCTTTGAACCTAGCGAAGCTAGTCACTCCTAAGACCATAAAGGCACCCTCCGAGTTTAGCGAAGCTACTCCTGCCTTGCATCTATAAGTCATTCCAAAAATCCATCATACTTGGGATTAAGAGTTATTTTTCTCTTCCCTTCGTCATTCCAAAAATCCATCATCCATAAGTCATCTCCATGCAACCCAAAATAAAAATAAAAAACCCCTTTAACCATCATCTCCAAGATCCCTAGCCAAATAATTATCCCTTCAAAGCTCCACGTATAGCCTTCAAATCTTACAATACCATAAACCATATAAACTTGTGTGCAAGCCTCGCTACATAAAAACTATCAATGTCTGGCAAAAACAAAAACAAATGTGAAAAAAAATTCAAAGTGCGAAAGAAAACAAAATCAAAAGTAAACGAAAACGCACCTGAAAAAAAACAAAAAAAATACAAAAAAGAAAAAGTTAAGCTAGGAGGCTTGCACACAAGTTCTACCCCTCATTCAAATCCCTTCAATCCATCAAACCCTTAAAACCTATATAATGCAAATACATGATCTTTACCTTAGCCCAACAAATTAAACCTTTATCAAACCTTAAACCTTTCAACCTTTCATCAACTATAACTCCTTTTTCAAGGTATGTTCAAGACCGCTAAATTGAAAACCCGAAAGGGAGGCCTAGGCAAAAGTTAGGGCACAAAAAAACAGTTCAAGAACTATGAATGATCTGATTCCGTAAGGATACGTAGGAACCTCATCTCGAGGTCCGACCGCTTCAATAAAAAAATTAATCAAGGTCTAACGATTTGACTTTCTAGAATTCAAAAGTATACACTTTTCTAGATCCCGACATAGACTCGAGTCTGAACCTAGCCACGTCAAAGCCTTTTCCCACCTATATTTATTTCAGTCATAAATTAAACCTTTTTAATTTTTTATTCAAACTCTCCTTCTCCCTGAAGGACTATCCGATAATTCCATGATCTCTGGCGATATCTGACTTTGCTTGTATAAACTCCCCAAAGAAGAATCTCCAGTGAAGAACTCTGAATGCTCAATACAACTCAAGTACGTTCTAATCTACGCTTAGAATGCCTAATTCAAGATAAGCTTACCCAAAGTGGGGGCTTCCTATATATGTGGTGGTTCCTCCAAATCAGACTCCCAAAGAATCTCGGATCTCACTTGCGGGCCATGATTATTTACCAAAAAAATTCGAAAAGCAAGCTATCTATTTCTGATCAATCCACCTCTCTACCTATCCATACTCCCAACCTTGCATGACCTTGCATTACATTTCATCTTTCTTAGCCTTGCATAACCCTGGCCTTGCATGACATTTCATCTTCTTTAGCTTTGCATAACCCTGATCCTTGCATAGCGTCTCATGCGTCCTTAGAGAGTCTAAGTTTGCATCTTTGCATCATTATATGCATTATCTGAATTATTTGCACCTATTTGCTAACATCTTCTCCTGCAAGTAATCAAATTACTTGTATTTATCGTCTTGCAGACTAACTTTGTTTTGCAGAAATCGGCGATATATAGATCAGTTCTAAACTGCAGAGCGTTTAGAATCGTTCTCCGTCCCGGACACCGTATACTTTGCCTATCGGTTTCCTAAATCTCGCTCAAAGTGGGGGCTTTTGTAGACACAAAATCGTGTCTCCCCATTGAGTACCCAATAATGATGAAACATAATCATCCTCCTAAATGGTCTGGTCCAAAGGAAGAGCAATCGAACAAGCTAAGCCCAAAATCGTTTCGAAAATATAATGTCTATTTATTAAATCCAAGCCCAATTTTAAAGGCCAAATTAATTTTTTTTCTGATAATTAATTACATTTTTAATATTTTAATATTAATTATTCTCGATAATTATTTTTTAAAGGATATTTTGAAATTCAGATTTTTATTCCTACGGATAGCTAATTTCGGATTTTGAAAGGATAAATTTTGTCAAATGATAAAAAAAACTTAAAACAATAAAAAACGGGCCAAAAAGCAAGTGCGCGCGACGCACAGTCGTTCGTGTGGCGCACGCTTTAATCTTATTTTTTCGCTCCGTTTTCGGTTTCCTTCACTGTAAATAGCTCGTTTCTTCGAACGACTTTTCACAATGCTTTCCTATGCTTTAACACCTCGACATCCTTAATAATAAACACTCAAACTCATATTCAAACACTCAAACTCATATTCACACACTCAAACTCACATTCAAACACATTTAAACACATTCATACCTTCGAATTTCCTATTTCAAGCTTCAAGATTGCTCATCCTGTGCACCATAATACGGGACCTAGCGACAAAGGTATAATTCCTAAGGGTCAATTCCAATTTAGTTTCTTTTTTACTAACAAATTACTTCTCATAATGTAGATCTTGAAGGAATTAACGCTCTCTTGTACATTCTTCCCTAAATCTTCTCTTTTAATTTATTTTCTTTATTATTCATATGCATGATTGTATGTTTTAATGTTTTTTTCACCTCACATGATTATTATTGCTAATAAAAAACCTACGAACCTGTCCCAATGCCTAATAAGATAATTGGACAATCTGATTAGGATCCCAGTAATTTGATTGCATAATAACATGTCACCAAAAATCAGTCTTTTGTTTGTTTAATGAACCGACATAGATTAATCATACATTGCATTAAAACGTTGCTTGGTTATTTAATTGCATAAATCTTGACATGAATCGATATTAAGTAGAGGCCATCAATGGGCAAATTTGATTCCTAATCTTATTCGTACCCTCACCCCCGAACTCAATTTTTGGGTCAACCCAGAAACATATAAAAATATATGAAATTCTTTCGTGTTATTTGGAGTTCGAACATCATACCTAAATGGAAACTCTTTCAGTTGAAGTGTAGCATAATAGCATGGCCACTTCAACTAAACTCTTTCAACGAGGCATAGTAGCAACGAACCATTGCCAAATTTGTTCCAATGAGGCAGAAGATCAACAACATCTTTTTCGCTTCTACAATCTCGCCTCGTGAGCTTGGCTTACTAGTGTTTTGGACATTATTTCTCAAACAAATGCTCACACCCAATTCAGAGAGTGGTTGATAGATTGGATACTATAGTTCAGAAAAGAAGATGGTTTCAACAGGCCACGTCTGCCTTCTTTCGTGGCTATTCTATGGAGCATCTGGTGCACCTAAAACGCACATCTCTTCCAACAACAACAGGATAACTTGGAGGAGTTTCGACAAAGTGTCATCGGCGCAACGAATCAGCATCTTCTATTCACTCAAAACCTAATGACAAGTCCAACCAAGTCACAGCAACAATCCTACACTCTAGGCTTTCTCGTGGCAAACATTGGACAAGACCTCCACGCTCAGCCCCAAATACAAATCCAAACTGATGGGTCCTGGGACAAGCACACTTATTTAAGGAGTGTGGCTTGGGTGGCCTCCCATCCTCATCAAATGCCTTACCAGGGTCAAGCTAGGTGCTTTCATGCAAACTCTGTTGTTCTCACAGATTCCAAGGCATGCCTTTATGCTTTGCACTGGGCGAATCAACATCAGTGTGCCTACATGTCAATAAATACAGACTCGACATTACTTGTAAACTACCTCAATTCCACCCATAACCAAGATATCAAGACACATCGAAGTATTGCTAAAACATTTCATCGGCGCACTATTACAAAGGTGAACAGCGAGTAGGTCCAGCAAGCACACGACCTCGCAACAAGCTGTTGTAGGATAGAATTCCTTGAATTAATATTAAGTTTTGTATGTTCTTGTGAAGTCAAGAAAAAGAAGTGTAAAAGAGCGATAAATCTGATCTGTAAAACGTCAAATCCGATTAGATTTTTATCGTATCTAAAAGAGAAGGAAAAATAACCACAAGTCTTTGGTAATACTCCTATCTTTACTTCTCGTTACCATTAGGACAAATGGTAAATACAAGCTACGGCTTAGTTCACAACCAGATTAGATTCACGTTCAATGGTGTATTACTAGTTTTAAAGTCCTTGATGAATGATGATCGTGCCAATTTCTTGTTTTATTAAGTATAAAAATAAGCAAATTAAACAAAATCCTAAATGTTCATATTCGTACTGTCGTACAATTAGAAGTACTACTTTTCTAATTTCGGAGATATTGCCCAACAATAATGTAGGAATAACAATTAGAACTAATACCATCTCAACCATTGTTAGGGAACCAAAAAAGCTTACATCTTCTACACAATGCATCAAGCTTAATACCATCTAGCTACATCTATCAAACCAAAGCAGAACGTTCTTCGCTAGAAGAAAGCCCGATTGTTGCCCAATTCTGGAGTCGTGTAATTAGAAAAAGAGATCCATTTTGAGCTGCGAGGCCACAGATTAAGCCAATCCAAAGACCCTAAATCACCAATAAATAAATGCACAAAGTAGTGAAAAGAATTAGTGCATAATTACCAACAATTAGTACATAATCAGTGCACAAAGAGAGAAATTATCATTACCTTGACATACAAATCAAACTTGAAAGCAAGCAAACATGCAATGGGCATACCAATGAGGTAAAATGTCGCCAAATTGATGTACATGGCCAATTGCTGCCAACCACATCCCCTACACACCGCTGTTGATTGGCCAAAAACCCAATTTAAGATCAACAACCATTTACATAGAATTAGACCAATCATAAAGCTACGAGGAAATATTACGTACCTGATAAAATGCCTTGAATTGAGTCGAGAAATATTGTAATGCAAACTAAAGGTGTCATGGAAGCAAATGCGTGCATAATATCAATGCTATCACTGAAGAAACCTGACCAAATTTCGTGTCCAAAACCAAGAGCAAGAAGAACAATAGCCGTTAGCATGACTGACAGCTTCAACGTTACCCTCATTGCGTGCTTCGCTTCATTCGGTCTCCCTGCTCCAAGCTCATTCGACACTCTCGTACTACCACAAAGATTCGAAGATTAAAGTTAATTACAACAATTACAATTGATGATGATCTACATGTTACCTAAGTAGACAAAAGAATCTACTGTTATGCAGTATTATGGGAGTACCTTGCTGCAGCACTCAAGCCATAGGTAAAATTGAATGCAATTGCTTCTGTGTTTACACTGGTAAAAGAAAAATGTTACATTAATTACTGTACGTATAATAATGATGAAACCATGCATACCGATTTTAGTTATTCTTACCACATTGCAATTAGAGAAGTGGTTATTTCAGAGTTCGGGAACAGGCCAGCCAACAAGACCAGGATCTCAAATGCCCAATACTCTAAACTGAAGAATCAGTCAAATTATCACTTGTTAAACATGGTAAAACTGTTAAAGAAAGACAGAGCTGATCAAGTTCAACCAAGCGTAAATATAAGGTAAAAGCAGGGGGAATCAGGGACAGCCAGGTTTAATAAGTTCAAGTAAAGAGACACCCCAGCACAGGATATAAGAATAGTCAACTTACCAAACCATAGCAGCAGAAGGTAACGCCAATTTCAGATTACCAACAACGTGATGAAACGATTCCGTGGAAAACCCACTCCAAGTATGCTCGCACTCTTTACTATAGTTGACATAAAGGAGCAACATTATCGCTGAAATCCAAAATGTGAATGAAGCAGCCAATGCCGCACCAGGAAGGCCGAGGGAAGTACACATAACCAACACATAATTGATGCCAAAATGCAAGAGCAAAGGTACAAGGGAGCATACGACAGTAGGCCAAACCACAGATTGTGTTTGGAGGTATCTCAAGATGTTTTGAATGATGCCAAAGGCAAAGATTCCTGGTATTAGACCTCTAAGGAAAGTAGCTGCTTCTTTTGAGATTTCTGGGTTTTGACCAAGGATATTTAGAATGGGTTCTGTAAACCACCATATAATCGATATTATTATTGCGAAAAAGAACGAAATTATACATGATGCTTGGAGATAAATCCCCAAGGTTTTGTATAATTTTGCACCGAATCCTTGCCCGCATAGTGTCTCAAGTGCTCCACTTAGACCAAGCTACATTCACAAATAATAACCACAATTGATTAAACATAAACTTCTACAAATTGAAAGTAGTCCTACAACTTTATGTTAATTAAGCTTTGTTCTTTTCACCCCATGAAAGAAAAAAGTTTCGTTGAATATAAGAGTGCGTTCTCTTAACCTTAAAAAATATATAAAAACAAGTTTCAGGTCAAATAAGAGATAAGTTCAATTAAGAATAAATCATGATACTTTATAAAATAAAACATCAATATATTGAGATAAGTTCAGTTAAATTTTAATAAATTAAGTTCAGATAAGTTTTAGGAAGAGAAGGGATTGCTTCCAAAAAGTTCTTATAAGTTCAAATATATACATATAAGATCACAGTCCATGGCTAAAAGTAGTTAATACTTTTTCAATATTCTTACCCGTATCTCTATTATATAAGGTAACACAAGGAGAGACCAAAAATAAAAAAGGAAAAAAAAGAAAAATAAAAAAAGAATGGTAACTGCCAACCATATTTACAAACAATTTTTGACGAAAATTATTACTATGATTATTCAACATTGTATTCTCTTATTCAAGATTTGCAACATCTTTAATTTTATAAGTATAAATTATAAAAGTCAATATTTTGAAAATATAATCTCCTCAATGTTTAAAATAATTACAATTTTTATAAAAATCATTTTTTTAAAAGATGGAAGTATGATATGTCAATACTAAAAAAAATCATCAGTATACTCCATTCTTTAATTTTATAAGTATAAATTATAAAAGTCAATATTTTGAAAATATAATCTCCTCAATGTTTAAAATAATTACAATTTTTATAAAAATCATTTTTTTAAAAGATGGAAGTATGATATGTCAATACTAAAAAAAATCATCAGTATACTCCATTCTTTTTTCATTCTTTTTTAAATAGATGCTTCATTTTAACCTACACAATTGCCGATTTACAATTGCCGATGCACAACTTTAAAAAATATCTCTAAAAATTAATATTTTGAAAAGATACTTTGAAATAAATTTAACATCTTCTATTCTAATATTAGGTATTATATATATGTAGAAAAATAGAGTCAAACTAGAGTTTATAAATAGTGCTAAAGTCAATTTGGAGCTTCTATTAAAGAACAGAGAAACTAGTGAAGGAAGTACAATTTTTAAAACACGAGAGGATACGTTCGATATACGCTTATTCAAACGATTTTAACATTAATTAAATGAAACTTAAACAAGCCGGGGTAGGTGAGAATTTGAATAAGAATAATATTAGTGTACTAAGGCAGGTAGAATATTGATTATTAAGGACTTCATAGAGACCATAGAGAAAGTTTAACGAAACAATAAATAATGGAAAAATTATAGGGAGTTGTTATCTTCTCTTAGCCGCCCTGTACAGCGAAATTATTGGAGTAGTAAAATACAAATTGCACATGTATATATTTCCATTTCCCAGGTTTGAAACTTTTAAGTACAAAATTCTTCCAAAAAATGCCAAATTTTAATTTACTTCTTTTGGCAATAATATGAAATTAAAATCTTGTGTTTTATTTTATTCGGGGCTAGACTTTATAAGAACATTTCAAGAGAATAATGTGCAAAAAGTTCAAAATTAAGACAACTTGTTATTAGTATAGAACTACTCATCATTTTACAAATTTGTGAATAAAGTTTTGTGAGGGTGGTACCAAAAACCTCGGATCGAATCCGGTTTATATTATTATTGCGCTCCATTAAAAGAAAAGCAAGATACCAAGATGGATCTACAGACTATAGAAAAACGTACCATGAAAGCGAAACCAGTAACATAAGCCCAAGAATTAGCAAGAGTAGAGCCAGCAAGCTGAAGTTGACCAAGATGACCAGAAAACATAACAGAAACTAGAGGGATAAGATAGTAACAAACATTGGTTAAAACTAAAGGCAACGAATACAAAATTTGTTCCTTGGCTTCGTTGCAATCTATAATCTTTTCTACCCATTTTCTCTCTCCTCCTCCTTCAACTTCTAACAATGGTGTTGAACCATTATTATTGTGGTTGCTGAAGTTTCCCATTTTTTTGAGATAACTGAGTTTTTCTCTCTCTTTTTTTGGGGGTTCTGTATGTGGTAGTAGACTAGTAGTGATTTGGTCTTGGGGAGTGTTTTATGTAAATGAATGAGAGAGTCGTTTGAAAAAGAATTAAAACTGAAAATGTTGATGAACTGTTACATTTATACGGCAATGATTGGGCCCTCCAACCAAACCACCTAAACCACAAAACTTAAAAAGATTAGTAAGAGAATAATAAAAGTAGAAGAAGATGAAGGAGACGACTAGACACTAGAGAGCGAGAAAAATGATAGAAGTCTAGAAGAGAGAAAGGGCCAAAGGGGTAATGAATTTTTCTTTTAAAGGAACAGAGAAGGAAGGGGTAATTTCATTAAGATAGAAATTACTATTATTTGTTATTTATAATCTCTATATATATATATATATATATAACTCAAGACAAACAAATATCATGCTCTCACATGTACTCTCCCCTCCCCCCATACAATCAAATTAGACATTAAACAATAAAAATGTGTGTTTGAGGCTCGAACCCATGACCTCTCATTTGATATCTTGTCTGCACTAACCAACTACACTACAATACTCATGTTGCGGTCTTTGTAGGGGAAAAAATCATTTAAAGACAATATAATATTTCTATTTTTGAAGATTTCAAATGCACGTTTGTAAATAATCCGGGGCGTATCGCCCGGGACAAGAACTAGTTATCTTCTAAAGGATATAAATTTCAATAAAAGTATTTATAGATATTTGTGCATCGTTCTTGACAGAGCTTCATTAGTAGTTAAGGGTGATAAGACTTGACCACTCTTTTATATCGTCAAACTCGTAAGACAAATCTCTCAAATCAACCCTAAACCAATAAACATTCAAATCTACAATTTTGGCCAAACTAATCTTCCAAATTTGTTTCATTGCACACACAAAACATAAAAAAAATAACAAAATTAGAATTCCCGCCATGACTGACATGAGAGAAATAACAAACCATGTGTAAGGACTAAGGGACACAACTAATCCTTGTATGAGGGGATTGAGTGTATTCGTGATTAAAAAGCTAAAATAGAAAAAGAAATAAGGCCTAACAAAGGGGGATCATTGATAAAATTTATTAGTAACTTTAAAAAAATCAATTATGAAAGTCATGTGTCATTCATAATAAACGTTGAATTGAAAAGATTACGAAACTGGTAACAAAAAATATATTATTCAAACAAAACTAAGATTGATGAAATCAAGATTGAACGCTTTTGCGTACCCTCTACCACATTGTTGATTCAAAATACAATATTTCACAAGGGGATCTGATTAACTGTATAATTGTTTAATAAGAACTAATTCATCAATATGTTGGTTAACTGTAGAAGAAAAAACTACAAAATCCGATCCAATTTATCATAATCGATTAGTAAAAACTACAAAATTCGATTCAATTTATCATAATCGATTAGTTAATATGTTGGTTAACTGTATTCTGAAACATGAAAAAGAATCATTAGCTTATCATATTCTTTATTGATCTGTGAAAATGATTTAATAAAAGACAGAAACGGATCCACTATTTGCTTTACGTCAAGCAATATGTGGAATAAGCACGATATTGCTATTAAAGCAAGACATATATGTGGATCGACTCATCAAAGTCTCATTGAAATAGGATCCACACAAGGAAAAGCGCTTGCCATTTGTTGGTTATTAGGGGCAGCTTGAGAACGTCTGCGATGAAATATGGCTTTCAAATTAAGTTCTGAATTAGTGGATGTGGCCAAAGGAAGTGACGATGCCAAACGTAAAAAGGAAGAGACTCATAAAATGACAGAGGTAAATAGAGCTTCTGCATATTTTCGTTAATCCATGAAGAGATGAGAATAACCTAATAATTGGGTTAGACTCTCCAAAAAAATAGAGTAACATTAAATACTACCTCCGTTCCTTTTTAATCTACACACTTTCTTTTTCGAGCCGTTCCTTTTTAATTTAGAGTCAGTCTTGCGTGGACCTGGTCCACAATAATATTATTGTGGACCAAAACCACTTATTTAACATAGTGACCATTTAGTTCCATTATAGTAACCTTTTTAAATTTTAAGTTACACTATACAGTTACTATCTACCATAGTGACTGTTTTTTTTAATATAGGTACTCTTTCTCGCATTAGTTTATCATGATGAAATTTTCACTTTGTGACATAGTAAACTTTTTTTTTCATAGTCAAACTTCATAATTTATATCTATTTATCTTTTATATTTATTTTTTTATATAGTGATCCTTTTTTTCATAAATCACATGAATTAGCATTAGGTCAACACTAATTTAGTGTGGACCAAGTCCATATAAGTTTTTAACAATTGTTACACTGTTACTTTATCCATATAAGGTAAGATGTCCAATCATTATTCCCTGCTTTTGTGCCTCATGTGGTCCCCCACCAAATAAATTAACCCACTTAAAACCCCCACCTACCCCATTTTTCTCTTTCCTCTATTTTTTATTTACTTTTTGTACTTCTTACTCCCCACTTTTCATAATTCCTCTCCTCTCTCTCCCACTTTTTCACTTTTGTCTTGGTTCTAATAAAAAGCAAAGTGTGTAGATTATTTAGGAACGGAGGTAGTAGTACTAAAGGTATAAAACTAAAATAAACACATAAAAACTTAGGACTTTCCATCAATGATGTTGTTGATGATAGCCCCTCAAACCATAATGAAAATCATGGTTTGTTTTTTAGAAAAACAAAAGGGGATAGATTGGGGAGTAGGTTTGACTAATAGTATCCATTAGTTTTTTTTTTTTTGAAAGAGAAATTTCATTAATTGAAGGCCAAACGACATCTTTAATAGGTATTAAAGAAAAATAAGATACAATCAAACAAGGTTAAATCAAATTCGTCTTTGAAGAAACTACAATGAACCAGATCGATCATTGAGCAATACAGCGCAGCCCCCTTGTATTTGCTGAATCAAGCAGCTATTGATGAGGAAGTCTTTCATTCTGACATAGTTTGGGAGAGCATTCTTGATCGAGTCATGTTGACCGCATCCGAGATTCTAATACCTTCATGTTGAGTCTCGAACTTCAACCAATGAGAACAATTTCTCATACCTGAAGACAAAAAACCATATTCACAACTCCTATAGGGGAGAAGGAGATCTCCACAACAGAGACTAAAATCCCCATTACAGGGTTTGAAAAAATCTCATAAAGAGAGACTAATTTATTCAACAAAACACAAAATAAATGACCTAAAAACTGAAAATAAAAGGGGAAGATGGGCTTACCATGGATGAAATAATCCATGGCAGCCCCTAATTGATGAAGTAAGGGTAGGGGATGCTAGGGTTTGAGAGAGAGAAAAAGAGAGTAATAGTATCCATTAGTTCTATAGTACTTTTACTAGTTTTTTCATTGAGTTTAGCTCATATATATTATATATAAATCATTATATTTTTGGATATTTTTGAATATATAAATTTAAAATCTCCATATTCTAATTTTTAGAATTATTTATCACGATAAACTTTAAGAAGATCGGTTATGATTTTCTTTTTTTTAGAGGAGATCGGTTAAGGTTTTCAATTAAAAGAAGATGAATTTTTTAAAAAAGATTTGATTTCACTTATGGAAAATCAGTTAAAGAATTATTTATCACGATAAACTTTAAGAAGAACTTTGGTTATTTTCTTATTAAAAATAAGTATAATATTTTCATATCATAGTAATGATACAATTTGCAAATATGCACTATTCACATAATCTACTTTGACCATATATTTTTCCTAATGTATAAAAATAAAAGTTAGCGTTATATTTTAAGATACTATGGGATTTGTCTTAGTGCATATGCTCGTTATTTAAACTTTTTTTTATAACTTTTACTAGCATATGATTAATTATATGAAAGGCAAAAGGTTGCATTATCATGCGTAAAAGTAAATTTGTAACAATAAATATGAGAGGGAGTGAGTATAAGAAAAATGTCTATATAATCTTCATGTTTAATTCAAAATCTTAACCAGATTAGTTTATGAAAAATAATAGACAAAGATTATCTAAGATTTTCATTTAGAAGAAGATGGAATTTTCACAAGCACATGTTGAGTGTTTTGACTTCTCCTTAACATATCAAGTTTCTGATTTAATAAGTTTAAATAAGTTACAATAAATTTTAGCACCTTATTAAATAAGTAAAAATAAGTTTGGATTAGTGTCAATTATGTTTAGTTTAGTTCATATAATTCAATTAGGTAAGTTCGAATAAGCTTAGTTCTAATAAGTTTAAGAGAAATATGGTGAAAAGACTATAATGCACTCTTTATTTTCGAAAGAGAATATTTCATTGTTCTTTTTCCCTTCTAGGTACAAAGACAATATTTCATAGTTGTTTTAGCTGATCTTTTCTGTTAACGTGAGGATATGAGATTGTTTAATGTTTTAGTAGTGTAATTTGCTAGTAATTATTGTGGAGTTGGGGCTCACAATATGAGCTTTGTGTTACTTCATGTCCCCAATCCCCGTCATTTACTTTTTAAACTTACTAATTGATGAAGTGTCCGACTTCCGATCCATGAATGAGAATAGTGTAAAAAAGATATTAGGGGCTTATTTCATGATTCATGAATGGATTAAAATAATAATTCTTATAATCTGTTTCATATCTATGTAAATCTTTAGTTCTCAGTCACTACTCACTATACAGTATAAACTAACCATCTCACCAGCTGTTGAAGAAAATTGTACACCTCATCATGAAGACACTAATCAAAGTCGATCTCCACCTCCTTAATTACTGCATAATTTATAGTATTACATTTCCTGGTCAATCTTTTATGTATATACCTATTCCCCGATCTCGTGTTTATTTGAAAATCTGCTCCTTACCAACTTTTTTTCCGCTAAGTGAAAAACTTCAATGAGCTTTCATGTCCTCATTACCAACTCTTTTTTTTTTGGCTCATTACCAACTTTCATGTCCTATGTGTGACTGCGTTAGCCCTAATAAGCTTTCATTCTTTACCTCAACTCTATTTTTTTTGGGTAGGTGCAACTTTTTTGACGGGAAATAATTTGGGTGGTGCAAATTTACAAAATAGAAATGCACGAGAATCATGTGTGATGTGTGTCTCTTGGTTGCTCAACCTCTTAGGCCCTTCCCCACTTTATTTTATTCGAGTTTTTTCACCATATACCCCGATAAATTAGAAAATTCACCATATACCCCTAATGTTTGAGATATTCACCATATACCCCTGAGTTTTTAAAAATGTGCACCGAATACCCTTTTTCCTAATGTACGTTAAGTTGTCGTTTGCATTATTTACAACTTTACCATTATTAACCTAATTAACCCTCCCTCCACCCTAACCTCCTAACCCTAATGCTCTAATTAACCTAACCCCCAACCCTAATGCCTTTCACCCTAACTAATTAACCTTAATAAGTGAAACTCTATATCTCACCGCCAAAACGACAATTTTTGAAAAAACGGACGTCACCGAAGCGACCCTTTAAGGACACGAATTTCGAGAAGCCCATCAAAACGAGTACCAATACGACGATATTGCAGGCACGCTTCCCGATGCAATCCGGAACGATCGATTTCACCGCCAAAACGACTTTTTCGAAAACGCGATTCGTGCCTTTGAATGGTCGTAGGTGGCGTCCGTTTTTTCAAAAAAGTTGTTTTGCCGGTGAAATGGTCGTTTAAGATCGCCTCGGGCAGCGTTGTATTGGTACTCGTTTTGATGGGCTTCTCGAAATTCATGCCCTTAAAGGGTCGTAAGTGGCTGATGGGTTTTAAATATATACCGCAAGTGCACGGTGTCTGTTGTTAGCGAAACTAGCAAATCTGGGTCGATCCACAGGGAGAGGAGTTCTATAGATTTGTGCTCAATCATTTAACTACTTTAAGAAAGAAATTTGATTGAATAATTAACAACTAATAGAATAAGCTAGAACACAAAAAGATGGAAGTTTATAAAATAATTAAAAACCTAGGGCAATCGATCGATCCACCATGCTTATACCAATTTAATCACTACAATATAGTTCAACAATACTTGGATTGATATTCGAATAATTAGAGTATTTCGTTAATCCTACGGTCGGGCATTAACAACTCTTAGATCAACATATGCCAGTACGGTCGCTCAACATAATCAGATCTACCTATTGTAACAAGCCTCTAATGAGTATGATCTTTCGATTCTAACTCCTATTAGCTAAACATAACCCATGATATTGCGCAATTACATGAATTAAACAAGCATAACAAATCAATACGGAACTACTCTAATTCAATCAGAATATCGAAGAATCTTAAACCACAATCAAATAGGTATAAACATGGCTTCTCTCTCTAAGCCCTAGAAATAGACTACTCACTCATGATAATAATAAACTCAATAAACATAATGCAAAAATAAGAATTCATTAAAATAAGCAAAGTAAAGAAGAATACCAAATTATTGAAGAACAATGAAAACCAAAATCGATGATCTTTATAATCTTCAAGGGCAAGAGTTAATACAAGTTTAGAGAGAAAAAGGCTAAGTGTTCTAAAGCTAAAAACGCAGATAATAGGATCCTCCTAATCGAAGTTACTAAAACCCTATTTATAGTTTTTACAAAACCGGCTAAAAAAAGGCAAAAATTAAGCTTTCGGAAAAACCGCCGGTCGTGCGACGGTGTTACGAAAACTACGACGAAGAGAAAATTCCGCCCGGTCGGGCGTGCAAGCACTTTTGGAGCCACTTTCGCCCGGTTGACCGGGCGAACATTCCTTGGATGCTGAAGAAGTTTTCGTCTCGCCCGGTCGGGCGAGGTCGCTCGGTCGACCGGGTGAGAGTGATTTCTCGCCATTTTTCTTGCATTCTTCGTCCAAAACACTTGTGCAATCTCCCGGATCTTTTATGGGCCATATGCGACTATTGGACTTCCATTTCGCAACTCAAATAAAGGCTTTGGAGGCCTAATCAGTACAAAAACAGCTAACAAACGAAACGAGTCCAAACATATCAAATCACACATAAACGAGCTCAAATGAGCTTAAACCTAAGCACTCAAAGCTAGGGGATTGGGTTAAATACTCTATATAAAATAGACTCATCAAAATCCCCCAAGCTAACCTTTTGCCTAAGCAAAACCACACAAATGAGTTACAAGATATAAATGTTTCACCCCATAGAAAATGTAGTTTGAAAGTATTAGTAGACTCAAAAATCAATCAAGAAGGCATGCATCATCATCAATCCTTTATATCAAGCCAACGACTAATCACCGAGAAAGACAATTAAGCAAGGTCACTGCGCATATCATGCAAATGCTAAGATGGTGCTCACAAGGGGAACACTCTTCTCTCATTTTTGTGGCAGAAGATGTGCTCGATCACTCTCCATTCCCACCATATGTCCCTTCCCAACTCACTACTCTCGTGTGTTTAGAAGGTAACATAATGACACTCAACCTAGTTCAGTCGACTCAGAAATGACACTTACTCTTTAACTTTGATCCATTGACTCACTTTCAATTCAATAATGCAACACATAAAGATCAGGATGACTTTTAAAGGTTGTAATGGGGCTGAGGCTAAGGGTATGGAAAAATTTAAAAATGTGGCGGATAAGCCAATCATGGAGGAGCATAGACTAGTAGAACTAGGCCAATGAGACCTTCATAACTTCACTCACTTATCTTCAAAATATCACCACATTCACTTTCTCAACTCAATCACTATTTTCACTTCCTTTGAACTTGTTTTGCTTTTCAAACAACACTTTATTCAAAAATTTCAAACTTTCTGTTCTTTTTCGTTCCTCTGTTCTTTATTTTTTTTTTCTTCTTTCTTTTGAATTTGTTGTTATTGAACATTCTTTCTTGCTTTTTTTTCAAACACAAAGTAATAAGCCGATCATATACCCATAACGAATTAACTCCAACTAGCACACGCCACAACATACATAACTATCAAGACAACCCAATCACTCAACTAATGCTCCCCCAAGCTAGGCTTGGGACAAGAATCGAATAAGGCTAAGGGGCTCGTAATGACGGTTAGTAATCAAAACAGTCAGAAAGGCTTCAACGGGGCTAGAGATGGAATAATGTAATCAATTACAACTCTGGAGCTAGAAATTATGAAAAGAACGCCTCAATCAAGTCAATCATGTATGCACATCAAATTTCAAAGAGTACAGGATCAAAATCAAGATCAATGTCATAACTAAGGAGCTAATCACACACAAAGAGGAAGACTGGATGAAAGATAGGCATCCATGGCTCAAGAAAACTCACAGTCTAACCAATTTAGCTCCACAATCAATGCAAGTGCCACAAGTATCATGCAATCAAGGGTCATGGAAGATTGAAAATCAACTCAAGACTAACAAATACTCACGCCAACTATCATAGATTAAGAGTCCAAAAAGTCATTTAAAAATTTTTAGGGCACAGGGAAACAAACATGCAACTCATAACTCATGTCAAGCTCGTATTTTTGGTATTTTTTCAGCAATATTTGGTTTTATTTTTTTCAAAAAAAAACAAAACTAACTACACTACAAAGCAGTAAAAAGAGAGTGGTGTGCTTACAGAAATCCTCCCCCCAAGCTGAACTCGGCAATGGCCTCATTGCAGCAAGAGGGAAAGAAGGAACTCACGCGTCATCATCAGACATATCGGCAGTTAAACCGCCACCAGTAGGACCTGCATCACCAAAAGTAGCATGGCCAGAAGTACCATCCCTAGCATGGTCAGTGGGGTCAGGGACCTGTGGTGTGTACCATGAAGGGTGGGTGGCATCATGGGCAACAAGCCCCTGGTGAAAGTAGTCATGGTAGACAGGGTACAGGGCATGGCGCATGTCGTACTCCACGGTGGTCAACCGTGTGTCCAAGGAAGTCAAGTGAGTCTGGATGGTAGCCTGACCAAGCTCAAGTCGGCCCATCTGTGAGGTAAGGGACTGATGTCCCTGCTCGAGGCGGGTAAGGACCGCCATCATAGGATCCATAGGTGTGGAGGAGGAGGAGGCTTCCCCAACGGGCTGCCTGTGGTAGGTCCGCAGAGGTCGGCGAGCGATGGGCTCTTGACTCCGCATAGGAAGGAGGTAAGACCCCATACCAGGTTCTAGGCGGGTCTGAGCAGGGTCAGGAAGAAGGATAGACTCCTTCTTAGCAATGAACCACCTAAATTTGTTCGCAGACTGGACGGTTATCCATTTAGCATTGGTCATATAATGAATGCCAATCTCAGCGGGACCAGCTACAACATTGCTAATGTCAGGAGTAAAACCAAAATGAGCAGCAATAGCGGTAATGAGGCCACCTAAAACAATAGGTTGCCCCCAAACACTACCATCATCAAACAAGGTAGGCAAATTTGTGGCAGTATGCTTCAGTTGGGACACAAACTGGTTAAGGAAGACACAAAGAGTAATCAAACGCTGGAAACAGATAACTACCCATCAAAAAAAATCTCCCCGTTTTTTACGGGAGTGGGGCTCAGCACGCCCAAAAAGTGTGAATCCCAAAAATCGTTGTAAATAGCGAAGGCTGGGAAAATGGAGATGGTCTGCAGTCATATGCTGGGTGTTAACATCCTCATCACCTGTGAATACGGTCCACAAAGTATTTAGTCGAACAATGGGAGGGGGCGATGATCATCAGTAACAGGGAGGCCAAAAATAGCAGCTAATTGGCCTAATGTGAGTTCTCGATCCTCATTCATGAGGCGAAAACGGAGAACTTGATTTTTATTGCCTACTTCTAATGAGCTCAAGAATTCAAGTGTAAGTCGCCTATATGTCCAGAAAAACATGCCAAACATTGTTCCCAATCCCAATTTCTCAAATAGCGTCTTAGTTTCACCATATATACCCAAAGCATGCAAAGAATTGGTATCAACAAAACTGGTGGGGATGATATTCCGATATTTCAACTTTTCAAATCTTTGTTTTTGCTCTAGGGATTTGAAAATTACCTGTGGGAATGTCGGATCTGGTGGAATTTGAGTGCTTGATTCCCCTCTTGAGCTTTTCTTCCTCTTGCTTGGCCTTGACATGGTGAGGACAAAAATGAAGATTTTTGTGAGTGAGTGAAGTGAAGTGGGATAATGAAGAGATGGAGGTTTTATGTGAGAGAGATGAAGAAAATTAAAGGAGAAGATGGAATTTGTGAATGGAGAAAGGTAGGATGGAGTTTGGCTATGGAGATTTTGAGGAGAGAGAGAGGCTTGAGAGGATGAATAAGAGTGAAAGAAGATGAAAGAAGTGGAGTGAGGGAAGAAAGCCTCGGCGGATTTAACAATGGGGAAAAAAAAACGCTGATTCGGGGTATCCGCCCGGTTGACCGGGCGAAATTTTGTTTCCTTCGTTTCGCAGCGCTGGAAATGTAGGCAGGTGTGAAGTTTCAGCAGCCCGGTCGGGCGAGTTCGCCCGATCGACCGGGCGAAATTCATTTCTTCGGCATTCTAAAGGCATTTCGCCCGGTTGGCTGGGCGAAAGGGACCTCAAAATTACTTGCACGCCCGGTCAGACGGACTTGCCCGTCTCCCCTTTTTTCGTTCTCTCCTTGAAACTAGCTAGGCGCCCTATCTGGCAAACTCGCCCGGTCGGGCAAGTTAAGAGGCCCTGGGGGCGGAGTCGCCGGTTGGCCGAGGCGGTTCAATTTCAAGCTTATTTTTCCGTCAAATTTGTCCCATGTTATGATATTGACCCCCTGCACACACTAAGCTCGTCCAAATATCAGTACACTCTCGCTCACCTTTCTAAAAAAATATAAGAAAAGCATTCTAAACTAGTAAAGAAAAAAAAAAAGTAAAGACGGGGTGCCTCCCGCAAAGCGCTGGTTTAAAAAGGTACCGCACGACCGTAGTACCTCAGAAATCAAAGTGAGGGAGCATCGAAGTAGATAACCTCTACTTGGCCTATGAAGGCGCCCTCATGGTACAATTTCAGACGCTGACCATTCACTTTAAACTTCGTCCCCTCTGCATTGGCCACTTCAATGGCTCCATGTGGCTTCACATCAGTGACAACAAAAGGTCCAGACCACTTTGACTTAAGCTTTCCAGGAAAAAGCCTTAGTCTAGAATTGTATAATAGAACCTTGTCACCAACATGAAACTCGCGCTTCTCAATCATCTTGTCATGAAACCTCTTTGTATGCTCCTTGTAAAGCTTATGGTTCTCATATGCTGCCAGTCGTAGCTCATCTAACTCATTCAACTGAAAAAGTCTTGCCTCACCTGTAGCCTCTAAATCCAGGTTAATTTCTTTGACTGCCCAAGCTGAGAGATACTCCATTTCAACTGGTAAATGACAAGCTTTGCCAGAGACCAACCGATATGGGGTGGTGCCGAGAGGTGTCTTAAAAGCAGTTTGCAGTGCCCACAAAGTGTCATCCAACTTTTGTGACCAATCTTTCCATGACCTGTTGACTACCTTCTCTAAGATGCGCTTGATCTGACGATTGGAGATTTCAACTTGGCCACTAGTCTGAGGATGATAAGCCAAGCCAACCTTATGAGTAACTCCATATTTCTTCAGTAAAGCTTTGAAGGTTCTCTGATGAAAATGAGACCCTCCATCACTGATCAAGACTCTAGGGACTCCTAAGCGAGGAAAAATAATCTTCTTGAAGAGCTTCATGACCACCTTAGAATCATTAGTAGGTGAAGCCACAGCTTCAACCCACTTAGTCACATAATCCACAGCTACCAATATATACTTGTTCCCACAAGAAGAAGGGAAAGGTCCCATGAAATCAATACCCCACACATCAAAGGGCTCAATCTCCAAAATTCCCATCTGTGGCATCTCTTGTCTCTTTGAAATATTGCCCGTTCTTTGACACTCATTGCAAGAAAGGCAAAAGGCACGAGCATCTTTGAAAATAGTGGGCCAGTAGAACCCACTCTGGATAACTCTATAAGCCGTGGCCTGTGAGCCGAGATGCCCACTACAAGGCATACTATGACAGTGTTGTAGGATTCCATCTATCTCCCAATCAGTAACACACCGTCTGAACAAGCCATCTGAGCACTTCTTGTATAGAAGTGGGTCTTCCCAATAGTAATGCTTAGCATCATGATAAAACTTCTTGCGTTGTTGGTAAGTCAAATATGGAGGATGAGAACCACCAACACAATAGTTAGCAAAATCAAAGATACCATGGGGATTGAATAGATACAAAGAAAAGATGATAATCATGAAAAGAATCATCTATGGGACCATCGACACTTGACTCAAATCTCAACTGGAGAGATGATCTGCGACGACATTCTCATCACCCTTCTTATCACGGATCTCCAAAACAAACTCTTGTAATAAGAGTATCCAGCGAATAAGTCGTGGCTTGGCTTCCTTCTTAGCCAATAGATACTTCAGTGCAGCATGATCGGTGTGGACAATCACTTTCGAACCTATGAGGTAGGTTCGAAACTTGTCAAGAGCATAGACAATGGCCAATAACTCCTTCTCTGTAGTAGCATAGTTGACCTGAGCTTCATCTAATGTCTTGCTGGCATAGTAAATAGCATGGAGGATCTTGTTCTTCCGTTGGCCAAGTACAACACCAACTGCATAATCACTAGCATCACACATGATCTCGAAGGGGAGACTCCAATCTGGAGGTTGTATGATAGGGGCAGTGATCAATGCTTCCTTAATCCTGTCAAAAGACTCCACACAAGCATCAGTAAAATCAAAGGTGGCATCCTTGAGCAACAATTATGTAAGGGGTTTCGCGATTTTGGAAAAATCTTTTATGAATCTGCGATAGATACCCGCATGACCCAGAAAACTCCTCACTCCCTTGACATTCACAGGAGGAGGAAGTTTCTCAATCACCTCAATTTTTGCCCGGTCAACTTAGATGCCACGTTCAGAAACAAGATGACCAAGTACCACTCCCTCATTGACCATGAAGTGACACAAACCAAATGGCATTCGACGGTAAGCAAAAGTGCCATAAGGACATGTGAACGTCGTCTTCTGCTGATCTTCTGGTGAATGGGAATCTGAAAGAAACCTGAATATCCATCCAAATAACAGAAAAAGCTATGTTTTGCTAATCTTTCTAACATCTGGTCAATAAAAGGGAGGGGGAAGTGATCTTTCAAGGTGGCTATGTTTAATCTGCGATAGTCAATACACATTCGCCAACCTGTAACAGTACGAGTAGGAATTAGTTCATCTCTATCATTCTTAATAATAGTAGTCCCCCCTTTTTAGGAACAAGTTGAACCGGGCTCACCCACTTAGAATCTGAGATGGGGTAGATGATGCCCGCGTCAAGTAGTTTCATTATTTCCTTCTTCACTACCTCTTGCATATTAGGATTCAAACGACTTTGGAGTTGTATGCAAGGGCGGTGATTTTCTTCTATGCATACAAAAATCAGGACTAATACCCCTTGGATCATCAATACTATACCCAATAGCCTTTTTGTGCACGCGAAGCACTGTAAGAAGTTGTGAAAGCTGGCTATCTGTGAGTTTAGTACTGACAATCACAGGGCATTCCTCATTATCATCAAGAAATGCATATTTGAGGTGAGAAGGTAAATGTTTAAGTTCTAACTTCTTTACCTGTAGCTCAGAAGTAGAGCAAATAGTCTCCATTACCTCACATTCGACTGCCTCATCAGTATCAAGGCCATCCAGTTCAAGAATTTTCTCCAATGGATCATCTGACAGAAATTGGTGATAATCACCTCCATAATTCTCTTCTAGTACATCAATCCTGCGGACATGTGTGCTCAAGCATAGGAGACTTAATAGCATTGGTTAGTTTAAAAGTAATGGTATCATCACCAACACTTAAAGTCAGAGGGCCAGATTTAACATCAATAACAGCACCGACAGTACACAAGAAAGGCCTACCCAAAATAATGGGGATCTGACTATCCTCCTCCATATCTAGAACTACAAAATCTACAGGAATATAGAATTTCCCTACCCTGACAGGAACATCCTCTAAAATACCCAAAGGATATTTCACAGAACGATCTGCCATCCGTAAAGTAATGCGGTGCACTTCAAAACTCCCAAGTTCGGTTTATTACGGACGAGATAGAGGCATAACGAGATACACTAGCTCCTAGATCACATAAAGCCTTATCTATAAACAATGCACCTACATGACGGGGGATGGAAAAACTACCGGGATCTTTTAATTTTGGAGGGATTTTATTTTGCAAAACAAAGATTACACTCTTCTTGATTAGAGCAACTCTATCTAGACCACCAAAATCTTTTTTCTTAGTAATCATGTCTTTTAAAAATTTGGCATAAACAGGCACTTGAGAAATTAAATCAGTGAAAGGAACTGTTACCTCAAGATTCTTGACCATAGACATGAACTTACCAAGCTGTTGATCAACCTTGGATTTTTGCATCTTGTGAGGGAAAGGTAGTGGTGGTGTAGGAGAATCGGTAACCTTCTCCTTTTGCTTCTTTGCTTCATCTACTTTCCCTTGATCAATTTCAGCTTTTGAGCTATCTTCACCTTCCTTTTCATCCACTACATCATTGTTGTTTGGAGGTGGCGAATCATCAGTAGGCATAGGTGGAGCATCATATTGTGTACCGCTTCGAAGAGTGACGGCAAAAATTAAGCTTTCGGAAAAACCGCCCGGTCGTGCGACGGTGTTCTGAAAACTACGACGAAGAGAAAATTCCGCCCGGTCGGGCGTGCAAGCACTTTTGGAGCCACTTTCGCCCGGTTGACCGGGCGAACATTCCTTGGATGCTGAAGAAGTTTTCGTCTCGCCCGGTCGGGCGAGGTCGCTCGGTCGACCGGGTGAGAGTGATTTCTCGCCATTTTTCTTGCATTCTTCGTCCAAAACACTTGTGCAATCTCCCGGATCTTTTATGGGCCATATGCGACTATTGGACTTCCATTTCGCAACTCAAATAAAGGCTTTGGAGGCCTAATCTGTACAAAAACAGCTAACAAACGGAAACGAGTCCAAACATATCAAATCACACATAAACGAGCTCAAATGAGCTTAAACCGGCACTCAAAGCTAGGGGAATTGGGTTAAATACTCTATATAAAATAGACTCATCAAAATCCCCCAAGCTAACCTTTTGCCTAAGCAAAACCACACAAATGAGTTACAAGATATAATTGTTTCACCCCATAGAAAATGTAGTTTGAAAGTATTAGTAGACTCAAAAATCAATCAAGAAGGCATGCATCATCATCAATCCTTTATATCAAGCCAACGACTAATCACCGAGAAAGACAATTAAGCAAGGTCACTGCGCATATCATGCAAATGCTAAGATGGTGCTCACAAGGGGAACACTCTTCTCTCATTTTTGTGGCAGAAGATGTGCTCGATCACTCTCCATTCCCACCATATGTCCCTTCCCAACTCACTACTCTCGTGTGTTTAGAAGGTAACATAATGACACTCAACCTAGTTCAGTCGACTCAGAAATGACACTTACTCTTTAACTTTGATCCATTGACTCACTTTCAATTCAATAATGCAACACATAAAGATCAGGATGACTTTTAAAGGTTGTAATGGGGCTGAGGCTAAGGGTATGGAAAAATTTAAAAATGTGGCGGATAAGCCAATCATGGAGGAGCATAGACTAGTAGAACTAGGCCAATGAGACCTTCATAACTTCACTCACTTATCTTCAAAATATCACCACATTCACTTTCTCAACTCAATCACTATTTTCACTTCCTTTGAACTTGTTTTGCTTTTCAAACAACACTTTATTCAAAAATTTCAAACTTTCTGTTCTTTTTCGTTCCTCTTTCTTCTTTATTTTTTTTCTTCTTTCTTTTGAATTTGTTGTTATTGAACATTCTTTCTTGCTTTTTTTCAAACACAAAGTAATAAGCCGATCATATACCCATAACGAATTAACTCCAACTAGCACACGCCACAACATACATAACTATCAAGACAACCCAATCACTCAACTAATGCTCCCCCAAGCTAGGCTTGGGACAAGAATCGAATAAGGCTAAGGGGCTCGTAATGACGGTTAGTAATCAAAACAATCAGAAAGGCTTCAGCGGGGCTAGAGATGGAATAATGTAATCAATTACAACTCTGGAGCTAGAAATTATGAAAAGAACGCCTCAATCAAGTCAATCATGTATGCACATCAAATTTCAAAGAGTACAGGATCAAAATCAAGATCAATGTCATAACTAAGGAGCTAATCACACACAAAGAGGAAGACTGGATGAAAGATAGGCATCCATGGCTCAAGAAAACTCACGATCCCAACCAATTTAGCTCCACAATCAATGCAAGTGCCACAAGTATCATGCAATCAAGGGTCATGGAAGATTGAAAATCAACTTCAAGACTAACAAATACTCACGCCAACTATCATAGATTAAGAGTCCAAAAAGTCATTTAAAAATTTTTGGGGCACAGGGAAACAAACATGCAACTCATAACTCATGTCAAGCTCGTATTTTTGGTATTTTTTCAGCAATATTTGGTTTTATTTTTTTCAAAAAAAAACAAAACTAACTACACTACAAAGCAGTAAAAAGAGAGGGGTGTGCTTACAGAAATCCTCCCCCCAAGCTGAACTCGGCAATGGCCTCATTGCAGCAAGAGGGAAAGAAGGAACTCACGCGTCATCATCAGACATATCGGCAGTTAAACCGCCACCGTAGGGACCCGCATCACCAAAAGTAGCATGGCCGGAAGTACCATCCCTAGGATGGTCGGTGGGGTCGTGGACCCGTGGTGTGTACCATGAAGGGTGGGTGGCATCATGGGCAACAAGCCCCTGGTGAAAGTAGTCATGGTAGACAGGGTACAGGGCATGGCGCATGTCGTACTCCACGGTGGTCAACCGTGTGTCCAAGGAAGTCAAGTGAGTCTGGATGGTAGCCTGACCAAGCTCAAGTCGGCCCATCTGTGAGGTAAGGGACTGATGTCCCTGCTCGAGGCGGGTAAGGACCGCCATCATAGGATCCATAGGTGTGGAGGAGGAGGAGGCTTCCCCAACGGGCTGCCTGTGGTAGGTCCGCAGAGGTCGGCGAGCGATGGGCTCTTGACTCCGCATAGGAAGGAGGTAAGACCCCATACCAGGTTCTAGGCGGGTCTGAGCAGGGTCAGGAAGAAGGATAGACTCCTTCTTAGCAATGAACCACCTAAATTTGTTCGCGAGACCGGTTTATCCATTTAGCATTGGTCATATAATGAATGCCAATCTCGGCGGGACCGGCTACAACATTGCTAATGTCAGGAGTAAAACCAAAATGAGCAGCAATAGCGGTAATGAGGCCACCTAAAACAATAGGTTGCCCCCAAACACTACCATCATCAAACAAGGCAGGCAAATTTGTGGCAGTATGCTTCAGTTGGGACACAAACTGGTTAAGGAAGACACAAAGAGTAATCAAACGCTGGAAACAGATAACTACCCATCAAAAAAATCTCCTGTTTTTGACAGGAGTGGGGCTCAGCACGCCCAAAAAGTGTGAATCCCAAAAATCGTTGTAAATAGCGAAGGCTGGGAAAATGGAGATGGTCTGCAGTCATATGCTGGGTGTTAACATCCTCATCACCTGTGAATACGGTCCACAAAGTATTTAGTCGAACAATGGGAGGGGGCGATGATCATCAGTAACAGGGAGGCCAAAAATAGCAGCTAATTGGCCTAATGTGAGTTCTCGATCCTCATTCATGAGGCGAAAACGGAGAACTTGATTTTTATTGCCTACTTCTAATGAGCTCAAGAATTCAAGTGTAAGTCGCCTATATGTCCAGAAAAACATGCCAAACATTGTTCCCAATCCCAATTTCTCAAATAGCGTCTTAGTTTCACCATATATACCCAAAGCATGCAAAGAATTGGTATCAACAAAACTGGTGGGGATGATATTCCGATATTTCAACTTTTCAAATCTTTGTTTTTGCTCTAGGGATTTGAAAATTACCTGTGGGAATGTCGGATCTGGTGGAATTTGAGTGCTTGATTCCCCTCTTGAGCTTTTCTTCCTCTTGCTTGGCCTTGACATGGTGAGGACAAAAATGAAGATTTTTGTGAGTGAGTGAATTGAAGTGGGATAATGAAGAGATGGAGGTTTTATGTGAGAGAGATGAAGAAAATTAAAGGAGAAGATGGAATTTGTGAATGGAGAAAGGTAGGATGGAGTTTGGCTATGGAGATTTTGAGGAGAGAGAGAGGCTTGAGAGGATGAATAAGAGTGAAAGAAGATGAAAGAAGTGGAGTGAGGGAAGAAAGCCTCGGCGGATTTAACAATGGGGAAAAAAAAACGCCGATTCGGGGTATCCGCCCCGGTTGGCCACGGCGAAATTTTGTTTCCTTCGTTTCGCAAATCATGGAAATGTAGGCAGGTGTGAAGTTTCAGCAGCCCGGTCGGGCGAGTTCGCCCGATCGACCGGGCGAAATTCATTTCTTCGGCATTCTAAAGGCATTTCGCCCGGTTGGCTGGGCGAAAGGGACCTCAAAATTACTTGCACGCCCTGGTCGAGACGGACTTGCCCGTCTCCCCCTTTTTTCGTTCTCTCCTTGAAACTAGCTAGGCGCCCTATCCGGCAAACTCGCCCTGGCCGGGCAAGTTAAGAGGCCCGTGGGGCGAGTCGCCGTTGGCCGGGCGGTTCAATTTCAAGCTTATTTTTCCGTCAAATTTGTCCCATGTTATGATATTGACCCCCTGCACACACTAAGCTCGTCCAAATATCAGTACACTCTCGCTCACCTTTCTAAAAAAATATAAGAAAAGCATTCTAAACTAGTAAAGAAAAAAAAAAGTAAAGACGGGGTGCCTCCCGCAAAGTGCTGGTTTAAAAAGGTCCCGCACGACCGTAGTACCTCAGAAATCAAAGTGAGGGAGCATCGAAGTAGATAACCTCTACTTGGCCTATGAAGGCG
The DNA here is from genome assembly GCA_947648045.1 of Beta corolliflora. Taxonomy (NCBI): domain Eukaryota; kingdom Viridiplantae; phylum Streptophyta; class Magnoliopsida; order Caryophyllales; family Amaranthaceae; genus Beta; species Beta corolliflora. Next base: position 533,302 of record CANSZD010000186.1, on the reverse strand, counting down.
CCCTCATGGTACAATTTCAGACGCTGACCATTCACTTTAAACTTCGTCCCCTCTGCATTGGCCACTTCAATGGCTCCATGTGGCTTCACATCAGTGACAACAAAAGGTCCAGACCACTTTGACTTAAGCTTTCCAGGAAAAAGCCTTAGTCTAGAATTGTATAATAGAACCTTGTCACTAACATGAAACTCGCGCTTCTCAATCATCTTGTCATGAAACCTCTTTGTATGCTCCTTGTAAAGCTTGTGGTTCTCATATGCTGCCAGTCGTAGCTCATCTAACTCATTCAACCGAAAAAGTCTTGCCTCACCTGTAGCCTCTAAATCCAGGTTAATTTCTTTGATCGCCTAAGTCGAGAGATACTCCATTTCAACCGGTAAATGACAAGCTTTGCCGAGAGACCAACCGATATGGGGTGGTGCCGAGAGGTGTCTTAAAAGCGGTTGCGGTGCCCACAAAGTGTCATCCAACTTTTGTGACCAATCTTTCCATGACACGTTGACTACCTTCTCTAAGATGCGCTTGATCTGACGATTGGAGATTTCAACTTGGCCACTAGTCTGAGGATGATAAGCCAAGCCAACCTTATGAGTAACTCCATATTTCTTCAGTAAAGCTTTGAAGGTTCTCTGATGAAAATGAGACCCTCCATCACTGATCAAGACTCTAGGGACTCCTAAGCGAGGAAAAATAATCTTCTTGAAGAGCTTCATGACCACCTTAGAATCATTAGTAGGTGAAGCCACAGGCTTCAACCCACTTAGTCACATAATCCACAACTACCAATATATACTTGTTCCCACAAGAAGAAGGGAAAGGTCCCATGAAATCAATACCCCACACATCAAAGGGCTCAATCTCCAAAATTCCCATCTGTGGCATCTCTTGTCTCTTTGAAATATTGCCCGTTCTTTGACACTCATTGCAAGAAAGGCAAAAGGCACGAGCATCTTTGAAAATAGTGGGCCGAGTAGAACCCACTCTGGATAACTCTATAAGCCGTGGCTCGTGAGCCGAGATGCCCACTACAAGGCATACTATGACAAGTGTTGTAGGATTCCATCTATCTCCCAATCAGTAACACACCGTCTGAACAAGCCATCTGAGCACTTCTTGTATAGAAGTGGGTCTTCCCAATAGTAATGCTTAGCATCATGATAAAACTTCTTGCGTTGTTGGTAAGTCAAATATGGAGGATGAGAACCACCAACACAATAGTTAGCAAAATCAAGCATACCATGGGGATTGAATAGATACAAAGAAAAAGATGATAATCATGAAAAGAATCATCTATGGGACCATCAGCACTTGACTCAAATCTCAATCTGGAGAGATGATCTGCGACGACATTCTCATCACCCTTCTTATCACGGATCTCCAAAACAAACTCTTGTAATAAGAGTATCCAGCGAATAAGTCGTGGCTTGGCTTCCTTCTTAGCTAATAGATACTTCAAAGCGGATGATCGGTGTGGACAATCACTTTCGAACCTATGAGGTAGGTTCGAAACTTGTCAAGAGCATAGACAATGGCCAATAACTCCTTCTCTCGTAGTAGCATAGTTGACCTGAGCTTCATCTAATGTCTTGCTGGCATAGTAAATAGCATGGAGGATCTTGTTCTTCCGTTGACCAAGTACAACACCAACTGCATAATCACTAGCATCACACATGATCTCGAAGGGGAGACTCCAATCTGGAGGTTGTATGATAGGGCGATGATCAATGCTTCCTTAATCCTGTCAAAAGACTCCACACAAGCATCGGTAAAATCAAAGGTGGCATCCTTGAGCAACAATTATGTAAGGGGTTTCGCGATTTTGGAAAAATCTTTTATGAATCTGCGATAGATACCCGCATGACCCAGAAAACTCCTCACTCCCTTGACATTCACAGGAGGAGGAAGTTTCTCAATCACCTCAATTTTTGCCCGGTCAACTTAGATGCCACGTTCAGAAACAAGATGACCAAGTACCACTCCCTCATTGACCATGAAGTGACACAAACCAAATGGCATTCGACGGTAAGCAAAAGTGCCATAAGGACATGTGAACGTCGTCTTCTGCTGATCTTCTGGTGAATGGGAATCTGAAAGAAACCTGAATATCCATCCAAATAACAGAAAAAGCTATGTTTTGCTAATCTTTCTAACATCTGGTCAATAAAAGGGAGGGGGAAGTGATCTTTCAAGGTGGCTATGTTTAATCTGCGATAGTCAATACACATTCGCCAACCTGTAACAGTACGAGTAGGAATTAGTTCATCTCTATCATTCTTAATAATAGTAGTCCCCCCTTTTTAGGAACAAGTTGAACCGGGCTCACCCACTTAGAATCTGAGATGGGGTAGATGATGCCCGCGTCAAGTAGTTTCATTATTTCCTTCTTCACTACCTCTTGCATATTAGGATTCAAACGACTTTGGAGTTGTATGCAAGGGCGGTGATTTTCTTCTATGCATACAAAAATCAGGACTAATACCCCTTGGATCATCAATACTATACCCAATAGCCTTTTTGTGCACGCGAAGCACTGTAAGAAGTTGTGAAAGCTGGCTATCTGTGAGTTTAGTACGCGATTAATCACGGGGCATTCCTCATTATCATCAAGAAATGCATATTTGAGGTGAGAAGGTAAATGTTTAAGTTCTAACTTCTTTACCTGTAGCTCAGAAGTAGAGCAAATAGTCTCCATTACCTCACATTCGACTGCCTCATCAGTATCAAGGCCATCCAGTTCAAGAATTTTCTCCAATGGATCATTCCGACGTAAATTGGTGATAATCACCTCCATAATTCTCTTCTAGTACATCAATCCTCGCAAAGATGTGTGCTCAAGCATAGGAGACTTAATAGCATTGGTTAGTTTAAAAGTAATGGTATCATCACCAACACTTAAAGTCAGAGGGCCAGATTTAACATCAATAACAGCACCGACAGTACACAAGAAAGGCCTACCCAAAATAATGGGGATCTGACTATCCTCCTCCATATCTAGAACTACAAAATCTACAGGAATATAGAATTTCCCTACCCTGACAGGAACATCCTCTAAAATACCCAAAGGATATTTCACAGAACGATCTGCCATCTGTAAAGTAATCTGGGTGCACTTCAAAACTCCCAAGTTCAGTTTATTACAGACAGATAGAGGCATAACAGATACACTAGCTCCTAGATCACATAAAGCCTTATCTATAAACAATGCACCTACATGACAGGGGATGGAAAAACTACCAGGATCTTTTAATTTTGGAGGGATTTTATTTTGCAAAACAGCATTACACTCTTCAGTTAGAGCAACTCTATCTAGACCACCAAAATCTTTTTTCTTAGTAATCATGTCTTTTAAAAATTTGGCATAAACAGGCACTTGAGAAATTAAATCAGTGAAAGGAACTGTTACCTCAAGATTCTTGACCATAGACATGAACTTACCAAGCTGTTGATCAACCTTGGATTTTTGCATCTTGTGAGGGAAAGGTAGTGGTGGTGTAGGAGAATCGGTAACCTTCTCCTTTTGCTTCTTTGCTTCATCTACTTTCCCTTGATCAATTTCAGCTTTTGAGCTATCTTCACCTTCCTTTTCATCCACTACATCATTGTTGTTTGGAGGTGGCGAATCATCAGTAGGCATAGGTGGAGCATCATATTGTGTACCGCTTCGAAGAGTGACGGCATTAGCAGTCTCTTTGGGAATTGGTTGCCCCGGCAAATGACCTGGTTGCCTCTGTGCATTATTTCCGGCCACCTGAGCAAGTTGAGTCTCCAAATGTTTGGTAGTATTCTTCAACTCTTTGATGCTCTCTTCATGACTCTTCTGCATAGAAACCATCATCTTCATCAGGTCAGACATGGTAGGCTCTTGAGAGCTGGCATTCTGAGGAGCTTGCTGCTGATAGCCTTGGTGTGAAGGCCTATTGAAACTAGAAGGGGGATTATGAGGAGCCCCTTGGTAATATTATTGTCTGGCAGCATGCTGTGGTGGGTTTTGATGAGGTGGTTGGTAGGATGTTTGTGGCATTGGTTGGGGGTTCTGAACATTATTGTTTTTGTAGGAAAAATTAGGATGATCCCTCCAACCTGGGTTGAATGTGTTGGAATATGGATTGTGTGGGGGTCTCTGCTGAAAAGCATTCGCATGCTCCATCTGATTCGAGTCCGGTTGATTATAGGAACAATCATAACCAAAGTGGCCTTGAACACCACACACCTCACAGTAAGAAGAGGTAATAGGAGCCATGAAAGACATAGCATTAATACTCATAGGGGGAGTATTAGACTGTGAAGATTTAAGTGAATCCATCTTCATGTTCAACTGGGCAACTTGTGAAGACAACAGGGCATATGCATCAGCATCCAACTTTTTCTTAGTAATAGTCCTAAAAGAACTATGATCATTTGCTGCTAAGTTGGCCAAAAAATTATACCCTTCATCCACCTCCTTGTCTAGGGAAACACCCCCTGCAGATGAATCAATTGTACTCTTGATATGGGGTTGTAGACCATCGTAGAATGCCTGGGTGATGAACCACTTGTCAAGATTGTGGTGTGGGCATTCTTTCTGCAGATCCTTAAACCTATTCCATGCTTCCTTCAATGTCTCATCAGGCTCTTGCTGAAAGGTAGCAAGCTTGTGTCGGATTTCTGCAGTCTTAGTAGGAGGGTAGTATTCTTTCAGGAATGCTTCAGAAATAGCACTCCATTCAGTTGATGTGACATCATTGAGCCATTTTTGAGCTTTGTCTTTCAAAGAGAACTCAAATACCATGACCTTCAACTGATCAGGAGTGACCCCTTGATGCTTAACGGTACGACTGAGTTGTTGAAACCGTTGTAAATGATTTGCAGGGTCTTCAGATGGATGCCCTCCAAACTGGTTCTGTTGGATCATATCAATGAGGGCAGGCTTGATCTCAAAATTAGCCGCTTGAATGTTAGGCATAGTAGGGCTCGTGGGAACATTGCCGGGGGAAGGTACCCCATAAGACTTCAATGACTTAGGAGGCATGATTGATTTTGTTGGTTCTTCCGTGGATTTTCCCTGATTAGCAGACTGCTTCTTCTTCTTTTGTTGCTTTTTGAGTTGCCTGATGGTTTTTTCAAGATCAGGGTTAGTTGGAACTGGAGTACCTTTTCTTTTAGACCTGGGCATAAAAGAAACAAAGAAAAATATGCAGTGAGATTGCCTCAATTGGAACTTGAAGTTCCAATGAGACAGGAGAAATAGTTAGAATAATCAATCAAAAATCTATAGAAACTAGTCGTCTCCCACGGCAACGGCGCCAAAAACTTGATGGGTTTTAAATATATATCGCAAGTGCACGGTGTCTGTTGTTAGCAGAAACTAGCAAATACGGGTCGATCCACAAGGAGAGGAGTTCTATAGATTTGTGCTCAATTATTTAACTACTTCAAGAAAGAAATTTGATTGAATAATTAACAACTAATAGAATAAGCTAGAACACAAAAAAGATGGAAGTTTATCAAATAATTAAAAACCTAGGGCAATCGATCGGTCCACCATGCTTATACCAATTTAATCACTACAATATAGTTCAACAATACTTGGATTGAGGTTCGAATAATTAGAGTATTTCGTTAATCCTACGGTCGGGCATTAACAACTCTTAGATCAACATATGTCAGTACGGTCGCTCAACATAATCAGATCTACCTATTGTAATAAGCCTCTAATGAGTATGATCTTTCGATTCTAACTCCTATTAGCTAAACATAACCCATGATATTGCGCAATTACATGAATTAAACAAGCATAACAAATCAATACGGAACTACTCTAATTCAATCCGAATATCGAAGAATCTTAAACCACAATCAAATAGGTATAAACATGGCTTCCCTCTCTAAGCCCTAGAAATAGACTACTCACTCATGATAATAATAAACTCAATAAACATAATGCAAAAATAAGAATTCATTAAAATAAGCAAGGTAAAGAAGAATACCAAATTATTGAAGAACAATGAAAACCAAAATCGATGATCTTTATAATCTTCAAGGGCAAGAGTTAATACAAGTTTAGAGAGAAAAAGGCTAAGTGTTTTAAAGCTAAAAACGCAGATAATAGGATCCTCCTAATCGAAGTTACTTAAGCCCTATTTATAGTTTTTACAAAACCGGCTAAAAAAAGGCAAAAATTAAGCTTCCGGAAAAATCGCCCGGTCGGGCGACGGTGTTCTGAAAACTACGACGAAGAGAAAATTCCGCCCGGTTGACCGGGCGAACATGCCTTGGATGCTGAAGAAGTTTTCGTCTCTCCCGGTCGGGCGAGAGTGATTTCTCGCCATTTTTCTTGCATTCTTCTTCCAAAACACTTGTGCAATCTCCCGGATCATTTATGGGCCATATGCGACTATTGGACTTCCATTCCGCAACTCAAATAAAGGCTTTGGAGGCCTAATCTGTACAAAAACAGCTAACAAACGGAATCGAGTCCAAACATATCAAATCACACATAAACGAGCTCAAATGAGCTCAAACCGGCACTCAAAGCTAGGGGAATTGGGTTAAATACTCTATATAAAATAGACTCATCATTGGCGTCCGTTCTTTCAAAAAAAGTCGTTTTGCTGGTGAAATCGGCCGTTTAGGATCGTATCGGGAAGCGTGCCCAGAATATTGTCGTATTGGTACTCGTTTTGATGGGCTTCTCGAAATTCATGCCCTTGAAGGATCGTCGGTGGCGTCTGTTTTTTCAAAAAAAGTCGTTTTGCCCGGTGAAATCGGTCGTTTAAGATCGCCTCGGGAAGCGTGCCCAGAATACCATCGTATTGGTACTCGTTTTGATGGGCTTCTTGAAATTCGTGCCCTTAAAGGGTCGTAAGTGGCATCCTTTTTTCAAAAAAAGTGGTTTTGCCGGTGAAATCGGCGGTTTAAGATTGTATTGGGAAGCGTGCCTAGAATCCCATCGTATTGGTACTCGTTTTGATGGGCTTCTCGAAATTTGTGCCCTTTGAGGGTCGTAGGTGGCATCCGTTTTTTCAAAAAAAGTGGTTTTGCTGGTGAAATGGGCCGTTCAAGATCGTATCGGGAAGCGTGCCTAGAATACCGTCGTATTGGTACTCTTTTTGATGGGCTTCTCGAAATTTGTGCCCTTAAAGGGTCGTCGGTGGCGTCCTTTTTTTCAAAAAAAAATCATTTTGGTAGTGAAATCGGTCGTTTAAGATCGTCTCGGGAAGCGTGCCCATAATACCATCATATTAGTACTCGTTTTGATATGCTTCTCGAAATTTGTGCCCTTAAAGGGTCGTCGGTTGCGTCCGTTTTTAAAAAAAAAAAATCGTTTTGGCGGTGAGATATAGAGTTTCATTTATTAAGGTTAACTAGATAGGGTTAAGGGCATTAGGGTTAACGGGTTAAGGGCATTAGGGTTAACGGGTTAGGTTAATTAGGGCGATAAGGTTAGGAGGTTAGGGTGGAGGGAGGGTTAATTAGGTTAATAATGGCAAATTTGTAAATAATGCAAACAAAGAAATTAACGTCCGTTAGGAAAAAGGGTAGTTGGTGCACATTTTTAAAAACTCAGGGGTATATGGTGAATATCTAATTGAGGGTATATGGTGAATTTTTCAATTTGTCAGGGTAGATGGTGAAAAAACCGTATCATATTTTTTTTTGGGAGTCAATAATTCAAAGTATTATTCATTTGAATTCTTATAGTGTCTAAGACATACTTCCTCCGTTCTTTGTTAATTGCAACACTTGAGTTTTCGTACTTGTCAATCCACAACTCTTTTTTTTTTTACATTGAGAAAAATTGGTTTAATTAAAAAGTAGAGTACAACCAAATGCTAATACAACCAAACGGAAACTAACTAACAGTAACAAGAGCTTTATTAGCTCGTACATACTTTATGAAGAAAAAACTATCTATTATGTGTCCAATCCAAAGGAAGTTTGTTAATGCACAACTTTAATCATCAATATGTTTATTACCTTTAAGTACAAATTATAAAAAGTTGATATGTTGAAAGTATATATATCAAGACGGATCTAACAAAACCTCACATGACTATATTCTTCTACATAAAAATCAGAATTGATGGTGATAGGATTATGTGTGATTTGTGAATAGTGTAAAAATTCATGAATATGTTGCAATTAATAAAAAATAGAGGAAGTAATTTTTTAGTGTTGATAATTGGTATAGTTAATTGGCAAAGACTAACATGTGGTATCAAGGTGTTAGATACTTAAGTAGGACAAATATATAGTGTCAATTTTTCATTCATATAAATTTGGTCGATTCGATAGAGATATTAATCAAAGAGGAAAGATTAAATTCATAATATAGCTCAATAATCTCCAACTCCTAATGTTATTTAGAATATATTTCAAACATTAACTACTTCCTCCGTAACATAAAGAATGCAACAATTGGGTATTATTTGTGAGGTATAAAATATTCAATTGTTGCATATTTTCTATTACGGTGGAAGTAAACAAGTCTCTAACTCTGAAGTAATTTAAACGTATTTTTAGAGTTAGTATAGTTAATACTAGCATTTTTTGCACTCTATGCGTGCGTGTCATGTTAACCTTTTTTTTTCTCAATTAGTTATTCATTAGTGCTACAAAATTTTTGATTCAAATAGACATTTATAATTTTTTAAATCAATGTTTCGTTCGTTTTTTTAGTTATTTGTTCATCATTATTCAAATATTAGTAATGGGAGAAGGAAATATAAAGCGACGAAAGCTTGTACTCAAATAAAGTGGAAGAATTTGTGTATGAGGTTCAATGTTTGAATATTAATAAAGTGGAAGAATTTGATTTATATAATAGAGATTACCGAATAATAATCAACATTTAGGTTTTAAAATATTATTAGTATAATTATCGATATGAAATTCAAGTTTTAGTTTTTCTTCTGATTGTGTCAATCAAGTTATATTGTTAATTTAATTTTTGATTGGAGTTTTTCACACATATGTAAGAAGAGGAAATCATTCTCCTTAATTTAATATTTAATTGAAATTTTAAATTCAATTCCACTAATTAACTTGTTCAATATATATGGCAAGTAGGAAGAAGAAAATATTATTTGATATATATGGCAATTTAAATTCATTAAGGGTTATCAGACTTTTTGTAAGGGGACATCATCTTCCTCGATGTACAATTTTGATTGTTTGTGTAACACCCGACCCATCCGAGTCGAGTCTATTGTCACCAATGCGCATCCAGGTGCCAACAACTATCGTCAAGAACCAACACAAGTTCTTCGCGTATTTTGTCCTCACTCTTGCGCACCCTGAGAAACTTACCGGGGAGGTCCCCATCCCTGGACTACTCTCGGCCAAGCACGCTTAACTCGCGTGAGTAACTAAGGAAATAAGATCCCTAAAAAAAATATGCATCTTGTTTGAATGAGTAGCTTCAAAAATCCCTTTAAGGCAATCATGAGAAGTATCAATTTGTCTTTGAAATTAATATTACAAAAAATTCTATTTCAAAAGTATACCATATGATAAATCGAACAACAATTTTGGAAACTAAAATTTGTTATATTTTTAGTAGTAAACGTTAAAATCTTTGATTTTTATTTTTTAAAATATTTAATAGCAATCATCCGAATTACGAAAATGCAAATTGCCACAATATTTGTCATCTATACCTTAGTTCTCATTTCATAATCACATTGAAACAACAACCACATGTCCACCTGACATGCTTTCATAAATTCCTTAAGTTTTTTAGGGGGTAGGGGGGGAGAAATGGAGAAACTCTTGGCAACAAACAGTTTGAGTCCCAAAGTGACTCAAACAGGCCAAAAAAAAAAGAAAATTAAAATATTGTGGGGCCACACCAAAAAAAAGTCGAAGGTGAGGAGCGTGAGGTTTCAATCTCTAAAAAACATGAGAGTGGGGGAGTAGAGTGTCAAGAGATAGAAAATCATTTGTTTTCTCTCTCAAAGGAGTGTGAAGAGAGAGAGAAAAGCAAAACTCAACACTTTACTGAAAAAATAGGGGGAAAATACAGAGAAGGAGGGAGAAAGGATTTGGCGGGAATAGGAGGATTTTAGGCGGGAGAAATTTGCAACACCATTGTAGCACCTCCCCAACATCATAGAAGAGAAAGAACTGAAGCAAATGGAAAACCTACTAGATCTGAATCAACCAATCTCCATGGATGAGAGCTCGAACAACGACCCTTTTTTCGACAAAAATCAGGTACGCCATTAATATTCGAAATTAGAGGTGGGGGGAAGATGTTGTTACACAATTTATGAGTATAGGATTGGGGTTTTATGAAATTAGATTAAAGTATCAGCCAATTTGTAAATATAGGATTGGGGTTTTATGAAATTAGATATGAAATTAGATGCATTGAACAAGTATGGAAATTTATTGAGGGTGTAGTAAATTAGGTGAATTGGTAAAATTTGGAAAGACTATCATAATTATTACTACAGTGATATTTGCATGAATGAATACACATCAATTTTAATGTTTAATTAAATAGTGATATTTGCATGAATGTAGTGAATACAAAATACTTCAACTTTGTCAATTGATATATTAAAATATTTAGTTAATTTAGAATGTTAAGTGCAATTGACACCGTGCAATTTGTTTGTGAAATTGGCACCATTCTAAAATTGGTTTAAGTACTTTGAGAAAAAAAAATTAATTGCTAATTTGGTAAGAAAGTATCTAAAAAGATGGTGCGAATTGGTTGGTACCAAAAAGAACAACCCACAAACAATATTTTCATAAAATGGTACCAAGATGCAGCTTCTTTGGAACCAACCTCACTTAGCATTGGTATCAAATTGTCCTGAAAATTGTAGCAAGTCTGGTCCTAAGTCGTTGCTTTGTGCCGAACGAAGTTAAAGTCGTGCTAAGTCGTAACTTATGTTTCTATTATTAATTGATCGAATATCTTTGAATGAGGATGGAGTGGTGGACAAATCAAAAGTACCAATCCATATAGGGGATGATGTGGATGGTTGTAATTACGGAGATATACTTTTTGTTGATGAGTGCACGAGATGTTGTACCATTGGCGATTGATCATGATTCAACTCCGACGACTGGATGTGGTAGTAATAGTGTGTTATGCCCTCCAACTCCGGGGATGGTGTTTGCCTCTTGCGAGGATATTCATGAGTATTACAAAGCCTACGCGAAACAAGAAGGATTTGGAATCGTTAAGTTATCGGGATCTTATAATGTAAGGGGTGAGAGAAGGAATTACACTTGGAGATGTGATCGTTGGGGCAATCGAATCCATAGGCGGTGGGAGAATGGAAAAAGAGTTGTCGTTGGGGATCAGAATTTAATTGTTCGAACCACCAAAACAAAAAAATGTGGGTGTACGGCTATGATATACGCCGTTAAGAGTGAAAATGATGAGTGGAAATTGAAGAAAGCGGTGAATGACCACAAAAACCACACCCCTACCCCTCGCAAGTCACGATACATATCGATGTATCGGAAAGATGAATTGGATGGACACGTTAGGAGGAAGCTATTTGATGATATTCGAGGCGGGGCCCGGTTCGAGGGTGATTAGGTTTGATCGTGGAGATCTTGGAAGCCTTGTAATTCACCGTATCATACACATCATTGAAAATCCTAGTGCATTGATCCGTGGTTTTTCTCCCGGTTCTCGGGTTTCCATGTTAAATCTTCTTGTGTGATCCTTATTGTTCTTTCTTTAGTTAATTCCGCGTTATTATTATCTGCGAATACATAATTGAGTATGGCACCGATCCTAACAATAATTTCGTAAACAATTCGCGAACAAGTTAACTAAAGTTTGATGAGATGTTAAGTCAATAAGGGTGTGCTCCATTGACAAATCATAAATATCTAATCAGTAGATACATCTAAGAAAATTTGTGTATATAACAAATTGTTTGTGTATATAACATACGTGTTTATGTGTAACTAAATAGTGTTTGTGTTGTTTGTAAAGTAGCAAAATAAGGGGAAAAACGACACACATATTATTTTTTGTATACACAAAAACTATTTGTTCTATGCGCAAATTTTGTTAGATGCATCTACCAGTTAGATGTTTATCATTTTTCGTGTTAGTACACATAACTTTCAGTCCTTAGCAGAAAAAAATAAGTTCAGATAAGTTCATATAAGATCTAATAAGGACTAATAAGTTCAGATAAGTTCGAGTTCAATAAAAATAAGGTCTGACACTCTCACATAATAAGAACTAGTGTTCAGATAAATTCAAATAAGCAAAAATAAGTTGACCCCTAGATAAGCCTGAACAAAAAATCTAAAGCTTTTTGACTTAATGAGTCCAACTCGAATAGCTTCTTGTTCTTCTCGATGATGTTCGTGAACAACTTGTTTAAGTTCGTTTCTATACTTTTACATGGCCAAACACAACTTATTCAAACTTGGAGATATATGAAAACTTCTTTAAAAAAAATTGAAGCACCTTTGTTTTTTTTTACGAGAAATTGAATTTTTAAAAAATAAAATCTACTTGTTTTTATGCCTGTGCGAACTGGTTGTTGTTAAAGTGTTAAAATTATTAAAATTGTTTTATTGGTCCTAATATATCTTATCTTTATATATACTACTCACTAATTAAGTGCTCATGTATTTAATTTATATTACCCGTCTCCTTTTATAGTGAATATATGTTATCATACCATTAAGCGTGACCATTTATGTATTTTTTTCTTTGACATGTAAAAAATCTTATAATTACTAAGTAATCAATCTAAAGATTGTGAATTTTTGGAGCATTATATCTTCCCATTTATGCATATGTATTTTTTTAATTTTTACTTCTGTTTTTGTTCGATGGATGCGATATATTTGGAATGTCTCATACTTTGTAGAGTATTATAGAACATAGTGAAGAAATTGCAGTATGATTTACTATAACCAAATTTTACATTTTTCGAACATGATGGATATATAGAGCTACATGATTTCACATTATTTGTAAATGGTCTCCCAAGATAACCCATAAATCAATCTTTAATTACCAACTCTTTCAAGGAATTAACTTAGGCTAACTTGACTTGCACAATTAAGCCAATAGTTAGTTATGCTTCCTCCGTTTAGAAATGGTTGCACCATTTCATGTTTTCACGTTTGCCTATGCATGATTTCAAACATTAATATCTTTGATTATCAATGAGTACAAATTATAAAAAGTTGATATTAGAAAAGTATACATTGATATTAATCTAACAAGATCTCGTATGACTATGGTTTTCCTATAATATAAATCACCAAAGACAAATAAAGTGTTAGATGTGAACAGTAAACACTATGCAAATGGTGCAACTATTTCTAAATTGAGAAAGTATATAAGAAGTCCCATTATTTGATAAATGTTAGATAGTTGTCTTGAAAGTGGAGAAAGGGTCCATTGTTTACCAAATTTATATTATTTAAAAATATTCAAAAACAATTATTATAGATATAGTAAATATTAATTTTTCTCTCTCGGGAAATGAAAATTTCTAGAGCTAATAAAATAATACTCCCCTCTGTATTTTTTTTAGTGCTTGTTTGGTTGAATATAGGGAGTGTAAATTCCTTGTAAAATTATTTTCCCAAGTAGTTGTATTTCCTAGGAATTGCTAAATGTTGTTTGGTTATTCATGGGCAATGGAAATTCCCATGGGAATTTCCACTTACCTAGGTCCCCCTAGGTAAGTAATTTCCTCCATTTTGTGGGAAGTGGAATTTCCTAGGAATTTCTACTTCCCATGAATTTGTCAACCAAACAACATGAAAAAATTCCAATTCCTAGGAATTTTAACTTCATATGCTAAACAATGTCAACCAAACAAGCACTTATCTTTCCTACTTTGACTTTGCACATTTGCCAATGCACTTATTCTACCTAAATATCTTTCATTATATATTAGTAAAAATTATAATAATTGAATATTAATAAATACTCAGTGAGACGAATCAAACAAGACCCACATGACTATATTTTTTCTTATATATTGAGAAAAAATTAAAAGATTCTCTCTAATTGTGAATAGTGTCAAGATTCCAAGTGAGAAAGATAAAAAAATACAGAGGGGAGTACTACTTAGTCAATGAGTTTTCTTCTAGATTCATCTATGCGATGGTTCAACACTTTTTACTACTTTCTCATTTTCTGATTTTTCAACCATTGGAATACTAAAAGGACCATGTATTATGTCTGTATTTCTAGTTGGGTTCTCAACTATCCACCAAAGAATAAATCCGATTTTAAATACCTCTATGTAATCATAAGATAAGTATATAAATATAGGTCTTATTTTTAAGTACATTTCGAGCCGAATCCAATAGTATAAACATTATAATTTTCTTCTTTATATAATTGAAGTTATGTCCGATTTATATAATATAATGATCCCTTGTAGTTTATTGAGAGCCAAAATCTATCTTTTAATTATACAAAACTTTAATTATCTATTTTTATTAGGATTTTTTTTATTTTAATAATGCAACTTTTTGGCCATTTGCAAGGAATAATAAGCTAACCTTTTAGTTATTCCTAAATAATGCAACCTTTAAAAAAAATTCCTACAACAAGTCGAATTGACTTGTAACCTGTGAAACAGGTTAAAAAAATTTTGTAGAAAAATTAAAAGCGAATTACTCCCTCCTCCCCACCCCTACCCAGTACCCACCAGCAAAAACTCCCCTCCCCTTCCCCTTCACCATTTCTTTCCTCACCGTTTCCGACTTGATTTTTCCGACGAGTGGCTTCGGAGTATCTCGGTAACCTCCCCTCGCCCCACCCCGTCTCCTTCCCCTTCCCCTTCCCCAGCCCCCAAAACAACCCTCACCACTATGAGGAACCGCCAATTTTGTGAAGAATCCGCTTTGCTGACCTCCGGTGGCCCTGCATTTGGACCTGGTTGAATACGAGCGAAGTGTTGTAGGAAGAGCTATGAATTGGCGGTTATGGAGTTTGGAGAGAGAATTTGAGAGGAGAGAGTGAGGAAGATGAAGAAGCAACCGCCATTATTAAAGAGGGTTTTGTTGGTGGATCAATGTTGGTGAGCCACCCCACCCACGCCATCCCCGAAACAACCAAAACCCACCCACCCCATCTTTGAAACCGGCCAAACCCACCTACCCATATCCATTGCAAACCCCCACCATGCCCACCGGAGCGAACCTTCCTCATCCCGACCCAAAAACATACCCCACCTACCCGTATCAAATGAAGACGCTAACTTCTTGAAGAGAATAAACGAAAATCTTGAATTGATGAAATTCCCCTTGAAGTTGGCGGACGATTTGGTGAAGTGAAGTATAGGATAGAGAGAGAATCAGGTGGAGTTATTTCGGGGGTGGGGAAGATGCCTGGGGGTGGTTTTGATGGTGGCAGCGGGGTTGGGGAGTGGTTTCTGGGTGGGCGAGGATTGGGGCAGGGGTTGGGCTTTTACCTCAGGTGGGTGCAGGGTGAGGAAGGAGGGAGAAAGAGTAAAGTGAACATATTATTATTTGACACGTGTCCCTTTTACCTGTTGAATAAGTTGCATCCGTTTTTACCCATTCAAAGAAATTTTTGTTAAAGGTTGCATTATTCGGGAATAATTGAAAGGTTAGCCTTATTCGTTGCGAATGGCCAAAGGTTGCATTATTAAAATAAAAAAACATCCTTTTTATTATTCTAAAATAATAATATTAAATATATTTTGTGACATGGCAATCCTACGCCGCACTTTGAATGCTCTCGACAAAAGCCTCTTTTGTATATAATCTTGGGACCCACGCAAATGCCCGGAGCTTTTCTTGAGGAAGATCTAGACTTTTGAAAAATTTACATACCCAATTTGACCGCGAGTTTTGCCCGATATACACTATACAACAACAAAAGTTATTATGTAGTATGTTATTGGATTTTATATATCTCTATATTTATTGAAATTATGTCCAATACTTAAACATTATAATTTTCTACTTTATATAATTGAAGCTATGTCCGATTCATATAATATAATGATCCCTTGTAGTTTATTGAGAACCAAACTCTATCTTTTAATTATACAAAACTCTAATTATCTATTTTTATTATTTTAAAATTATAATATTAAATATATTTTGCGACATGGCAATCCTACGAGGCGCTCGGAATGCTTCCAAAAATATCCTCATATATATATATATTAGATTTTATCAAATTAATTTACGATTTCAGTTTTAGACATCAACTTTAGTTCTATGGAATTAATGATCACAAAAACATCAGTTTAATTAAATGAATATGTAAGATCCTTAAGAAAATCCTGATTTCATAAAAGGTAACTTAGGTTTGATTATTAAATGAAGCTCGACTTTAGCTCGTGCAAGCTCGAGTTTGATACAAATGAGCTCGTTCGTGAACAAAGCTCGAACAAGAATTTTTAAAAGCTTGTTCCAGCTAGTTCGAGCTCATGCTAACTCGAAAACTAATAATCCCTATGAAGCTTTACACAAACAGGCTAATATACTACTCGGCCATATTCCCTACGTTTAACAAATCTCTATTATTGTTTTTTATAGTAAACATTCGTCATATAGACTAGAAATTTTTGGCACGTGATTTAATAATAAAAAAAGGTTATTACTTACTTTCTCTACTTTTTTTAGTTGTTGTATTTTGAATGGCCATTTTTTAATTTGTAAGGTGTAACCTTTGACACTTAATATCTTTAATTGTGTAATCGTAAATTAAAAATTAAATATTTTGAAAATATATAACTAGACGAATCTAAGGAGATCCAACATGAGTATGTTTCTAATGGAACAACAAAAAAAGGAGAAAGTAAAATTTATCCCCCTCAAATTTTCAACCAAAAAAATTTCCCCCGAAAAAAAAGTTCTAGAATTATGTGTGCACCAAAAAAATAGTTTCATAATTATGTGTGAAACCTACTCCCTCCGTCCCATAATATAGTGCTCACATTCCTTTTTTGGTGTCCCAAAATATTGTGCTTGTTTTCTTTTTTATTAATTTGCTTGGACTAAATTATCCTCAATTTTTACACAAACTTTCCAAAATACCCCTACTTTTCTTTCAAAATATGTGCCCCTATTTATTGTTTTACACCATTCCAAGAAACATTCATTGCTTTTTGATTTTTTTAAAAGGAAAAATAAAATAAAGAGCTAGTTTCAAGACAAAATTACCAAATAAACACTTTCTTAAATATACTTTTTGAGAAATCCTACTACTCCTTCTATTTTCCTTGATTCCGTGAAAAATGAGAAGTAAGCACTATATTATGGGACGGAGGGAGTAAGATTTTCTAACTACTTTTAGAGTTGTTTGGGAGAACATTAAATGTTCGAAGCTACTACTATATACTTCATTCGTTTTTAAATAAGTGCTACATTTACTTTTCACGTAACTCAAACGCATTTATTTGATCATTAATATCTTTAATTGCCCATAAGTATTATAATAATTGATATTTTGAAAGTATACATTGAAACAAATCTAACAAGATCTCATTTGACTATATTTTTGCTATATAACAATGAGAAAATAGAGTTAAAGTTAGTTGAATAATAGTATCAATTTACTCAATATAGCACTTATCGAGGAACGGATGGAGTATTATGCGTGGTCATCAAAATTACTTGCTATTTTTCAGCCCTAACTTCGTATTTACTAGAGGGCTACTTTTTTTTGGAAAAGAATTTAACTAACACTTTTTTTTCAAAATTCTTTATGCGTGATAATCAATTGTAAATTTATTGTCTATCACTTAATTGAATTTCATGTCATAATCATAAGTTACAACCACATATCCACATTCAGCTTGGATAGGCATCTCATTTTTGGAGTCCACAAGGTACCAAAGTAATCTATTAGGTTTGAGTACCAAAGTAAATGTAAGTTAGTACCAAATCAATCACCGCAAAGTTGGTACCAAAATAGTCACGATGATACCAATACCAAAGTAACTCTTACTTTGGTACCAAAGTGTACCAACACTTTGATACCAACTTACACTTTACTTTAGTACCTCCAATCTATAAAATTACTAAAACGCATCTATGGAGTTTAAAATGGACTCTAATAGTCTTTGTCGGTTTGGTTGAAAACCGATGGTTAAACCGCAAACTGATGACCAACCGAACCGAATAAAGCGGACGATTGACCCATAACCGAAAAGTTAAAAACCGATAAGTCAATCGGATTAAAGTAACCGCAATGAAGCGAATCAAGCGAAACTCAACCGAAAAAAACAAACTAAATCGAAATTAACCGCATGAAAAACCGATTGAAACCGAATCAATCGAATTTAACCGAAAACTATTTCAAACCTGTTTTTAAGCGAACCGAATCAAATTGAATAAAATTGTTTTTAAGCGAATCGAATCAAAATGTTTTTTAAGCGAACCGTATAAAACTGGATAAAACCGTTTTTAAAGCCGAACCAAGATCAAACCGAATTAAAATGTACGTGAATAAAATTGATAAAGCGAAGCAAGTTTCAAAATGTAACAACTAATTTCGTAATTTTTTTAATTTACCTAAATTATTGTTGTACCATAACATGACACCTTAATAAATAATAACTACACAAAGATAAAAACACATGATTTTAATTTTCAACTATTGTTTGTATTGGCGTACACATGATTTCAATTATTGGCGTACAACTAATTTCGTAATTTTTTTAATTTACCTAAAAATGTATCACACGTGCCTCATGAGTTTTATATCTCACTAAAATCCAATTATTGTTTTATATCTACAAAATCATTTAAATATATTAATTTCATCGTTTGCTAAATGTATAATATATCATTTCTTTATAACTATTTATAAGTTGGTTTTATTTAGAATTATATTTTTTGATAATATGATATTTCAAAATATTACAATTGATATTATAAAAATCTGAATAATAATTGATATATTATGAAAGAGAGGAAAGTGAATTTCTTTCACTCTTGTATTAACATGCTAAAATAAATCTATTAGACTTATCACTATTAAAATCAAACCAAAATAATTACTTAAATTAAACAAAAACCTTACTTACATTAACCAAAGAAATATCACTTGAATTAACTAACTAAATATCAAATTCAAATCAAAATTACAGAAAAATAATAACAAAAAAAACCAACAAAACTAACATAAAAAAATTACAAATAAATTAACAATGAAATACAAAAAAAAATTGAATATAAATATAGAAATTAAGAATGAAATTACAACAAAAAAAACAAAAATACATAGAAAATATTAAAGAGTTTGAGAGACCAAATACATAGCATTTTCTTTGTTAGATATTCCACACACGCAACATAATTCACCCATTTCTGAGATCAGAGAAGTACACCGCCGTTTTCTACATGATCCGAATCAAAAACCGAAAAAGTACATAAATCGCGGAAGGACTTGGTCTTCATTTAAATTGGAAAACAATACTTCAAAGATATCATATAGGAGAATTAAAAACTCTCTATTGACCTCCTCACCTTCTCCCGAAGCTCTACTTTTACCACCATCAATTCTAGTCTTACGCCGAATCCTCCTTGGTGCGATCCTTTCCATTCCACATACTGTTGATTGTGTACACATTAAATTTTGTAAACGACTGATATCTGCGGATATGAATTTGTTTCCTGCTGAGAAATTCAATGATTGTTCAAGAGAAAAAAAATGTAACAAATGACGGATGGTAGATTATACCAACTGTAACAAGAGCGGACAATCGACAAACTAAATCAAAAATAGAAAAAAATAACTCTAACCCTACCCGAGAAGATGAAGGGGAGATAAAAATAAAAATAAAAACTTCGGGGTGGCGGCTTGTGCGCCCGATCCGGGCGCGAAGAAGAAAATCAATCCCGGGCGGGTGGCGGCTTGTGCGCCCGATCCGGGTGCTGCAGGTGGTGGAAACTTCGGGTGGTTGTTGGAGAAGAACGACGGTGGCAGTGGTGAGGAATGAGGACAGAGGGTGAAAGTCGTGGCGTTATAGTGGTGGCGTGAGAGAGGATATGGAGTGAGGAGGAGAGAGAGGGAGCAGAGGAGGGACGAGGGAGGCTGGAGGCAGAAGAAAAATGTGGAGGGGAACAAACTTCTTTTATACCTAACAATGTTACGGTTTCTATATTTAATCTCATCATTTGGATCGAAATTATCAATGGATGAGATTAGATCTCATCTTTTTTTTCCTCTTTTATGTTTCAATACACAATTGATGGTTGAATTTTAATCCTTCTCATATCAATGGTTCTAATTCATGATCCATGATATCATTCTTTAGCCAATAGAAAAATAGAATAACCTAACACATGGATTGATGATCTAGCACATGGATTGATGACCTTATATTCTTATAATCTTAATAGTTGTTGTCTTGGTTTAGTAACTTACAATCTTTAGTAATTAGTTAATTATTATTATTTTATTATAATTTAAAATTTTAATTATCTTTATTGAAGTTATTATTAGTAATATTTAAGTATAACTATCATTTATTAATTAGCATAGTATAACTATTATTATTATTATTATTATTATTATTATTATTATTATTATTATTATTATTATTATTATTATTATTATTATTATTATTATTATTATTAGTATTAGTATTAGTATTATTAAATTAAAATTGTGAATTGAGTTTCTAAATTTTAATTAGACTCCTTATAGCGTTATTTATACAACTATTAGTCTATTACTCAATTAAGTAATAGTGTAATTATATTTATTTAAGTGAACATATATGTAGTGTTACATTGACTTAGATTATTAGCTAAAATAGTGTATTATTCTTGAATTAGCTTATAATCTATATTGATATATTCATTAATCTTATCTAGTAACTTCTTTCAATTATATAGGAACAAGTTAGTGAGTTACTGAGTTGGTATAAGTCTAAGTGAGTAACTGACTAACTGTTAAGTTAACATATGGTTGTTAACGAGTTACTATCTACTACTTGTAGTAGTATGATAAATTGGTTGTTAGCAAGTTAACATATGGTAGTATTAAGTACTTGTTAACTTATTGACTTATGATTGTTATGTTTACTATCATTTATATAAACTGTTGTTATGTTTATTATTATTATTGTACAACATATGAACTCTCGTTATAATCACTTAAGCCTCATATGAATCGTTATTTTAAACATATGATGGTCATTTGTTATAGATTATAACTGTATAACATATCAAGAGTCTTTCATAATCAATAAAGTAATTATATATTAGAGCAAATATAATATATGATAAAGTTCAGATAAGAGAAGTTAAGTTCAAATAAAATAAGATAAGTTCACATAAGATCATATAAGTCTAGTAATTCAAACATCATTAAGTTTAATAAGTTCATATAAGATAACTTAAGTACAGTTTAGATAAGATAATATAAGTTCAGATAATATAAGATAAGTTTAAATAAATAAAAAAAGATAAGTTGGATAATATAAATAAGTTCAAATAAGATAAGTTCATATAAGTCAAAACAAGTTGAACATAATATATCTTTAGTTGTTATACAATGTTACTCAATAGTCAATACAATGTTACCGTCAACATCAATACATCATTAATACTTATAAGTCAATATATATATATATATATATATATATATATATATATATATATATATATATATATATATATTTGAAAATGTAAGATAATTATGTTACATAATAGCATTACAAGTTATCATACATATCAATGTAAATTTCAATACGGCTAACATAATTGTAATCAACATACAAATAAGCAATGATTAGACATTTTATAAGTAATAACTAATAAATATCATTGCTTTGGCAAAATAATTTATCACTAACACTTTTCAACTACTTAAATGAGTTAAACATTAACATGGATAATATAGGTGGAAACTAAAGTTCTTAAGAGTTGGCGTATATAATTGAGATTATACAATGGAGTATTATCTAAAATTCACTAATATAAATACATTGATCTATGCACTAATTTAGATTAGCCTAATGATTGCTCACTTACATTAACTTTGATCACAATATACTCGTATAATTTTGTGTTTATCGACCTTAATCATCATCAATGCCAATTCATCATTATCAATCATCATTATCATTCATGATCCCCTTTAATCTTTGATCACAATCAATCCTCAATTCATCATGCATAGATACAAGTTAATATACACATTGGAAAACTATAGAATAATTATGTTACACAGTAACATTACAAGTTATCATACATAATTACATTTAGTATTGATAACTTAATTATAATCAATATAAATGACCAATAATTAGATACTCTATAATGAAGAATTTGAAATTGAATTTTTCAATATCAGCCAAATGTTGAACCTTTAATAAAATAATTTTACAGAATATATAGCAACTTCAAAATGTGCTTTTGTAGACAAATATAGATACGTCTCTTGGTGTTATCGTTGTTTTCAACAAGTTTAACCGACGTGACAAAAGTCCAACCTGAGTTGAAATTCCCGCAATGAATAATGACTTGACCCGAAGCGAGACCCGTAGGGAAAAGGCATACATGGCATAACCGATATCAAGTTTCACCCGAGTCGATGCGGGTTTCCTCAAGAACCGAGAATAACCGAATCCGAACCGAAAATAACCGCTTAACCGATAGTAATAGGTAAAATGTCAACTTGTTTAAACCAAAACGTACGGGTCAAACCAAAAGACAAACCGTAAAACCGAACCGAACTTAACTGAAAATTGAATTAACTGTATGGATTGAAACTGAAACCGAAAAAGTTTAAAACCGAATCGATTAAGCTCGAAAAACGAATCAATTAAATGAAGCAATCCAAGTCAAAGCTATTTGGTTTGAGCAGGAACTGAACCGGTTAATCGAATTGACACCACTAGACTATAATAATGAAACGCCTAAGGCGTTCTCGTCCACATGACACGCTTTCATCTTCATACATTTATTTACATTATTTTAGGGGACAAAGAAATGCCAGAGGAAATTAATTTCTTATATGGGGCCCGCTGGACCAAGAAACTCTAATAACAATTGCTCACCAGTCACCCGCGGAAGCCCCATTCCCCCGCGTCTAAATCTTCATCAAGTTATCTGTAATAAATTTGCTGTTTTGCACTCAATGGCCTGCATATTTTGGCACCTGGATCTAAGCTCTATATTTTTTTTTACAATGAACATCTATGTTTCTATACTTCCTCCGTTCCGTTTTAAATGAAACATTGGGTAAAATAACACTATTTATTGATCAATTTTGACTCCGATTTATCGCCATTATATAAGGAAAAACATAGTCAAGTGGGATCTTGTTAGATTCGATCCCGATGCATCTTATCAAATTGTAAGCTTTTTATATTTTTTTATGCGTCTTGCACAACTAAAGATATTAATGATTAAAGAAGCGCGTTGGGTTGCGTGAAAAAGAAACGTTTCATTTAAAACGGAACGAATGAAGTATAAATTTGTTGTTTTGTACTGAACAGCTAACTCTTGAAAAGTAATTTAATGTCCATGTAAAATATTTTAAAGGTTTTAAAATTTCATGTAATATGCTATGACTTTTTTTATAATTGTGTTGTTCTCCCTAAAAGACACATCCATTAACTTTGATTCCTTCAAATACAAAGTCACGCAAAAAATAAGTCCCCAATAGAAACTGGTACAACTAGCTAGTGATGGAAAGCAAGATTAATATATTATGACTTATTATACATATTTTTATAACTTGAAATATGCATTACGTATACAAGAATCTAGTAATTACAAAAGTATGGTTATTACTTAAAGTTAATTATCAATCTATTTGATTTATACATCAACCTTGTTTTTCACTTTAGTGGAAAAAAGCCTATATGTCACTTGTAAGAGATGTGGTTTTTGTAAAACCGCATCCCGAAATCAACCGAAAAATGGGAGGAAAATTTGGCAAAAAAATCGATGCGGTCCTCAAAAAAACCGCATCGATTAAAACCGCTGCGGTTTTTAAAAAATCGATGCGTTTGGTGGACCGCATCGATTTCTTACTTTTTCGCAAGAGCCCGGCCCAATGTTTGCCAAAACCGGCGGCCCAATGTTTGCCAAAATCGGCGGCCCAATCTTCCCTAATTAAGCCCTAACCCTAAGACGCATTCACACTCAACATTCCCTCTCTCTCTCGCGGCCCCATCTTCTCTCTCCTCACCTCTCCGTCTTCTCTCTCCTCACCTCACTATCTCTCCCTCGCCCTTTCACCGACACACACCACACGCGACAATCACCAAACACCAACCATCGAGACCAAACACCAACCTTTTGTCGTCGTGCCGCCTTCATTCAAGATCAAATTTAGGGTTTGTTTAAACTCGCGACCAAAACACCTTGCTCGCCGCCGTCAAAACTCGCGACCCAGTTCAAATTCGTTGCGATTTCGAAGAAAAAGCATGCAAATGAGGATTTTGATTGGCTCGAAGCCGTCAAAACTTGCAACCATCCAACTTTTCGTCGGAAATTCGTGATGAGGATTTCGATTGGCTCGAAGCGAAGTCGGTGCGATTCGATTTCGAAGAAAAAAATGCGGATGAGGATTTAATTTTTTTTGGAATTTTGTTTGTATTTTTATTGTATTTTTTGTAATTATAATGTAATTTATTTGTCATTTTCTGTTAATTTTTGGTTTGGTGATTTTGTAAATCACTCTCTACTAATTTATAGTTTCGTTATTTACTAATTTTGTATATTCAGATTTCTGTTTAATTTCTCTACATATTTTGGCTTCAAAGGTGTATATATTTGGTACTTTTTTTTATACTAGTTGTTGCACCTTATACTAGTTGTTGCCGCTGGGCCCGACGCCAGCGCGCACCCCAAAATGACGTATTTGTGATATTCGAATTAGGCTAGATATAATTTTCATGCGACTTCAGCCATCAACATTAAGCAAGTATTAGAGATAGCATGACAAATATCAAATTCACAGTTTACAACAAATACTGCATAAAAACGTAAATTAAATATGCGTAGTTTGATTTTTAACAAAACTAAGACCTTAATGAGTAATATTATTAATCATGTACCCAATAGCGAACTCAAAGTAACGAGATGTTTGAACAAAGTTTATGAAACTGGAATTGAGTAAGATGCTTCACAAAATCCCCCCCACCCACATGATTTTGGTTCTTGCCAAAAACAAACTACTTACACAATAATTATGAACCCATATGAAAGCATACATTACAATAATATTTACATATAAAGGCAACACCTTGAGGTGATTGTTTACAGCCTCCAAAAATGCTTTTTAGCATTAGTTGATTACGGTCGCCTCTAGGAGTTGTTTTAGCATAAGTAAAGTTTAGGTTGCCCCTCAAAGTACTTATCCCTTAAAAGTACTTTTAGTATCAATGGAATAATGGTTGCCTCTAAAACGTTTTCTAAGCATCATTATGATTAAGGTTGCCCCTAAAAGTACATTTTAGCCTTAATGAAATAATGATTGCCTCTTAAACTTTTTTTTAAATATTAATGAAATCTATATTACCCCTAAAAGTTTTTTTAGCATTACTGAAATTTAGATTGCCCTTAAACATTATTTTTTGCATTAGTGAAGTTTAGGTAGCTTCTAAAAGTTTTTTTAACCATATATTGAAATGTATATTGCCATATAAAAGTTGTCTTTATATCAAATGACCCCATTATATTAAATGATGGTACATGTTCTTCAACCACATGATTAGAGGACGTTTATCATATGTTGCTTAATTATTTATATAATTTGACGAAGTTGAATCTTTAAACAGTTAACATGATGCCAATTGCCAACTAAACTATCAATCATTCATTGAATTAAAATTAGAATATGTATGTGGTTTTATTAATTTTTAGTAGGATGCATTAAGCTATATCTTAAGATACTTTATGATTCATTAAATATACAAAGTATTTAAATAGAAGCTAGTTTGTCATGATCCATCAAAATATTGAACTTCAGGCTACATGCTATATTCTTGATTTGCTATGTCTCACACGAGCAAACACAAGGCAGAGTATTACAAGCCCATCTAACAGGTAACATCAATCGAGGTGTGCAACTAAAAGAGTACTTTTACTGAAATAATTGAACCTAAAAATACCTATTATTGTGTAAAATAATATGGTAGTAACTGACAGCCTCGTAATTGTTTTTAGTTCTAGGTATATATGATGGGAAAAAACTTTGTATACCCACCGGGTGGACTACCCACCATTAATAAAAACTTGTTGAGGGTTGTGGTAATGGAATCCAACTCAACATAAATACTATTTTTTTAATGCTCTATTAGTAGTGGGTTGTCTACCCGGTGGGTAGGTATAGCAATGTCCTACATGTTGCAACTATTAAAGAATGGAGGAAGTATATATATAAACATATTTAAATTAAAAGAATTTCTTTTATATTTTTATTGAATTTTTTTGACTTTTTAACATTCCCGCTCTAAATTCTTTAACCTGGAGTCAGAATTTTCGCTTATCCTCCAAAAGTCCAAATTGAGAACTAAAAAGACAAAAGTTACTTTAACCCTTTTGTATTTTTGCAATTTGCATTTATAAGACTTTAAAGATGTATGTAACTTACTTTGTGGAATGGATATAATGAGTCCTTCAACGATTCAATTATGAGAAAACATTGTTAACTTAAGTCGGGGAAAAAAAAACTTAATATATTATATAATAATCAGATTGGACTGGACTGGACTAGATTCGAACTAAAGAAAAAAAAATTCGGACTAGACTAGACTGGACTCAAAAAAAGTTTGGATCAGATTTGGACTCAATTTCTTGAGTCCAAAAACTTTGATTTGGATTTGGATTTGGCAAAGTCCAATCCAGGTTACACCCCTAGTCCATGTATCACGTGACACTCTCCTCCAACTTCTAATGCAAATGCTTCATGTCCATAGTGTACCCTCTCAATCAAAAGAAAAAAATTGTGTAATTGCAAGGTCTCGAACACGTGACTTTGAAATGAAAAGTAAGAGCTTAACCATCACTACACTCTGACTTTATTGTCTGATGTTTGAAATAAAATATGGTAAAGTCTTATAATAAATATATACTTGACTAAAAAGACTTAAACAAGTATATACGTAACCAACAAGAGATTATTGATGTCATATTCTCTTACCACAATTCCATTTAAACTATTATTTTGAAACTTAAACCTTTCAGATTTTCTTACTTATCACGTCATGACGTAAACTTTTTAATTTCTTAATAGACAAAAAATACAAAAAGTGGCAAAATAAATTATGGAATTTAAGAATACATATTTGTTACTCAGGGCCGGATTTTGGCATGTGCATAAAGGTCTACAGCACAGGGCCACATTTTCTAGGGGTCCAATATTGATGTTAAGCCCAGCTGGAAAAAGATCTGATATTTTTCTGAATTACAATAAATACTCCTTTCTCTCTAATCTATTACCGATACCTCTTTCCCAAAGTTTTCCAATGTCACACTTCTACTTATAATAGGGGCCTATTTTGTTACAAAACAGGGCCACAAGAATTTAAAAACGACCCACATGTATTCTGAATCGACCCGGGCATCGCCCGTGCCAAAACACTAGTTAAATAAGTAAATGGAGTACATACATGACCTTTCGGCCATTTTTCATTACTACCAGTTAAAGGAAAATTTTCCCCCTCAAAAAGAAAAATTATACGAAATTTTTAATCGTTCTGTTATGGAACAATTGGACAAATGTGATATCCTGTGACCAACTCTCTACCTACTCCTTCCTCTGTACTGTTTTTGTATTTTTATACTAGATGCCATTTCATATGAATTTTGTCATTTTTATACAACTTGTTTTGTGGCTATTGTATTATTTGTATTGACTATTGAGAATATGACGCTGACCATTTAGAATAAACTTTCAAGGTTTAAACCTTATGCATGGACGTCGGTCCACATTCATGGTCGGAATGTATGGAAGCAAAACTAGTCACAATATTATTTCGCCAAAATAGTTCAACCACAAGTTCATACATGGACGTCGGTCCACATTCATGGTCGGAATGTATGGAAGCAAAACTAGTCACAATATTATTTCGCCAAAATAGTTCAACCACGAGTTCATACACTTCATGATAAGATTAAACTCGATTGGCCTATCAAACAAATTTAAGCCATCAGAGTAGGAGAGAGCTGATTTTTAAAATCAAAGTGAAAAGTACAACTTCATTCTTCATTTTTTTTAAAGAGAAATTTCATTAATTAAAGGTCGAAACGACATCTACAATAAGATTGAAGAAAAACAATATATAATCGACAAGATCAAATCAAATTCGTTTTGAGAAACTACAACGAACCGAGATCGAACAATACAACGCATCCCCTCAGTATTTGCTAAATCACTAACTATTGATGGAAGTCTATCATTCTAATATAGTTTGGGGAAGAAAAAATTATTGATTTAACCATGTTGACCGCATCCGAATTCCCAATACTTCGATGTTGATGGTCTTGAACTTCAACCAATATGAACAATTTCTCATACCAAATTTTAAACTTCCACGTGGAAGAGAATAAAACTAAACTCCAAACTCCCACGAAAGAGAGAAAGAACCTAAAAATTGGATAGAAAACTCTCAAAAAGAGAGAGAATGGAAGATTATTAATAACAAAAACAATGAAAACTAGAAGAAAAAAGAAGAATTGGGGGCTTACCACTATCGAAAGGATGATGACAGCCCCAAACTAGAAGAAAAGGATTAGGGTTTTCTAAGGAGGAAGAGGAGAGAGGAGAGATGAGGAGGATAAGGTGTAACTTATCATAATGATGAAGCTCACTCTTCATAGTAATTGATGGAGAATGGCTAATAAGATAAGTAATTGTTAGATATTTTAATTTTTAAATGTGAGTTTATAAGGCAATAATGTTAATACTCAAGACGTGGTTTATTTGATTTTATCTATTTCACATTATATCTAACCGTTAGATGTCAAGCATTTCTCTACTTCACGTGTTAAGAAAACTCGATCCATGCTCGTGTCTTATAATAATTAGGATCTTGTATATTATACTCATATTCATCCTGTCTTTAATTGTTGAATCTATTTCATTTTTCATAGTCATAGTTCATCAACTTTAATTGAACATGTTCATTAATATTTAAAGAAATTAAAGTAACATCAAGTTGGATCTTGTTAAAATTGCCATCAAAATATAAACTTTTTAAAATTCTGATTAATGTGTATTAATTAGACATATTAATGGTCAATGATGTGTTTGGAGGCCATTAGAAAGGTAATGAATCTAGCATTTTTGAGACAAAAGGTGTATTAAGTAATACATAGAAAAAAGAACCTCAAGTCATGCTACTTTTTTATATTATTTATGAATTAAATTAGACATTAATTACTACTAAAGTACTCTTGTTTCTAATGCAATTGTCTGCCCCTTCGCTTCTTCAAAGTTGTTTCTTTTTTTTTTGAAAGAGAAATTTCATTAATTGAAGGTCATACGACATCTACAATAGGTATTAAAGAAAAACAAGATACAATCAAACAAAGTTAAATCAAATTCGTCTTCGAAGAAACTACAATGAACCGGATCGAAGCAATACAACGCAACCCCATTGTATTTGCTGAATCAAGCAGTTATTGGTGAGGAAGTCTATCATTTCGACATAGTTTGGTAAGAGCATTCTTGATCGAGCCATGTTGACCGCATTCGAGATTCCAATACCTTCATGTTGAGTCTCGAACTTTAACCAATGAGAACAATTTCTCATACCTAAAGACAAAAAAACCATACTCACAACTCCCATAGGGTAGAAGAAGATCTCCACAACAGAGACTAAAATCCCCATAACAGGGTTTGAAAAAATCTCATAAAAAGAGACTAATTTATTCAACAAAACAAGAGAATGAACTAAAAACTGAAAATAAAAGGGAAAAAGGGGTTACCATGGATGAAATCATCCATGGCAGCCCCTAACTAATGAAGAATGGGTAGGGAGGCTAGGGTTTGAGAGAGAAAAAAAAAAGAGAGGGGGGTTTTAGGGTTGCTTATAAGTTGTTTCTAATTATATATGGTAGCAACATAAATTGAGGAATATATGAAAATTAGAGCAATTTAAAAATGGATCATTTTTTCTTTGAGGTAAATTAGGAAGGAAATATTGTTTTGATATATTGTTATATTTAATGCTAAACAACAAAAGGGCGAGGAGCCGAGGATATATTTAACTCATAGAAAATTAGATAAGGGAATCAAAGTGGCTAAAATCTTAACTTATTGCTAAGTTAATCCATCATAATTTTTCACAAATTAAATGTTGTTTCTAATATATCTTTTGTACATTGTGTTGTTTAGGACATGTTTGTAAAAAGTAAAATAGCAATAACTTAACTTGATATAATAATTAGTGATATCTATACTAATATATTAAAAGGCGTTCCTAAACAAGAACTGTGCTACGTGGCTCTATCCCTTAGAATGTTTACTTCATGTACTGCGCATATAATAAAAAATTAAAAAATGCATGCATGATATAAGATTTGATCCCATGACTTAAAGTTACTATATTAATTTGCACAAAAAAAAAGTTACTATATTAATGACTTAACCACTAAACCAAGTAATGTTTGGTGTTATTATTTCAATGTAAGATATTAATAAATAAAAATTATAATTACCCGGGACATAGTCCGGGCCTTAAAACTAGTTGTTAATTATTTATTAGCAAATGTTACAGGAAAAAAGTAATATTTTGTAAGTATAAATGAGATAAATCGAATAACATCTTTCATATAATAATTTGTTTATTTATTATTAAAAAAATTCTAGTTAAATGTAGTTAATAGTCAAAAGTTACCGCTTATAATAAACGGAAGTAGTAATGAAGATAGAAAGATCAATATGGCGTGGCCATGGGAGTAGAAAAAAACAAAAGAAGGTCGAAGTAAAAATAACCTCCAAGAGAATAGGGGGTAGAAAAAGAAAAAAAGGAAGTAGAAAAGTCATGTACTATTATGAGAAGATTAAGGAATGTCCTTTCAAGAAAAAGTATTACAAGTTTACAATTACGTGAGGCGATGTAATAGTGGTCAAAAAAAGAAAACAGGCAAGGCAAATTGGCAAAGTAGTCGTGCAACTCGTGTTGAAAAGCATGTGGGATCTAGCAGGGCATCTTTTTGATTGATACCCCTCCGTTTTTTTATTCTTCTGATTGTTGTATTGCAAATAATTTATCGATATCATTTTCAAACTTTTTGGAAGGATTTTTTGGCCCATTTAATATACAATAATGGGGAAAAGTGAAAAAGTAGTATTTTGGGTGGAAAAAGATAAAAACATATATAATAGTAATACTTTATGGTGGTCAAAATCACTCCAAATAAGGAAAAGGTTAAACAACGTAGAATTAAAAATAAACACCCATATATGGAAAATGTAGCAATTAAAAAAAAACGGAGGGAGTATCTTTAACAGACAATAATTGAAAGATCACTCGTCGCCTTTGTTGTGGACTTGTGGATCAAATTATGCATATGCACGACACCTAAATGAATAAAGTTTTAAAATTTGTGTATCAAAAGTGTGGCTATAAAAGGTTGAGCTCTTTTAGGGGACGTTTGGTTGCCATGAGGGTAAGGGAATAGAATCAAGAAAGGGGTAGAGGGGGAAAGGAAAGCAAAACCCTTATATTAAAAATGTTGTTTGGTTGAATTTTTTTATTTCTCTTTCTTCCTCTTTTTACATCCTTTCACCACCATCCTCCCTCTCATGTTTGTGGAGCCCCGCCGGAGCCCCGCCGGAACTCCCACCGCACCACGTCGGAACTCCCGCAGCACTGCGCCAGTGCGATCTCTCTCTCCCTTTTTCGCACCATATCGTCACTCCTCCACCTCCCTTTTGCCGCACCTCTTCCCCCTCCCTTCATTTGCACCGTCACTCTTCCCCCTTCCCTTCCCGCCGATGTCGTTCTCTTCCGTTAATTCCCCTTCCGAGATCTGTCGTTTTTCTCTATGTTCTTCCTTTTTTCTAGGGTTTGTGGGTGATTTAGATGGTGGATGGTGGTGGCGGTTTTCGGTGTTTGGGTCACTTGGGTGGGCGATTTTGGTAGTTGGGTGGGCGATTCTCGGTGGTTAGTGGCGTGGTTGGGGTGTTGGGGTGGAGGTGTCACGTGATGGTTGGTGGTCGGTTCAAGTCCGGTGGTTGGGTGGGCGGTGGTGCCTGGTTGGGTGGGCGGTGGTGGTTGAGTGGTGGTGCTAGTAATGGGGTAGTTTGGTCAAGTGGTGGTTGGGTGGTCAAGGTCCTCAAGAAGGTGGTCATGATGAGTCAAAAAAGGGAATGTGAAACTTGGGGGTGTGGGTAATCAAGTTAGATGGATTTGGGGGTACGGAGGGGAATGGGGGAAAACAAACCCCAAAACAAACAACATAAAAGGGAATCAAGAGATTCTATTCCCTTTCGGTTTCCCCAAACCAAACGCCCCTTAAACTTGTCCAAATTTATTGATTTAAAAATAAAATTCAAGAGTTGTGTACCAATTAAGACTTTATGGTAATAAAACTAGTACAGTACCATGTTTTGTTGTTTGCTAACTTGTTTTTTTTTTTAAATATCCTACTAGATAGGTACCTTTTATTCAACAATAATTATAATTTAGTTAGTCATAATATTTCGGAATAGGGAAAAAGGGAATCGTCACCTATAAAAAAGCCTTAGTAAGATTTAGTTCCATAACATCATGTTCATAAATAATATGATAGGCATAGCATCTCTTACCACTATACACGGGGGTGGATCCAGGGATTTTGAGTGAGGGGTAGCGTAAGCTACGTAGTATCGGTTAAAAAAACCCCATAAATTACACTAATTAAGTGTTTGTTTAACATAGGAAGTAGTTTTTCCTAATAAGTTAGTTTCACAAGAATTTGTATTTTCGTAGGAAATGTATATATTTATTTATTTTAACTTATCATGGGAATTTTCACTTAATTAGAGGGACCTAGGTAAGTAGATTTCTCCAGTTTTTAGGAAGTTTTTCCATGTTTTTGCCAACCAAACAACACTACCTTCTTCTACTTATTAGAAAAATCACTTACCATGTTTTCTTTAGCTGGCTAAACAATACCTAAATTTGTAAAGTTACAAAACTATCTCAACTTTCGTTTGTGTCCAATCTAAAAAGCTTGAATATGCCTCTTTTTTGTTTGCTTCATGATTCATAAATATATTGATTATTATATATAATTAGAGTCTTAAATAAACATAACAATTTCATCTTCATTGTTTAAATTATCATGATCTAATTGCTAATTTATACCTATAATACAAATACACAAAAATTTCATAATTCACAACAACAAATTAATATACTTTTAACTATGATTTTAATTAATTGCCTTTTTAAATTAACAATGATATTTAAGGATAGGTTGTTCAATTCACTTTTCTATTTAATGGGCAAGATTGTCTTTTTCTTAGCTTTTGCATGCTTATCTCTAGCTCCATGACTATCTATCAGATTACTTTTAGATCTTCTAGATGTATGTTGATATTTGTATAGTAATTTTTTTTCATTCATTGCATCTCTCTCTTTCCTCTTAATCTCTTATCTCCTCCTCTCTTACATTTTCTTCACTACTTACTTCGAAGCTTGATGGAGTCTTCCTCCATAATTTTAACAACTTTAAATCCTTTTCTTTTCTCAGTTCTTTCTTTGTTCCTTTGTTTTCAGCCCAAGTTATTGACTTTTTTTAGGAGGTTAGAGCTATATTCTTGTATCCTAATTCCTATGTATTAATCTCCTTCTTTATTTGGCAGAAAGTTGTAATCTTTTATTGAAATTCGTATCAGAATTTTGCTTGATTTGTTGGAGAATTGGAATTGGAATTAAATTGAGAACAATCAAGGCATTATTTTGTGGCATATTATTGTATCAATTGGAGGATTGATAAGAGATTATTTGAGGAGTGAGGATTAAGGGAGCTAAGGAGGAGAAGGCAAGGAAGAAGCTGCTGAGTTCATACTTATCTGTTTCTTCTTTTTTTTCTTTTTTGAAATGATTTTTTTTGACAAAAATCAGGGGTAGCATCTGCTACCCCTTGTTAGTTGTTACTGAATAGATACGCCACTGACTATACATACAACTTGGTTGTTGTTTGCTATACTTTATATCTCTATTTTTTTGTATATTTATCATTAAACTCGGTATTTTTATTATTTTTTTATTGAAGTTAACAAGATTGGCCCTTTTTTTTATTTTTGGTATTTTTTGTTTGCTATACTTTATTTTTTCTATTTTTTTGTTAACTTTAATAAAAAATAATAAAAATACCGAGTTTAATGATAAAGATACAAATAGATATATAAAGTATAGCAAACAACAACCAAGTTGTATGTATAGTGGTAAGAGATGCTATGCCTATCATATTATTTATGAACTTGATGTTATGAAACCAAATCTTACTAAGGCTTTTTATAGGTGACGATTCCCTTTTTCCCTATTTCGAAAAATTATGACTAACTAAATTAAAATCATTGTTCAATAAAAGGTGCCTATCTAGTAGGATATTATAAAAAAAAAACAAGTTAGCAAACAACAAAACATGGTAGTGTACTAGTGTTATTACCATAAAGTCTTAATTGGTACACCGCTCTTGAATTTTATTTTTAAATCAATAAATTTGGACAAGAAGCTAAAAGAGCTCAACCTTTTATAGCCACACTTTTGATACACAAATTTTAAAACTTTATTCATTTAGGTGTCGTGCATATGCATAATTTGATCCACAAGTCCACAACAAAGGCGACGAGTAATCTTTCAATTATTGTTGTTGAAGATATCAATAAAAAAGATGCCCTGCTAGATCCCACATGCTTTTCAACACGAGTTGCATCTTGCATGCACGACTACTTTGCCAGTTTGCCTTGCCTGTTTTCTTTTTTATGACCACTCTACAGTGGCGGATCCAGCGTGGGTTTAGTGGGTTCAGTTGAACCCACGTGGATCCTGCTAGAAGAGAGAACAAACAAGGGAACCGGATATCCACTCCAAGGCACGGAAACTACGCTTTCCTATTAGTTTAATTTCGCCCCTCTAGGATCACCGGGTTAACACGAAATAACTAATGAGATACAATGGAGAAAACAATTCACTAGATGATCTTCTAAGTGAATCAACAAGAACTTTGTGTTTGATGTTTGTGAAGAACACTCAAGAGAAAGTAGCAAGTTTTCTCTCAAGCAAAGCAAGAAGATTCGAATATGAAAATCTGATTTTCCTCTCTCTCCTCATATGAATAACAAGGGTAATATTACATATTCCCTCTTGATTAGAGTTGTTACAGACATTCATCCTCTTTAATCCCCGATTAAGAGTACTTAATCATCTTAAAACGGATCACAAATGCATTACAACGGTTATAAACCGTCCACGCAAAATTTCACGCCCAAGACGGAATACACACGTCGCGACCCGCGATAGAGATCGCGAGTCGCGAAAGGGCGGCGGGTCGCGACCCGCGACAGTGTCGCGACCCGCGACGGCCTCTCGAGTCGCGACCCGCGACGAATGTCGCGACTCGTGACCCGACCCTCTGTCTTGCTTGATTTAATCCACGTGATTTTGCGCATTCTAATCTCAACATACTAGACCTCCTCCTCTTCTAGTATATACTCATATGAGCTAACAAAAACCCATTACCCTATAAATGTTCCAACAATCCTCCTCCCATTTATAGGGTAATGTTGAAAAGTTTTCAACTTGCTATAAATCACAAACAAAACATGCTCATGCATCATGGAAATATCTTACGATTGAATTTCCACTTAGTGAAAGTAACTTTACAACAATTTCGATCATAATGATAGACAAAGCTTTGAATCATATAACCACCACAAATCATTGAAGATACTAATACACATAAGCATAAAACATAATTCTTAACCTCAGACACCTATGAAGCCTTGGTGTCCATATCCATTCATAAGCGTTCCAAGTCAAGCCTTAGACTTGGTGAAGCGGCCAAACCTCTAGCTTATATAGGTAAATCTTTACGAACATGCTCCTACAATTGAGCACTTATCAAAGATTTATTAAGAAATAAATTCAACCTCTTAACATTGTAGTAACAAGCACTAACCTCGGGATGTGTTAAACAAGTGCTCCCAACCTTCTAGAGAAGTACTTTCCTCATTGAATTTGAGATCTAATGTTGTATTAGACATCAAATTGAGTTTTCCTTCACCATAGGTTGTTCAATAGGCTTAAGACCCATCCCTTTATTCATTTTGTTCACTAGTTCCCTTGACAACGGTTTAGTAAACGTATCCGCCAAGTTCAAACTAGACCGAACAAAATTAATAGTTATACAACTATTCCTTATCATTTCACGCACATAGCTATGTCTAACTCCAATGTGCCTTGACTTGCCATTGTAGACTTCACTATAAGCTTTAGCTATGGTTGATGCACTATCACAATGAATAGCAAGAGGTGACATAGGTTTGACCCACAAGTCAACCTCACTCAACACATTCCTTAGCCATTCCGCTTCTTGGCAACAAGATGCCAATGCAATGAATTCCGATGCCATAGTGGAATCCGTTATACATGTTTGCTTCTTGGATGCCCATGAAATAGCACCTCCTCCAAGAAGAAACACCCATCCACTTGTGGATGAATAATCTTCCTTGTTGGAAATCCAACTAGCATCCGAGTAACCTTCTAGAATAGAAGGTTCTCCTTTGTAAGTTATGACATAATCCAAGGTTTTATTCAAATACCTTAACACTCTTCTCAATGCTTGCCAATGCAACATACTAGGATTACTAGTATACCTACTGAGTTTACCAATAGCAAAAGCTATATCCGGTCGAGTGCTAGTCATAGCATACATCAAGCTTCCAATTAAGCTTGCATACTCCAATTGAGAAATAGGAGTACCACTACTCGGAACCAAGTGAACACTAGGATCCATAGGAGTAGCAAAATGAGTCGAATTCGATTCATTAAACCTCTTAATCACTTTCTCAATATAATGAGATTGTGATAAAGAAATTGACCCTTTACCTCTCATTATTCTAATACCTAGAATAACATCCGCTTCACCCAAATCTTTCATGGAGAAGCTAGAAGAGAGAAAGACTTTGGTTTTTTCCACTTGTTCCAAATCAGTCCCAAAGATAAGCATATCATCAACATATAAGCAAATTATAACTCCATTACCGTTATTATCAAATTTACTATATACACACTTATCGGACTGATTTATTTTGAACCCACTAGACAAAATGACCTCATCAAATTTTTGATGCCATTGCTTAGGTGCTTGTTTAAGACCATACAAAGATCGAACTAATTTGCAAACTTTAGTCTCTTGACCTTTAACCACAAAACCCTCAGGTTGATTCATGTACACTTCCTCCTCCAATTCACCATTAAGGAAAGCAGTTTTAACATCCATTTGGTGAATTACTAGACCATGAATCGCAGCTAATGCTATCAAAAGTCTAATGGTAGCTATTCTAGCAACCGGAGCATAAGTGTCAAAATAATCGATACCATATCTTTGCCTAAAACCTTGGACCACTAACCGGGCCTTATGTTTTAGTATGGTTCCATCGATCTTCCTTTTCCTTACGAAAATCCACTTACAACCTAAAGGTTTGCATCCGGGGGGTAAATTAGCTAAAATCCAAGTATGATTGCCCATTATCGAATCCATTTCATCATTCACGCCTCTTTCCGAAAGCGAGAATCATGAGACTTCATAGCCTCATCAAAGGTCCTAGGATCCTCCTCCATATTGTAACAATATGAAAATTGAGTCACAATAGACTCCTTGACCCTTGACTAAATATAGTTGAAAATCCGGTCCAAAAGATTTCTCTTTTCTAATTCTTTTACTTTTCCTAATTTCCGGTGTTGTAGTATCATGATCATTGTTAATGTCATCCACAACATTGGAACTAGTACTAGGTATCATGTCCTTTGGTCTTGGAATCGATGAGAATCTAGTCTCATCAAATATTGCATCCTCGACTCTATCACGGAATGAATAGAGACAACATCATTTGGCTCAATGACATAAAACCTATAGGCTTTGCTATGTACCGCATAGCCTATAAAAATGCAATCAATTCCTTTTTCACCTAAAGTTTTCCTTTTAGGTTCAGTCAATTTGACAATTGCCCTACA
Source organism: Beta corolliflora (assembly GCA_947648045.1). Lineage (NCBI taxonomy): Eukaryota > Viridiplantae > Streptophyta > Magnoliopsida > Caryophyllales > Amaranthaceae > Beta > Beta corolliflora. The sequence continues at coordinate 495,182 of CANSZD010000186.1, read as the reverse complement.
ACCCCATACCTTAAGGTAATTGAGATTAGGCTTTTTGTTACACCAAAGTTCATAAGGGGTAGTCTTATTCCTTTTATTAGGAACTCGATTTAATATATAACATGCGGTTAAAATTGCATCACCCCAAAAACCGTCATTTAGACTCGAATTAGAAAGCATGGTGTTAACCATTTCTTTTAGAACCCTATTTTTCCTTTCCGCTATACCATTACTTTGAGGTGAGTATGGAGCGGTTGTTTCATGAATTACACCAATTGAACTAAAATAGCTAGGATTATAGTATTCACCACCCCTATCCGTCCGAAGTCTTTTAACTTTTTCATTAAGTTGAAGTTCCACTTCGGTCTTAAAAATCTTAAACTTTTCTAGTGCTTCATCTTTAGTAAATAATAAATATATGTAACAAAACCTTGAATAATCATCAATAAAAGTTACAATATATTTTTTATTTCCCAAAGAAGGTGAACTATGAAAATCACACAAGTCACTATGCACCAATTCAAGCAATACCGTTTGTCTAGTCACACTAGGATAAGGATTTTTTGTAATCTTATTTAGCATGCATGTCTTACACTTCTCTAACTTTAAATCGAAAGAAGGTATTAAACCTAGCTTAGACATGTCATATAATCTACGATAGTTTACATGACATAAACGATTGTGCCATAGAGAAGAAACATCAAGCATGTAAATAGAACTAGTATCAATTTTATTATTAATACTAAATTTAAACATTCCATTACAATAATATCCTTGTCCAACAAAAATACCACCCTTGGAAACTATAAACTTATCCGGATTCAAATACAACTTTAAAACCAAACTTATTCAAAAGACCCCCGACACTAGATTCTTCCTAACTTCCGGTACATAAACAACATCCCGGAGAGTTAAAGTCTTTCCCGAGGTTAACAACAATTCTACTTGGCCTATACCCTTGGCCTTTACCGTAGAATCATTCCCCATATACAAGATTGGACCATCATCCAATTCTTCCAAAGACTTGAAGAAGTGCTTATTATTGCACACATGTCTAGAGGCCCCCGAATCTATCCACCAAGAATCATCAACTCCGCACAAAACATAATTTCAGAAATCATAGCCACAAAATTCATTTCTTCAATTACATGTTCATGTGCAATTTTACCTTGGTTTTGAACAACACTAGGTTGTCCATTTTTTGTCTTCTTCTTCTTAGAAGGACAATCCCTCTTGAGATGAGGTCCATTGCATACCCAACAAGTGAGGGTCTTCCTCTTCTTGTTTGCAAAGTTGGTTTTAGAGTTGTTATTGTTGGATTTCTTGGTCCCACTAGACCCACCAACCTCTACCATATTCACGGTAGACTTAGGAATACTAGGAGTAGTATCCTTAACCCCATCTTGAGCCCGGATACCCTCTTGAATACGAAGATGAGTTCCTAATTGCTCCATGGAAATATCTTCCTTCCTATGTTTCAAGGAATGCTTAGTTTCTTTCCAAGAATTTGGTAATTTATCAATGATTGAGGCTACGGCAATAGCCTCATCCATCACCATACCATGTGATCTAATTTGGTTCAAAATATGATGAACTTCATGAAATTGCTCTATAATAGGCCGATCATTAGTCATTTTAAATGAATTAAAATTACTAACAAGAAATTTCTTACTTGAAGCATCTTCAGAAATATACTTGGCCTCAAGAGTATCCCAAAGTTCCTTTGCACTCTCCACATTTTGATAGAGATCGAACAAAGGGTCGGTAAGAGAGTTGAGGATGTGACCCCGGCAAATGTAGTCATCATTCTCCCACTTTGTCCTCTTCCTTGTAGTCTCCACGGACTCTTCCTCTCCATCTTTCGGGAATGGTGGCATGGGTGTTGATAGAACATACACCACATTCAAAGTTGTCAACAAGAAGTGCATCTTCTTTTGCCATCTTCGATAACCCACCCCCTCAAACTTATCCAATTTTTGGAAGTTCATAGTCATGTCCTTGAGTGATTGAGCCATATCCGAAATGAAAGAAAATTAAACTAATAGATTGTTAGAAGAGAGAACAAACAAGGGAACCGGATATCCACTCCAAGGCACGGAAACTACGCTTTCCTATTAGTTTAATTTCGCCCCTCTAGGATCACTTAGGGTTAACACGAAATAACTAATGAGATACAATGGAGAAAACAATTCACTAGATGATCTTCTAAGTGAATCAACAAGAACTTTGTGTTTGATGTTTGTGAAGAACACTCAAGAGAAAGTAGCAAGTTTTCTCTCAAGCAAAGCAAGAAGATTCGAATATGAAAATCTGATTTTCCTCTCTCTCCTCATATGAATAACAAGGGTAATATTACATATTCCCTCTTGATTAGAGACATTTACTGACATTCATCCCTCTTTAATCCCACGATTAAGAGTACTTAATCATCTTAAAACGGATCACAAATGCATTACAACGGTTATAAACCGTCCACGCAAAATTTCACGCCCAAGACAGAATACACGTCGCGACCCGCGATAGAGATCGCGAGTCGCGAAAGGGCGCTGGTCGCGACCCGCGACAGGTGTCGCGACCCGCGACGGCCTCCTGGTCGCGACCCGCGACGAATGTCGCGACTCGTGACCAGCCCTCTGTCTTGCTTGATTTAATCCACGTGATTTTGCGCATTCTAATCTCAACATACTAGACCTCCTCCTCTTCTAGTATATACTCATATGAGCTAACAAAAACCCATTACCCTATAAATGTTCCAACAGATCCGGGACAAAAACAGGGAAATTGGGCAAAACAAAATATTATATATATTTATAATACAACGTATTATATCAGTGAAATGAAGCGTAGCTCAGCGGTAAAGCATTTGTTCTTCCGCTCAAGGGTCACAGGTTCAAAACTCGACTAATATGTTTTGTCTTCTCTAGCTCTCTTTTTTTGTCCTCCCTTTAGGCTTATGTTAGTTCTATCCTTGGTATTTCGCTCTTTCTTTTCCTTTTTTTTATCCTCCATTTATCTTTTAAGGTCTTTTTTAATCTATAAATATCTTCCTCCCACCAAGTACAAATATATTAAAAGGTAATAAAATTGGTTAATTTTCATTATCTTTTTGTCTACATCATGTCTGTGCTAGTTAGTTGTTAAAGTTTCATATTTTTTTTTGAGAGGTGTTAAAGTTTCATATATATATTGTTTTAACTTTTAACACTTAATTGATAAGTTAATTCAATGAAAAAAGTCTTAATAGCTAATACTTGATTCGTAGTTTGTATAACTCTGTAGCTTGTTAAAAAATTGATAGTCTTCATTCTCTTAATGTTCTCATAATAGTACTATTACATCGCCTCACCGCCTCACGTAATTGTAAACTTGTAATACTTTTTCTTTTTATTTTGAAAGAGAAAGAGAAATTTCATTAATTGAAGGCCAAACGGCATCTACAATAGGTATTAAAGAAAAACAAGATACAATTAAATAAGACTAAATCAAATTCGTCTTCGAAGAAACTACAATGAACCAGATCGAGCAATACAGCGCAACCTCCTTGTATTTGCTGAATCAAGCAGCTATTGATGAGGAAGTCTATCATTTTGATATAGTTTGGGAAGAACATTCTTGATCGAGTCAGATTGACCGCATCCGAGATTCCAATACCTTCATGTTGAGTTTCGAACTTCAACCAATGAGAATAATTTCTCATACCTAAAAACAAAAGAACCATACTCACAACTCCCATAGGAGAGAAGGAGATGTCCAAAACAGAAACTAAAAACCCCATAACAGGGTTTGAGAAAATCTCATAAAGAGAGACTAATTTATTAAACAAAACAAGAAAATGAACTAACAACTGAAAATAAAAAGGGAAAAGGGGCTTACCATGGATGAAATCATCCATGACAGCCCCTAATTGATGAAGAAGGGGTAGGGGAGGCTAGGGTTTGAGAACTTGTAATACTTTTTCTTGAAAGGATATTCCTTAATCTTCTCATAATAGTACAATACTTTTCTACTTCCTTTTTTTTTTTCTTTTTCTACCCCCTATTCTCTTGGAGGTTATTTTTACTTCGACCTTCTTTTGTTTTTTTCTACTCCCATGGCCACGCCATAATTATCTTTCTATCTTCATTACTACTTCCGTTTATTATTAGCGGTAACTTTTGACCAGTTACTTTTTTCTTGTAACATTTGCTAATAAATAATTAACAACTAGTTTTAAGGCGATGACTATGTCCTGGGTAATTATAATTTTTATTTATTAATACCTTACTTTGAAATTATAACACCAAACATTACTTGGTTTAGTGATTAAGTCATTAATATAGTAACTTTAAGTCATGAGATCAAATCTTATACCATGCATGCATTTTCTAATTTTTTTATTGTATGTGCAGTACATGAAGTAAACATTCTAAGGGATAGAGCCACGTAGCACAGTTACATGTTTAGGAACGCCTTTTAATATATTAGTATAGATATCACTAATTATTATTTCAAGTTAAGTTATTGTTATTTTACTTTTTACAAATACTCAAAGTCACATGTCCTAAACAACACAATGTACAAAAGATATATTAGGAACAACATTTAATTTGTGAAAAATTATGATGGATTAATTTAGCAATAAGTTAAGATTTTAGCCACTTTGATTCCCTTATCTGATTTTCTATGAGTTAAATATATCCTCGGCTCCTCGGCCTTTTGTTGTTTAGCATTAAATATAACAATATATCTAAACAATATTTCCTTCCTAATTTACCTCAAAGAAAAAATGATCCATTTTTAAATTGCTCTAATTTCCATATATTAGAAACAACTTTAAAGAAGCGAAGGAGCGGACAAATTGCATTAGAAACTAGAGTACTTTAGTAGTAATTAATGTCTAAATTATTTCATAAATAATACTCCCCGTCCCATAATATAAGTCCGATTCTGTTTTTACGCGGTTATTAAGGTAAATAGAATTTTATTTATTTGGGGTAATAGATTCAATGTCATTGGGAAGCTTTATTCATTTTAAAGACCAGAAAAATACACAATTCAATAAATGTTGAAGAAATTATACATGGATGAGCCGTGGATGTTGAAAACTTTGCTGCTTTGGTTAAGAAAATAAAGGGCGTTACTAAATACCGCCCGTATTTACTGAAAATCGCCCGTATTATTTCTTAAATACTCCTAAACTACCCCTACAAATACAATCCCATACCCCACCACTCTCACTCTCACACTCTCTCACTCTCTCACTCTCACACTCTCTCATTCTCACTCCTCACTCCTCACTCACTCCCACCATAGCAACCACCACCACAACCACCACCGCAACCACCACCACCGCAACCACCACCACTTGGAACCACCACCACACCGGCAACCAACAACACCGCACACCACCACCGTAGCACAACACCACATCTCCGGCACCCAACAACACCGCACACCACCACACCGACAACCACCTCATCGGAAGCACACCACCACACCGGAGAGCACCACCGCGAGATCCAGATCCGCGTGACAAAACTCGACCACTACCACCACAACTTGCTTGGAAAAAGCATGGGCCCAAGGAAGAAGGCAAAGGAAGTGGGAGAATCATCAAATCAGGTTAGTTTTGTTGTATTATGTGGTTAAAACTCCCAAACCCCCGTCGCCGTAAAACATGGTGAAAAAAAAAATTTTTTTTTTTCTGAAAAAGCGGGGCAACGGACAGAAATTCCGTTTCCACCGCACAGTGGTAACGGACATCTTTACCGTTACCACCGCAGAGGTAACAGATTAGATCTACGTTACCTGCGGTGGTAACTGTCAAAGTAATCTCGAGTCCGTTCGTGTTTTCCTACGAGGAGGGGAACTTTGGGTTTTTTTTTTCCTTTTTTTTAATTTATGTTTATGTTTTATTAATTTCTGTTTTTTAATAATTATATTTTTATGTTTATTTTAAATAATTTATGTTTGTTCGTAATTTATGTATTAATAATTTCTGTTTGAATTAAAAATAATAATTTGTGTTTATTTGGGCTTTTATAATTTATGTCAATAGTTATTTGAATATATTAATTTAATTGGAATAGTTAATATGTTAATTTGTGTGATAATATTGTAATTAGGTTTTATTATTATTATGTTAATGCATGTTAGTAACATGGTAGTATTATTTAATTTATTTGATTAAATTTATTTAATTGTTTAATAGCATGTGATAATAGTATTATTTAATTTTAATAGTTATTATATAATAAGTTAATAAATTGATTTGAGCATGTTATTATATTATTAAAATATTTCAATGATATTAGCATGTTATTATTTTATATTAGTAGCATATTACGATTATTTATTGTAATGATATTAGCATGTTTATTTGTTTTTATTAGCATGTTAATATTAGTTGTGTAGGGTATTTGTTTTTATTAGCATGTTTACTAATGATATTAGCAAGTTAATATGATTTATTGTTGTAATTTTAGTTAATTAATTATTAGAAAGTGAATAGTTATATAATAATGCCCTAATTTACTTACTTTGCGCATGTTAGTATTAGTTTTCCTTATAATTTTAGTTAAGTAATTATTAGAGTGTCAATGGTTATAGATTAGTAGTAATTACAATATAATAACGTAGACATTAAATAAATAATAAATAATTAACATAATGTATTATTAGGGTCTTGATGGTCTGAGGGATCGACGCCACGACACACTAGATCTCGTGGTGTTGATGCATCTAGTAGGAGGGCGAGGACCGATGCTCGGGTTAGCCGGATGCCTATTCCCGAGGACGCGCCGATAGTCTTTGGATGGGATGCTTGGGACGAGCGGGAGTTAGATCATGCTATGAGAGATGACGATGGAGCCGATGTGGGTGAAGCCGCCTCCCATGTGCTTGTGAGGAAGGGTAGTAGAGGGAGGTTTGTTTCGGGGTCGAGTTCGGATCTAGTAGGTCGTCGAGCGGGGCTGGAGCCTCAGGGATACTTCGTGGTTGAGTTACCGAGGCGATGCACGGGGGCCCACTTGACGGTACCACGATTCCTAGTTGGCGGGGCCACGTCGGCTCCCGTATATACCACGATACGGCTTGCTAGGGATGTTATCTTTGTGCCATAACCGCTCCAAGGTGCATTTGATCCGTTCTTGACTTGGGATTTCCGCGGCCGGTCGTTGCGGCGCTTGGATAGATCTTGTATTGCCCAGCTACCAGGGATTATGTTTGGGCACCTTGACTTTCCATTGCTTACAGCGTTTGTAGAGCGTTGGCAGCCCGACACGAACACGTTTCACATGCCTTTTGGAGAGATGACGATCATGTTACATGACGTTTGGCAGATCCTACGTGTTCCTATTGAGGGTCGGGTTGTTAGTCTTTGTTTTTCCGACTTCCGATCAATATGTACGGTTTGAGGAGCTCCTCGGCTTGACTCGTGAGGAGTTATTATGTGAGGAGGCACGGGTGCGGAGGAACGGTGGCGTTACCGTTCGAGAAGATTTTCGATCGGTGCATGGATCAGGGCCGTCCGGTGCTGACGTGCAGGTTCGCGCATGGTTCCTCCTGACACTTGGGTGTACCCTCTTCACTGATAAGAGTGGTTCCCGCCTCATGCCCTAGAACATAACTGAGATGGATGACCTTGATTCAGTTCATACTTACTCATGGGGCTCAGCTGCTTTGGCGTACCTATATCGTCAGCTAGGGGTTGCGTCTAGAGCGGATAGCAAACAGGTTGCCGGGTGTCCGACGCTCCTCCAGGTCTTTGGATATACGAGTACTTCCCGTGTTTCCGACCACGGCGAGAGGGCGGCCTTCGGTGATCATGATCCTCGGGCACGGAGTGGGATTATCACATCGTCGGCGAGGATTTCGTCCGACCGGAGTCCATTCGTAGACGCTTGGACAACCTTCAGGTTTCAGAGGTACGAATATTTAATGCATTATTAAAATATATATTATTATGTTCTCATATATTACTACTACGTTAGTAACATGAAATTATTACATTTATCCGTTTTGTCGAGCGGACGCCATATGGGGATGACCGAGCCTGCCATGATTCCGAGGACGTTGTATGTCGGTTTCATACGTTATCGAGGTATCATTGAGCCGTACAACCCGGATCGTGTCTTTGCGACGGTTGGGTTTTGTTCGAGTCATTCCTACCCCTCCCTATTCGGCTCGATTTCGCGTACGAGCCGAGCAACCCGAAGAGGTATGAGGTTCGGTTCTCGGTCTCGATGGCGAGTCGCATGGCGGCGGTTCACGCCATATCTTTGGGGGGTCTCAATGTATCACGGTTGAGACGGGTTACTCGTCGCGGAGAGTGTTCGAGGGAGTACATGGATTGGTTTTGTACATATTCCCATCCTACCCTCATTCTTTGCGAGATAGGACGCATATTCGCCCGACCCAACACTACAAACACCCACTATGTACGCAATATAATCATTTATTTGTTTACTATTTTATATGTTATATTATTGATACATAACATAACATAACTAAGCGACTTTTTGCGGTGGATGGCCCGACATTTTGACGCCACGAGAGCGTTGACGGAGGATCGGCACAATGACCGGCGACCCAACACTTCTTTCGCATATGAGATGTTGGCCGGCCTCGCTCGGGATTGGGATCTTTGCATTGCGTCTAGATCGGGCACGGGACGGCTGCGAGGATGAGCATCATCATGACATGTAGTCATTGCATATCGGTGTTCTCATTCCATTAGTTATGTACGGGTGTATTATGTAGTTACATTTTGTGATGATATTCTTGTGTTAGGTATATATGACTTTGGTTTTATGATGATATTTATTATTTCAATTTGAATCATTGCAACCTATTGTTTCAATTTGAATCATTGCAACATATTATTTCAATTTGAATCATTGCAACTTATTATGATCCAACATTATAAATTAATATCATATCAAATACTACTTATTCGGCTCAAATTCAATTATCAAATAGTACTAATAATTACAAATGCATTTATCAAATACATTACATAAAATATTACAATGAATAGATCGCACTATGTACTATATACTAAGAAGAGAGTAACTCATCCCATAAAGCGCGTCGCACACCATACAACGGATCCCAACCATCAACTACTTTGAACACCTTTCAACCAACTCTAAGAAGTGCGAGAATCTTGTCTTTGCCTCGGATACAAACACGGGGTTGTTGACACCATCACCAATGATCAAAGTAGTCCAATAAGGATGTAAGTCCGTCGGTGCGGACTCTTGTTCGCCTCCAATCGTGCGCGTATGGCGCATGCACGGGGATTGCATGTGTGGTTCTCAACGAGCAACCGCAACGCCGATATACCTCGTAGCCTAACTCCCGCATACGATTTTCCTCATGCGAATAGGTTCCAAAACGAGAATGCGAGACTCGACCATTTAATTGATACAATGCCCGAGTCTTGTACAATATTCCGTGCCGACGCCGACTTTCCTCCAAATCATTCTCAACCTTCTTCACACGATTTTCTATCTCACTTTGTGAGCAATAGAAAATATGGAGTCCAAGGCGATCGTGCTACTAAAAACCCAAGACTTCAGTGCAGAGTGTGCACTTTCAACTCGGCTAGTGCACGTGTTCCCAAGGTGAAGTACATTGTCCGTCCATGCCCGCACAAACTTCTCTTTGTACACAAGCCAAGTTGTTTCAACGTATTGGATTATTTTAGGCCACTTTACCGTACACATCTCTCATATTATCAACCTCGGCCTCATAACTCCTCTCGTCGGTCGCGTTGACTATCCGATACCAAGTTCGGCTCACGAATCTCGGACCCGCATCGGTGTTGCCCATGATGTTACTCACTCTAGCCCGCACGTCTTTGTTGATATGCCATCTACATAGCAAATGTGCGAGTTAGGAAACACTTCCGGATCGCTTTCATAAGGCCCAAATCACGGTCGGTAATGAGTGTAACAGGGACAACATTCACTCCAATAAGCAACCTAAACTTGTCCAACACCCAATTATAACTATCATTTGTTTCGTTGGCCATCGAGCATACCCAACCATAAAATTCTTGTTGCACGGCGTCATCCCAATGAGCTCTAGAAAAGGCATGTTATATTTGTTGGTTTTATATGTTGCATCCATACCAACAACAAGTGGATAAGTTCGGAGGATATTTGCCGAACGAGGGTGCACCATGAATGCTTGCAGTCATTGCATTTGTCTCCTCGTCTTGCCTAATCCGGTGAAGGTAGTCGCTCTCTCGAGCAAGGTGAAGGAAGTGTTGCATCACGTCTCTACCATCCATTGCTTCCCCTTCTATCCTTTTCCTTCGGGTTGTACAAGTGTCTCATATTTGGATGATCATCGGGGAAATTTTTCATTCACGGCTTTCATTATACTAGCGGAAGCTAACGTGCGATTTTATCATATCGCGAGCGAATACCTTTGCTTGCCGGGACTAAGGCGCGATGGGTCGATGGCCCTCGGGGGTAATGAATGAACTCATGATTGTGCATGCCCCTAATCCCCCGTTACGCTTTGATCACCCATCCGGTTCGATGCGGGTACTCCAAATACTCAACCTTAACTCTCGCTCTACGGCCACGAGGCTTTTGTCTTTGTAGCTACCCGGTTACGCTACACTAAGATCTCTACCTTCACCCCTATATGGTGCGCCCAGGTTACATTTCATATATACATATTCTCGTCCACTAGGATCGTGTTTATGATTTGACATAATAATCATCACAAACCCGATTTCATTTGCCCTTTTCTTAACCCAATCTTGTAGTTCCTTTTTCTCGGCCCATAGTGTTTCATTATAAAACATGTGATTATAATCTATATAATCACCCCCCAAAGTCCGGCAAATAAGCCTATAATGTTTAGCATTTTTTCAATTAGACAACATATAATCAATAATATTATTCACTATTATTTACTTACTTATCGTAACTAATAATCATTATTATTTATTTACCAATCACAAAATTTATTAACTACATAGTGCACATGTTCTCAACTTAATATAATCCATTCATTAACTTAATATTAGTTAGTTACCAATCACAAAAATTACTACTTATTATGAAAATAATTATAATAATATGCATACATATTTCAAAACAATATCAAAAAGTATTAACTAAATATTCATTAACAAAATTAACATAAACGGATGTACTATTATTCGCTAATTACAAAATCAATACTAATTATGACGGAAAATCAAATATTAACTAAATGGAACATATTAACTATTAACATTTAATTAATATATTCAAATTAACTATTCACATAAATTATAAAAACCCAAATAAATACAAATTATTATTTTTAATTCAAACAGAAATTATTAGTAAATAAATTAAGAACAAATATAAATTATTTTAAATAAACATAAATATATAATTATTAAAAAACATAAATTACTACAAACATAAACAAAACATAAATTTAAAAAAAAGAAAAATAAAAAAAAACTCCAAACTCCCTCCCCCCCCAACCCCTCGCCGGAAAACACGAGGCTAGAAAAGAAATTTTTTTTTTTTCGAAAATGCGGGGCAACGGATAGGAAATCCGTTACCACCGCTCTCCGTGACGGATAGGAAACCCGTTGCTTCCACAGAACTAACGGACAAAAAATCCGTTGCCTGCTGTGGAAGCTTACCGGAAAAAGTGATCCGTTACCATGGTAACGGATAACTTTTCCGGTGATTCCACAGAGGCAACGGATTTTTTGTCCGTTAGTTCTGTGGAAGCAACGGGTTTTGCATCCGTTTCTTCCACTGGGGTAACGGATTTTCAATCCGTTACCCTGCTCCGGTGGCCAAAAAAAATTTTCCGGCAACTTCAAAAAAAAAAAAAAAATTTCAACTTACCACATTTTGTTCCGGCGGCGTTGACGGTCCTTCATCGGACATTTTCGGTACTCCTCACTTGCTTCGGTGGTGCTCCGGTGGTGGTGCTCCGGTGGTGGGTGGTGGTCGGCCGGCGGTGGTGTTCGGAAGGTGGTGGTGGTGTTAGTGCTTGATGGTAGAGAGAGAGAGCTTAAGTTTAGTGAGAGTGGAGAGGGTAAAGTGAGGTGAAAGGGGGAGGGGCATGGGGGTATATAATGAAAAAAATACGGACGATTTCAAGTAAATACGGACGGTAAATAGCGATTCAGAAAATAAATCAGCAATTAAAGTTGTGAGGGAAGATAGAATACGTGGAAGAGAGAGAAAAAGTGTAGGGAGTGACTTTTGGTTAATGGTTCCAAAGATTCCATATTTGCATTAAATGTGGGTGCAGTTTTTTATGAATTTATGAGGATATATTGGGAATTAAATTATCACAATGAGGGTATTTTTGGTAAAAGTATTGGATTTAATTAGAAAGCATGACTTATATTTTGGGACGACTTTAAAAGGAAAGGGGACTTATATTATGGGACGGAGGGAGTATAAAAAAGTAGCATGGCTTGAGGTTCTTTTTTCTATGTATTACTTAATACACCCTTTGTCTCAAAAATGCTAGATTCATTACCTTTCTAATGGCCTCAAAACACATCTTTGACCATTAATATGTCTAATTAATACACATTATTCAGCATTTTAAAAGTTTATATTTTGATGGCAATTTTAACAAGATCCAACTTGATGTTACTTTAATTTCTTTAAATATTAATGAACATGTTCAATTAAAGTTGATGAACTATGACTATGAAAAATGAAATAGATTCAATAATTAAAGGCAGGAGGAATATGAGTATAATATACAAGATCCTAATTAATATAAGACACGAGCATGGATCGAGTTTTCCTAATACGTAAATTAGACAAATGCTTGACATCTAACGGTTACATATAATGTGAAATAGATAAAATCAAATAAACCACATATAGAGTATTAACATTATTGCCTTATAAACCCCTCATAGCTTCTCTTGGAGGGCGGGTCAACCACACTTGGAGGTGGGATTTCAATTGGAAGCGACAATTCAGACCCCGTGATGAAATAGAATGGGCTGAGCTTCAATCTCTTCTTAGTACCATCTGTCTCTCTACAAAGAATGATGATAGCTACATCTGGGCCCACAACAAATCGGGTAGTTTCTCGGTTAAATCCCTCTCATATGAACTTGCAAAATCCAATCAAACTCACCCTCATCCTCCTCTAAGCATGAAGCGTCTATGGCGGGGCCTAATTCCTCCTAGGGTGGAAGTCTTCACCTGGATTGCATTGAAGGGAAAATAAATATGAGAGGCAAGCTGGCCCGCTTAAACATTATTCCACCTGGTGAGGCAAATTGCATTTTTTGTGGTGATCATATTGAAAGCTCAGACCCCCTGCTGCTACATTGCTCCTTCACATGGGGAATTTGGTGCTGGTGGGCGAACATTTGGGGTTATAAGTGGGTGGTTCTTGGATCTTTGCTTGAAGCATTTGATCAATGGCAATCATGGAGCAAGAACTCGTTTTTGAGGAAAATTTAGTGCATAATTCTTTCAATAATTGTTTGGACTATTTGGAAGGAGAGGAATTCCCGCATTTTCAACAATGTATCATGCTCATCTCATCAGATTTATGATCTTATTTTGACTAGGCTGGGCTGGTGGATAAAGGGATGGGGATCAAATTTTCCCTATTCTATTGATGAGATTATTCGAAACCCTATATGCCTTGATTGGGTAGAATCAAGCGGATATAGGGCTGCTGGCCCTCCCTTAAAACTAGATTCTCACTTTGGACTCCTCCTAGCCCAAATTCCATAAAATGGAACATGGACGCATCTGTGAACTCACTTGAGACAATGTACGCCATTGGGGGGTTCTTCGGAACCATCATGGTCAATTCATGTGCGTTTTCTCCAGCCAGTCCCACCCATTGAGATTAACTCTGCGAGAGATTCTAGCAATCGTAGGGCAACTCAAATCTCAATGAGTTTCGAGAATACAAGATCGAAGCCAAATCATCATTGAATCCGGCTCGGCAAACGCGGTAAGATGGTGTAATGAAGAAGATGGTGGGCCTTGGAATTTGAATTTCTAATCGAACTTCATCGAAATGCGGAAAAGAGTGGTTGGATTTGTCTATCATCCATAAAGGTCGAAGTTCGAATGTTGTGGCCGATACTCTAGCAAAGCAATGTCGATCCGCAATGCGGAATTTTTGGCTTGGTTACGGGAGGGATGATCTTATGGGATGAATGAGAGCTGATACTTTCACTTTGCAACAATGTGAAGTTGGCTTTGTTAAGTTTTAGAGAGAATAGGAGAAAACGGCTCAACGTTCATTCAATAAAGGCTATGTATATATATACAACGTAAACTTAGCCCTAAAACTCCAAGAAGGAAAATATACAAACCCAAAAGATAATACACCAAAAATACAAGAGAAGAATAATATCAACGGGATATTATTCCATCTAACAAACTAGGAAGAAATCCTAATAAGGAAGGAGTCCTAATACTCCCCTCGAGTTGGCGCATGTAAATCACGAATGCCCAACTTGTGCGAAGAAAACTAAACCGTTGTATACCAAGGGCCTTGGTAAGAATATCAACAAGTTGATGACCGATAGGAACATAAGCGGTAGACAAGTTACCGACTAACAATTCATCACGAACAAAATGACAATCTGTTTCAATATGCTTCGTACGATCATGAAAAACTGGGTTTTTAGCAATATAAAGAGCAGACTAGCTATCACAAAACAAATGCATAGCAGAAGAGTGATTAACACCAAGGGAAGCTAACAAAGACTTCAACCATTTCAATTCACAAGTAGTAACGGCCATAGAATGATATTCGGCCTCTACCGAAGAACGGGAAATGTAGGTTGTTTCTTTGTTTTCCAAGACACGAAGAGAACAACCGAGAAAAACCAAGTAACCGGACAAAGATCGCCGAGTCTTAGGACATGCGGCCCAATCCACAATCACAATAAGCCGTGAGAGACAAATTATTATGAGAACGTAACAAGATACCTTGCCCGGAGGCGCCTTTGAGATAACGAAGAACACGAATTGCAGCCTCCCAATGTGGAACCTGTGGAGCACTGAGAAACTGTGCCAAAATATGAACAACATAGCTAAGCTCCGGGCGAGTAACAGAAAGATAAACAAGGCGACCCACAAGACGACGATAGGCGTCTGGGTCATCCATGGGTTGACCATCAACAAGAGCAAGCTTATGATTTTGTTCCATGGGAGTATCAATGGGCTTACAGCCCAACATTTCAGCTTCAGTCAACACGTCGAAAGCATATATGCGCTGAGAAAGGAAAATGCCAGCTGAACTTATTGCTACCTCGATACCCAAAAAATACTTTAAAGACCCATGTCTTTCATATGAAAGCAAGAGTTCAAATAACTTTTGAACTTAGAAATAGCAGCAGAAGAAGACCTAGCAATAATTAAATCATCAACATAAACCAAGACATGAAGAGAAGCATCTCCCCGAATAAAACTGAACAAAGAATAGTCAGCATAAGATTGAGAAAAACCATAAGCCTTCAAGGCAGAAGATAATTTTGCAAACCATTGCCGAGGAGCCTGTTTTAAGCCATATAAAGAATTACGCAACCGGCAAACCTTCCCTGGCACAGAACAAGAATAGCCAGGAGGGAGCTTCATATAGACCTCTTCAGACAATTCACCATGAAGAAATGCATTGTGAACATCCATTTAATAAAGTTCCCAATTTCTAATAGCAGCAACAGCAAGAAGAGTACGAACAGTACCCATTTTCGCAACAGGAGCGAAAGTTTCATTATAATCAATTCCGGCTACTTGCCGATTACCATGAACCACAAGACGTCCTTTAGAACGTTCAACCTCACCTGTAGAGGTATATTTTATTTTATACACCCAACCACTACTAATGGCACGTTTACCAGGAGGCAAGTCTTCTAATGTCCACGTGCCATTACCCTCTAAAGCGTCTATCTCATCTTTCATCGCCTTACGCCATTTAGGATGAGTAATAGCTTCCCGAAAAGATTGAGGCTCTTGGCCTTGAGTAATAGCTGCTAAAAAATGCCGATGTTTGACAGAAAATTTATTATAATCAACACAACAAGCTATATCAAAAGGCTTACCTGAAGAACGAGTTGAAGACGAAAGAGTAGTCTCTGGAGAAGGGTAGATGTTTTTCAGAAGAATATTGTTGGTGACAAAATCATGAAGCTTCGTAGAAGGAACCTTAACCCGTCGACCACGACCAAGTAATTATGTATCACCATTACCATTACCATTACCGGGGAGCGAGAAGAACTCCCTCCCAAGGCGAAGAGGAGACGTTGTATCACAAAGCACATCCCCCACGCGAACATACGTAGGGGTGCTTGGGAGGATCACGAGCGAGGTCCACGCTGGCGCCCGGCCGGCCGTGGAAGAAGCGACGGCCCGTGGAGCGGGCGTGGGCGGCTCGGCCGATGGGCGGCCCAGACGGAGAGAGGGGCAATGGCCCAAGCATCCCAACATCGGGGGTAGGTACGGGATCACCCAATTCATGCGTAATAGAATCATCATCATCATCCCAAACATTAGATTGGGCCAAATACGCATCCCATTGCGTACGAGCATGAGCATCAAGGGAATCAAAATATGGAAAAGACTCTTCAAAAATTGAACATCACGACTCACAAAAAAATCACGAGTCTCTAAATAAAAAACACGCCACCCCTTTTTACCAAAAGGGTATCCCACAAAAATATAACGCCTCGACTTTGAGTCAAACTTACCCTTAATACGAGGACGGTTAGTGGCATAACAAAGACAACCAAACACACGAACACTTTCATAAGAAGGAGTAGAATCCGAGCCTTCGGAAACCAATTGTTTGCGCTCATCAGAAATAATGTTGGCATATGCGACATTCAAAGAAGGCAATGAGTCCTGCATCAACAAACCCGAAACAAGAGTGCCAAATTTTTTTGCATCTAAACCAAGACAGAATTGGTGAAGATGCTCGGTTTCCTGCAAACGGAGATACTCCGAGGCGGTGAACAGTACAAACGGGGAAGCTTACGGTAACTCATGAGTTCATCCTGTAATTGACGTAATTCACCAAAAAAAACAGCCACAGTTGGACCTAGTTGACGACAATCACGTATTTTATTTTTTAATTCAAGAATACGTGGACCATTACCAAGAGAATACCGATCTCGTAAATCATCCCATAAAGATTTAACATTATCTGAAAAACGCATAGTAGAGCGTACAGAAACATCTAAAGTATTAAAAATCCAAGCAACAAGCATAGAGTTTACAATACCCCATTGTGGAAGGTCCGGAGATTTGACGTCGGGAACGACAATAGTACCGTCAATGAAACCCAACTTGTTCTTGGCACGAAGGTTGTTGCGAATAGAGCGAGACCATGATTCTTAGTTATCCCCATTTAGCATAATACTTCCTCCGTTCCAAAATAAGTGAAACACTTGTCTCAAAAAGCTCTCACATAAATGAGAGAAGTGTTTCACTTATTTTGGAACAAAGGAAGTAGGACTAATAACAACCCCGATACCTTCACTAGGATGTAAATAATATTCCGAGAACGGTTCATACCGCGGAGGCTTCGGGTCTTTAGGATCAACCATGATGCAAAGACCACCACACACCACCACACACACAAGCAGCGGAAGAAGAAGAAAACACTCGACATAACACGAGTGAGGATCGAGAAAAAAAAATATCAATAATTTGAAGGCTGTGATACCATGTTAAGTTTTAGAGAGAATAGGAGAAAACGGCTCAACATTCATTCAATAAAGCTGCTGTATATATATACAATGTAAACTTAGCCCTAAAACTCCAAGAAGGAAAAAATACAAACCCAAAAGATAATACACCAAACATACAAGAGAAGAATAATATCAACAGGATATTATTCCATCTAACAAACTAGGAAGAAATCCTAATAAGGACGGAGTCCTAATAGGCTTTTGTTTTGAAATCTGAGCAGATGCATTTACTATTGGTGTGGGTAGTTCATAATTTTCATCTCGTTGCTCCTATCGTTTGCTGCTATGACTGAGTGGGAGCTCATGGTTCTGTACTTCTGTTTATGTATTCCCTCATCCCCTCTCTAGATGTCTGTTTTTGCGTTCCTTTGCTTATGATGATTTTGTATGATGTACTTTGATTGAGGCTGAAGGTCTCCTCCTTGTAGGGTGTGTTTTCACACTATAAAAGTTCTCCTCTTTGAGGGGATACCTTCCTTGGAGTTGAAACCCTCAACCTCCTGAATATTATTAATGGAATGCAAAACAAATTATCAAAAAAAAAAAACATGATTATCAATTTATCACAATAAAGACGTACAAGATGAGAGTGAAACACCCAAGAAGATAGGCAAGAATGGACTTTTACCATTTTATCAGAGTAAAACACCCAATTCCCAAGATAGGCAAGAATGGACTTTTACCATTTTATCTAGGCACAAGTCACAACATTAGGTGAATGATGAATATAGCCTGCTTATGGTTTGCCAAGAGATTAGGGAAGAACCAATTGCATAATAATCATCCCTTGTGCCAATCCGTATCCCAAACTTTTCATTTAATAGATTGTCCTTAACCCAATCCAACTCATTATATAAGCCTAGACCTATTTCTTTTCTGGTCCTAAAGCCCAAAATAAATAAATAAAGGACTAGAGTTAGGTTCTGTTCTTTTAAGTTAATGTGAGTTTAATTGAAGTAAACCGAATTGAGCCGAATAAAACCGACAAGTTGAACATAATAAAAATAATTATAAGAATTGTACTTTAAAAAATAATAACAATAATTATAATCATATAATAATAATACATGATAGTTATAATAACAGTACAATAATTTTAGCATAATAATTAACAACAACAACAACAACAACAACAACAACAAACAACAACAACAACAACAACAACAACAACAACAACAACAATAGAGATCGAATTGAAATGAAGTGAATTGAATTGAACTTAAGTAAGTGAACTTAAGTGAATTGAATTGAACTAAATTGAACTAAAGTGATCTAAACTGAATTGAACTAAAATTGGTAGGGCTGAAAGAACAAGGCCTTAATATGGTCACTATTGGCCAATTACTACATGTGTGGCGAAGACTATGAGTTTGTTGGCCACTAAAAATTCTAAGGATGTTATAAACTTATAATAGAAATGACTATGAGAAATCTAGTGGTTTAAAATAATTTTAGAATTATATGTAAGTCCAAACAAGATTTCTCTCCTATTTGAAAAGAAAAACATGGGTCCAAAATCATTTTTTTAACTATTAGATTTCATATTTATATGCATTATTGACTACCGCACCTTAGAGCATCCTCAACCATATGACTAAGAAAATTCCGTTCTCCACAACTTTTTCAATCACCTTTCATGAAAATGATATGATTCATGACCAAATTCACAAACCTATCTTTCTCTCTCTTTTTATTTTTACCATACACCACCACATATATTACTCCTTGTTAATTAAAATCATTTACGATCAATTTAATATTTTTTAGAAAAAATTTGGCTTACCTCTTAGTGAATCACATGTAGTGTTATTTATTTTATTTAATTCGTTACGATTAATAATAATCGGCTATGAATTTAGTTAATTACAAATTTACAATTATTAGTGAATAGGACATTTCATAAATTGGTCTGTATTCAAATTTGCTTACGATAAATTAATTAATTAGTTTTCTGATAAATGTTAATTTAATAAATCACAATATTACACGCCATTATATTTTCAAATAAATACTAAGTATTACACACCATTAGAATTTAATCAAGAAAAAAGCATACGAAAATAACTACCACTTAAAATCCTAGCACACCACTTAAAATTATTGAGGGACACGACCACACTAAAATAACAACCACTTTTTTTTTTCTTTTTCTTTTGGACTGAACTGAACTGAATTTGTCTAAACTAAACTGAACTAAAGTAAATGAAAACTGTAAGAGGAAACTAACTGAACTAAAGTGAACTGAATTTGTCTGAACAAATTTTGTCTGAACTGAACTTAATTTTCATTAATTCAGTCCAAAAGAACAGAACCTTAAAACCCTAGTACATCACTTCGAATTATTGAAGGAAAATGCCATACTAAAATAACAACCACATAAAAACTAAGCGATAGTGTGATAACATCTTCGCAAGCCTACTTCGGGCACCTATTGTGCAACATTACATCCATATCGTTGCTAATGTGCTAATTAAATTTGATTTAAGATTGTGTCCTTTTTAGCCAAATATAGGGTTATGTCATATGGCGTTTGGTGTGATATTCAAATATGATTTGTCAACTATAAGAGGTGAATCATTATTACTATAAAGTACATATGAAATATCCAATTAATGAACATAATTAGTCAGTGAAAAAAATATTCATGCAAAAAATATTGTCGTAAACTTAAATCATATTCCTCCGTCCCATAATATAGTGTTTACTTCTATTTTTTCACGAGAATTAAGGAGAATGGAGGCCACATATACCTCATACAAACGGGCCCACAAAGTTTAATTTCTCGGACAAGATGAATTATCAAATGAGGCATGATGTCAAAGAACGATGGTGGAAAGTACATTTTAAAGCGACACATCGTCTCTATTACATCAGCTTGCAAGTTATCTAGAGTGTTAGGATCAATCACCTTGCTAGAGATAGTTCTGAAGAAGAAACACAACTTTGTTATCGTGTATCTTACTTGGAAAGGCAAAATTCCTCGTATTACAACTGGTAATAAATGCTGCATCAAGATATGACAATCATGAGATTTCAAACCAACGAGTTTCAAGTCCTTCAGTGAGACAAGGTTTCGAAAATTTGACGTGTATCCAGTAGGGACCTTTAACCTATGCAGAGACTCACAAAAACTCGTTTTCTCCTTCTTAGACAAAGTGTAGCAAGCTGGTGGAAGATAATAGCGTTGTCCTCGCTCCTGAGGTGCTAGTTCTGGTCTGCCCATTTCAGCCATGTCTTTCCTAGCTTTAACTCCATCCTTTGTCTTCCCGGGCATATTCAACAATGTGCCGACAATGGCATCACAAACATTTTTCTCAATGTGCATTAGATCAAGACAATGTATGACTTCTAAACATTCCCAATATGGGAGGTCCCAGAACTTAGACCTTTTCTTGTATAAGTTCTTTGAGACATTTTAAAGGGCTTGCCAAACACTGTTTCAATACCCTTTACCCGCCTAGAAACTTGTTTTCCACGTAAAGGTACAAAGGCTTCTCTCATCTCCACTTTTCCGTTGAACAACTTTTTCTTCTTACAAAATGGATGATCTAAAGGAAGCCATGTACGATAATGCAGGTATACATTCTTCCTACAATGATGTAACCGCTCATCAATCATATCCTCATCACAAATAGGGCATGTCTTTGCTCCTTTAACTCTATACCCGGATAAATTCCCATAAGCCGGGAAATCATTAATCGTGCAAAAAATATCATGGCCCGTAATGTGAATTCAGTTTTCAGATCTTGAATGAGTGGGTCAAGATACACATCTATGTCATTTCCGGGTTGCTTAGGACCCAAGATAAGAAGCGATAGTAGAATAAACTTACGCTTCATACATAACCAATGGGGCAGATTATAAATGGTCAGTAGAACCGGCCAAGTGCTATGCTGGGTACCTAGGGTGCCAAATGGGTTCATCCCATCAGTACAAAGTCCAAGCCTAAGATTTCGAGGTTCTTTACCAAAACTGGAAAACTTTCGGTCGATATTTCTCCATTGCGGAGAATCGGCCGGATGTCTAAGCATCCCATCTTTCTTCCTCTCATCCGCATGCCACCTTAATAATTTAGCATTATTTTCATCCGAAAATAAACGCGTAAATCTCGGAATGATTGGAAGATACCAAAGAACCTTCGCCGGAGTTTCTTTCTTTCTCACCCCTTCATCATCCTCCTTTGTCTTGTACCGAGACTCTCCACACCTTGGACACTCACCCACATCCTTGTACTCATTTCGATACAGCACACAATCATTTTGACATGCATGTATCTTCTCATATTCCATACCTAATGGACACAACAATTTCTTTGCCTCATAGGTAGAGTTGGGAATTTCATTCTCATCAGGTAGCAATTCTTGTAAAAAAGTGAACAACTCACTTAGACTTTTATCTGTCCAACTATGCTTCGATTTCATATTGAACAATGTAAGGATGCCAGAAAGTTTAGTGAAATTCTTACACCCCGGATACATAGGTTTGTCCGCTACACTTAAAATATTATCATACATATTCGGACGATCGGTTCCTTCATCCTCCAAATTGTGCAACATCTCATCTACCCTATCATTCTCATCATTCACCTTATCATTCTCATCATCTACCCTATCATTATCATTATTATCCTCTCCTTTTTCGATATCAACCTCAACCTCATCATCAATGTGATCAACATTCAAATCATCACAAAAGCTAGTGAAGCTCATACCCTGATCATAAAACTCTCCATGCCATGTCCACCTAGTATAGTTGCTCTTAAACCCACGACGAATCAAATGATCCTTAATTTGATCCACATCACGATACCCCCTAGAGTTATTGCAATCACAACAAGGACACAAGACTCACTTTGACCCATTCTGCGATTGATGTTCTAATGCAACCCTGATAAATTCATCAATCCCTTGTAGAAATGTCACCGAAATTCGATTACCATACATCCAGGTTCGATCCAAATTCATACACTAGAGACACCAAACAAGAACACAATATATCGATCACTTCATTCAAAGTGTCTTATCAAATGCAGTCATGAACATTTGGGTCCTTATCACTCCAACCTAACCCATCCTCGAGTTTCTCATCTCACTAGTGAATGAATGTTTGGTTTTCAATTCTAAGAAAAATCCGGCTGCACTTCCCTACAGTTCTCCAAGTACACGATGAAGATAGTATGTAAACTATCAACATATGTACCCAGAGAACGCTTAGGGAAATGAGCTAGATCTTTCTTAGAATCGAAAACCAAACATTCATTCACATCCTAAGTGAGATAAGAAACTCAAAGACAGTCCCAAACCGGGGACTATTCAAGACTTACTCCTAATGAGTAAGCCTCGAACGAGTATCTAGGCAAATGATGCACACATTGCAATTAAACAGCACAAACCAATCCATTCCTTTGATTTCCCTCCCCACCCCATTAAGGTATGTCCATATAGGTTTGGTCGTAATTCAACATATACTTTCCTAATCACATAATAACCAAACAATTCACATATACTTTCCAATCATATAACTAAACAAATCCACAAATCCAAACTAATGGTTACATTAACGTACATAAAAAAATAACAAAAGGTATAATACATACCTTTGCTCTCAAGGAGCAGCGAAGACAAGCACAACGACGCGAGCTTCGAGAACTGACAAACCGACGAGCACTAAGGTGGCAACTGAAGTACAATGTAAAGGAATGACATAAGTTTCAAATTCTAAAAGTGCATTCAAGAATTCTAACTCATAATCGAAACATATAATTCTAATGTGAGCATTCAAGAATTCTAACTCATAATCGAAACACATAATTCTAAAGTGAGTATTCAAGAAACACATGCAAGAAATTGATTCAATACAAAACATAATGAATATAAGGAAGTATTTTAGAACACTACACAAACTATACAAATTCATAAGCTACAAACATCCTAAATTCAATCTCAAAATTATTTCACACATGTTTATCATGATTTCAATTTTAATTTTAACCCCTTAACAAAAAATTAGAACTAAAATTATTCAAAGCAACCCCTAAAAAAATTAAGAGAACTTGAAAATACATGATTAATGTAAATTAATACAAAAAAACAAAAAAAAAAGAATTACATACATTGCCGGCAGCGGCACCGACGGCGGCAAGTCAGTCCGCAGCGGCGGCCGCGGGCCGGTCTAAGCGGCGGCAAGTGAGAGAGATATAGAGTGAGTTCGGACGTGCGAGAAAATCGAGTGAAAGAGAGAGTGTTGGATGAGACTACTTTCGAGTGAACGTTAATGGCACCGGCGGCGAGAAGACGACAAGTTTCGCCGGCGAAGTGGGGCGGAGAAGCACCGAGAATGAGAGAGAGAAAGTGTGGAACCTACCGAGAATGAGAGAGAGAAAGTGCGAATTTGAAACCGTTGGAGAAGCAACGTCGCCGGCGAGTGTGAAGGAGCGCCGGCGAGGGTGAGGGAGCACCGGCGAGAGTGTGAGGGGGTCGTTTGCAGGTGAGAGAGAAGATAGAGTGGGTTCGGTTTTTTTTTTTTCGTGTAACTTAGGGCTCCAAAACAAAATAATGACGTTGGGTAGCAGTGCTGCTAGGCGAAAAATGGGGGAGTAGTTTGCATCGGATGGGCCTAGGGGTCCGACGCAAATAACCCTTTTGCAACTCACCTAAGGCGAGTGCGACGCAGATAGTGAGATAGTGTGAATTTTTGGATGAAGCGATTTGTGTCGGATGGGCCTAAGGGTCCGACGGAAATACCACTTTTGCATCGCACACCAACAAGGTGCGACGCATATAGCTCGTACCGAATGCTTTGTACCCATATTGTGCGTCGCACTCTTCACTGCATGCGACGCAAATTATGTTTTTGCGTCGTTTTGCCTTTCATGCGACGCACTTGGGGGGACACAAATCGTCCTTTTTCTACTAGTGAGGGAGTAGTAGGATTTTCAAAAACAAAATAGTTAATGAAATACTTTTGTCTTGGAACTACTTCTTTATTTTCTTTTTCCTTAAAAAAACTCAAAAAGCAATAAATTTTCCTTGGAATGGTGCAAAGCATTAAATATGAGCATACATTTTGGAAAAAAGGTATGAATATTTTGGAAAGTTTGTGTAAAAGTTGAGGATAATTTAGTCCAAACCAATTGATAAAATATGAAGTAGGCACAATGTTTTGGAACACCCAAAATGAAATGTAAGCACTATATTATGAGACAGAGAGAGTATATTCAGTGTTTAAATTATCATAACTGATCAATGTCGATATTACTCAAATAGGAAATATAAGTAACAATGTTATGCATATCTATAACAATATGTAAAACAAATCAAAACAAATAGCACATAATGCATGATGATTCACTATAATATAGTCGTCTAATATATTAAACTAATTACAACAAATTAAACAACATACTACAATGTTTTATGATTAACTACACTAGTATATTCTAATAATTATATTAATATTCAAAACTAATTAAATAACATACAATATATAATTATAATAACTAATAAAAACATCATAAAAAATACGATGCATAATCGATTATTTTATAATCTATTATTAGAACAATTCTTTAGGTCTTGATTAGCAATAATAACATGTGAGGTGATGAAAGCATAACAGGACAATCATATAACATGCATATGTATAAAAAAAATAAAAGAAAAGGAAAGGATCAGAATATACAAAGGAACGATTTTTATATTAAAGATCTACATCAAGAAAAGAAATAGTTAGTAATTTCAATATAAAAATAGGAAATTTATTCAAGGACCCTGAGGATTATACGGCGGCTAGGGTATGAGAGAGTGACAACCTTCGGGACGAGCAATCGTGAAGCCTGAAGAAAAGTATGTGTTTTGTTTATGAAAGTATGAGTTTTTGTGAGAGGTTTTGTAAGTGTTCGTAAGAGTGTATTCATAAGGTTCGAAGTTCGAGGTGTTGAAGTGTAAAGTCGAAGTGTTTTTAGATCCGGAAAACCGAAATGTATTTATAGGAAAACATTGAAAAAAAGATAGAAAAGCAGTAGGCGCGTCACGCAGGGAGTGCTCCAGGCACGTCTCTGTGTGACGCACATAGCCACGTGTCAGGCGTAGATTGGTGCGCCTGACGCGGCTTGACCTGTGCGCTTGGCACACGTGGTGCGTCAGGCGCACCGCCTTGCGTCTGCCACGCTTTGACAACCTTTTTATAAAACGCGTTTCAACGATTTTCTTTTATCCTTTAAATCCGAAAATCTGATTTTACGAGATAAAATCCGATTTTTACTTTGAAAATTTCTCTGAAAATATTTATTTTCTGAAAATAAAAACAATTAATTATCATGAATAATTAAATGAAATTTCCAAAGGATTGGGCTGAAAAATATTCTTTTATGGGCTCAAAATACAATTGATTATTAGGAATAATTAATTGGGCTTTAAAATAGGATTTTGGATATTTTATTGCAAATAAATAAGCTTTACACTTTTAAAAGGTTTTGGGCTTGGCTATTCGGACTGCTCTCCCCTTGGGTCGGACCAATTAAGACTGCAGTATGTTTCATCATTGGGTCCTTAAATGGGGACACACGATTATGTGTCTACAGAGGAGGTTTTGTATTAAGATGTATGATACTTAATCATTGTGGTTGTAATGCGATAATTCTGTTGTTGTTAGTTATGTGCTATTGCTTTTTTCGTATTTGATATTCCTAGCAATTCTTGAATATTTGATGAGTATATAGCAATATTCTGTTGGGGTTATTTGCTTCGGTGGTTCATTGATGGTTCTCTATGTTGGTTCTGCAAGTTTAATTTGTTTCGATAATTCACGTGATGAATTTTGCTATGATTATTATATGGAATCTCTGCCATGAGAAGTATGTATGGATTGTAATGAAATTTGTTAATACCTTTATGTATGCAGGTCTGTATAAGGAGAGGGGTGTGGGCCCCTCATCTATTTTGCGCAGGTATGAAAACAACCCAACGGTCCGAAAGTATTAATAGTTTCTTTGATGGGTATGTACAAAAGAGAACGAAGTTGTGTGACATTGCTGAACAATATTGCGATGCAATGGAGAGTCGAGCAAATTAAGAGAAATTAGCTGATGCGAACACTTATCGATATGTAAGACAACTTGCGACAAACTTTAAGGCGGAGGTTATTTTTTAAAAGCTCTACTCGGATGCGAAGTTCAAAGAAGTACATGCCGAGTGCTTGAAGATGTTATATGTCCATTGGAGGGGAGTGATCTTATAGGTCATTAACCTTATGGAGCACACATTTGCAGATCGTGTTTGGGTTGTTAGTAAAGAGACGGGGAAGGAAGTGGGTACGATGAAGAGGAGGAGTTAACGTGTGAAGATAGACATGTGTAGCACAGTGGCATGGTGCAAGTGTAAGTTATTTGAGTCTCATGGAATAATGTGTAGACACATTATAAAATTTGCATGACTTGTTGAACATAAAAGATCTGTAACACCCCATAATTTTGCTCCTAGTTTTTCGCAAAATTTTTCCCTAAAACTATTATATTCTTTTAATTAATGATTTCGATTTTTTATAATTTATTGGGAGCCGAAATATTTTTGTTATTTGATGTGCTTATGATGTGAATTATATTAATATTTATAATATAATTTGTTAAAATTATTTTTCGTTATTAATTATTTTTAAGTTTAGGCGCGATTTAAGAATTTATCGTTTTATCGCTTAACGGACCTTTTGTCACTTGGATTGTTGATGAAAAGGGCCGAAAATTTATGTGGGCTTGGGAAATAGGGCAGCCGGCCATATGGTGGAGAATGGAAGATATTTCTTCCTTTCAGTTGTTGTCTCTTCATATTTCTTTAACTCCCATAACCTCCATTATGAATCATCATTTAAACCCCCTTGAATCATCCATTTAATCACCAAAATTCTGATTAAATCTCAGAAAAATATTGCTATCTTTTCCTCCATTTCACACGGCTATTACAAGAGTTTCTCTAATTTTTCTCCTTCTCATTTGTTCTCATCAAATTGTTCTAAATATTTTCTACTTTTTTCACTTGCCTAATTATCATTCGTGGTGCCTTGGTGTTTAAAGAAAACTTGGATTGCACGCATAGCACGTAAATATCTCATTAGACTCAGCTCTCCCTCGACGTTCCAGGTAACTAGTAGTTATCTTAGAACGCAAGATATTAGAGTAATTTCGGTAGTAGATTAATTCGTTAGAAAATTTGTTTTAATTATATTTTCACATGAATTATTGAAAAAAAATTATGTGAATGTTCATTGTGTGTGCTGTGTGTATATTATGTGCAGTAAGATAATTTTTGTTCGAGTTTTCCTATTTAAATAATTAAATCGGTTATTTATGTGTTTATGGATTAATTATTAAATAATTAGTGTATGAGTTTTAGAATTACCGAAATTATTTTTATTAAGGCATGTTATGTGTGTAGTATGTTTTTCATGTCCTAAGATAATTTTTGCTCCTAATAATGCAACCTTTTTGCGATTTGCAGATAATAAAGCAACCTTTTGATTATTTCAAAATAAAGCAACCTTTATACCCCATTAACTTTGAATAAGTCAAAACTGAATATAACATGAAGAATAGGTAAAATGGGACACGTGTCGCCTAATAATTGGTTCCCATAAACAAAATTTATATAAAAAAATTAAAAAACTAAAGATTAAAAAAAGATAACCCCCCCCACCCTTCACCCCCACCGTAAACCCCCCCTCTCTCCTCCCCCCACTCACTGCCACACCTCTCTGACCCACACCGCCACCCTTACCCCACCCCAACTCGTGGGAGGGGGTGGGGTTGCGGGTGTAGGGGAAGGGAAGGGAGGGGGTTGTCGTGGCTGGGAAGGGGAGGGAGGGGGTGACAGTGGGTAGGTAAGGGGAGGGAGGGGTGGCAGTGGGAGGGGGGTGGGTTTAGTTTAGTTTTTTTTAAGTTTATTTAATATTATTAATTAGAATTAAGGGTTTTAATTAAAAAATTACCATTTGTTCAGGTCACCGGTCAACTTGACTTACTAAAATTTAATGGGTTATAAAGGTTGCTTTATTCTGGAATAATCAAAAGGTTGCTTTATTATCTGCGAATCGCTAAAAGGTTGCATTATTAGGAGCAAATAATCCATAAAAGTATTAATGTGACAGTAAGGCTATGAAGGTGTTATGTTAAATTTTGCAAGAATTTAGGGTTTGGTTTAAATTGTTAATTAATTTTTATTGTGTTATTTGCTAAAGGATTAAGTTTAATCATTTAATCATTTTGTGAATAATAATCCGGTTTAAGTAAGAATTTTTGCATTCTTGTGATGGTTGAATATTTTATGATTGTTATCATCATGATTACTGTCATTATTTTTATAAGCTTGGTTAACATAACAAATGATTAATTATATACGCTTTATCGAGTTAATGAATAATCGATTATTTTAGTACTGTTCATTCAGTGGTGTCAGGCGCAGTTGTCTGTGCGTCAGACGCACAGGAGTGGCGCGGCGCGGAGCGGAAGCTCCTGTGCTGAGCGCACGTTATTCTAGTCTGCTGCTTGTTGTGTGTATTATGTTGTGGTATTGTTCGAATGTAATCAAATGTATGCGTGATGGGTATGATTGCTGATGATTATTATTGTTGGAAATTTATTTGTTTGATGCTACTTAGTGCTGTATAACTCTTCATATGTTACTACTTGTGCATAAAATTTGTACAAAAGTATTTGTTGTTTTAAGTGATCATTGTAAAGCTTGTGAGTTTATTTATTTGAGAAAGTATGGATAAATTTTAAAGAGATATTGATATCTAATTATGATTTGTGGGTATAAGGTCGTGTGGCATCCCTTTTGACGAACATTATTGAGGTGAACGATATTTTTATGTTGTTGGTGATTTTATTTGAGAAAAGAACATCCGGTGGGATAGAAGTAGTCCCCGGTGAAGAACATGCCAACCACCTAGGTTGCGATCTAGGGGTAAACCTGGGTTAATTGTTGTCATCCGAGAGGACATGGAGTGCTGCGTGTACTACCTTACATCGGGAGTTTGGCCATTCTTAGACATAGGCAGCGGGGACTCAAAAACTTGTTTTATCTATATCTTTATTTTCGTTTATGTATTTTGAGATGATTTATTTTCATTCAAAAACAACCCCGAGACTTTGCCTAGTCACTAAGAAACTCCCGGGAATGTGTAGTTGAAGTAACTAGGATCAGTAGAATCTTAATCTTCAAGAAAAGTAATAGAGAGAGGGTGACTTGGGTAGGAAACCACGGGGAAATATTTTTCTTTCATCTATGTGTTAAGTTGTTATTTACAACTATTGATGTGTTAAGTAATGAATGTTTAACTCTTGTGTGTAAAAGCTGCCACGAGGGTTGCCTAGTGCTAGAAAAGAGGCTGTCCGAAAGAGGCGTCAGGCACTTGAGGATGCTATCATAGCCATGGCTAATCGGTCTTCCCCTCCATCTAATGGGCATCTGTCTTCAATCGATTCGACCGTCATCTTACGCCTACTTTTGACGGGACTTCCGATCCATTTGTGCTGGAAAGGTGGATTAGGGAAATGGAGAAACTGTTTGCTGCTACTGGTTGCCCTGCTGCTAAAATGGTGCCTATTGGTACTTACTATCTGAAGCTGGAAGCTGATAACTGGTGGAATACCGTTTGTGCAAGCTGTATGGCTACACTGGGTTTTGGATGGGACCAGTTTCGAGTTAAGCTGAAAGAAAGGTTTTATCCTGACGAGCTCAGCTGGCAGAAAGAAGAGGAGTTCCTAGCTCTGTCACAGGGTACTCTGAGTGTTCAGGAGTACACTGACAAGTTCACTGAGCTGTCCAGGTTTGCTACCACAGTTGTACCTACTGAAGCTGAGCGTGTAAAAAGGTACATCAAGAAAATGGATCCTAGAGTGAGGACCCATGTCCTGAGTTCGGGTGCTTCGACTTTTCAGGGAGCCTATGAGATAGACTCTAAGGGTAATAGGATTTCTTATTCAGGCGTTGTTGTGAAGAAGGGTGTGAAGCGGGTGTCCGCTTTGAGAATGCGGAAGATGCGTCAGAAAGGTGACGTGGTATGCCTTTGTATGGTGAAGGATTTATCATCTAAAGAGCCGCTCGAGAGTATTCCGGTGGTTAGGGATTATCCTGATGTATTTCCTGAAGAGTTGCCAGGTATCCCTCCAGAAAGAGATGTGGAGTTCTGCATTGATTTATTGTCGGGTACTGCTCCTACATCTAAGGCTCCGTATAGAATGGTGCCGTCTGAGTTGCATGAGTTTAAAACTCAATTGCAAGAGCTGATAGATAAGGGCTTCAGTGTGTGTCCTTGGGGTACTCCCGTTCTATTAGTGAAGAAGAAAGACGGGAGTATGCGTCTGTGCATTGATTACCGTGACCTGTATAAGGTAACGACCAAGAATGTGAAAATCTGTTTGATCAATTGAAAGGTGTTGGGGTATTTTCCAAGATCGATCTGAGATCCGGTTATCATCAAATCCCAGTTAAGAAGGAGGATATTCCAAAGACTGCTTTCCGCACTAGGTATGGGAACTATGAATTTGAAGTGATGCCTTTCGGTCTCACGAATGCTCCTGCGATTTTCATGGATCAAATGAATCACTCTTTCCATGAGTACTTGGATACTTGTGTAGTCGTGTTTATCGACGACATTCTCGTTTACTCTAAGAACGAGAAGGAGCATGAGAAGCATTTGAGGCTGGTGTTGGATGTTCTATGGAAGCAAAAGTGGTTCGCGAAGCTGTCTAAGTGTGAGTTTTAAATGAAGGAAGTTGATATTCTGGGGCATGTGATCAGTTGGGAAGGAGTTAAGGTGGATCCCGCTAACATCAAGACTGTAGTCGAGTGGGAGAGTCATAAATATGTGATCGAGGTTCAAAGTTTTCTGGGTCTTGCTGGTTATTATAGGAGATTCGTTCAAGATTTCTCCAAGATAGCTCAACCTCTGACTCGCTTGATGCGTAAGGACTGCAAGTTTGTCTGGTCTGAAGATTGTGAAGGGGCATTTCAGAAGCTGAAAAAGATTTTAACCTCTACTTCTATTCTTACTCTGCCATCTGAGGGTATGGGGTATGAAGTGTTCAGTGATGCATCGAAGAATGGTCTGGGTTGTGTTTTGATGAAATTAGGGAAGGTAATAGCCTATACTTCGAGGCAGCTGAAGGTGCATGAAAGGAATTATCCAACCCATGATATGGAGTTAGCGGTTGTGGTGTTTGCACTTAAGATATGGCGACACTATCTATATGGTGTTCCGTGTAAGGTGTGTACTGACCATAAGAGCCTAAAGTACATCTTCACTCAGCGTGATCTTAATATGAGAAAGAGAAGGTGGCTTGAATTGATCAAGCACTATGATCTGACCCTGGATTACCAAGAGGGTAAGGCAAACAAAGTAGCGGATGCTCTGAGTCGAAAGAATAAGCATTCTTTAAATGCTGCTATGGTGGTACCTCGTGAATTGTGCGAAGAATTTCGCAAGCTTGATATTGAGGTTGTTCCCCAGGGTTATGTGTCCGCTATGTTGGGTTCTATGAGTGCTGAGCCCGAGTTGTTTCAGGAATTGAGAAGTAAGCAAAAGAGTGATCCGAAGCTAGAGAAGATCCGTGAGGCAAATATGCAAGGTCGTGCAGAGAATTTTGAGATTTGTGCTGATGGTAGCTTGAGGTTTATGGGGCGTTGGTGTGTGGCCAATGATGGTGAGCTTAAGAGAAAGATTCTCGAGGAGGCTCATAGTACTCCTTATTCTGTTTATCCTGGTGGTGACAAGCTTTATAAGGATCTGAAGGTTAACTTTTGGTGGCCTGGTATGAAGAAGGAGATTGCTGAGTGTGTAGCTAGGTGTCTGGTCTGTTAGAAGTGAAAATTGAGCATCAAAGGCCTAGTGGTTTGTTGCAACCTTTGCCTATTCCTGCCTGGAAATTTGACTCTATCTCGATGGATTTTGTGATGGGTTTCTAAGGGCTGCTGGTGGGAAGAATGTTGTGTGGGTGATTGTGGATCGATTGACCAAAGTTGCTCATTTTATTGCGATGAAGAACACTTGGTCTATGGAAGAGTTGGTCGAAGCCTATGCTAATGAGATTATTCGTCTTCATGGAGTTCCCAAAGACATCGTCTCTAATCGTGATCCGAGATTTTCTATCTCATTTCTGGACTGCTTTGCAAGAGGCTTTTGGTTCGAAGTTGAAGCTCTGTACTGCATTTCATGTTTCGACCGATGGTCAAACTGAGAGGACTATTCAGACCTTAGAAGATATGCTTCGTGTTTGTGCCTTGGAATTTCAATCGTCTTGGGTCAAGTCACTTGGTTTGGTGGAGTTCTCCTATAACAACAACCATCAATCCAGTATTCAAATGGCTTCGTATGAGGCTCTTTATGGAAGGAAGTGTCGTAGTCTTACTTGTTGGAGCGACATCAGCGACTCATTGATTTTGGGTCCGGAGTTAATTCAAGATACTGTTGAGCAGGTGAAAGTAATTCATGCTAAGATGAAGGCTGCTCAAGATAGGCAGAAGTCGTATGCAGATTTGTGACGAAAACCTATTTCCTATGAGTTGGGAGACAAGGTGCTTCTGAAGGTTTCTCCTATGAAGGGAGTGATGCGATTTGGTCAAAGGGGTAAGTTGAGCCGAAGTATGTGGGTCCCTATGAGATTCTTAAAAGAATTGGGGGGGCCGCGTATCGTTTGGCTTTGCCACCAGAGTAGTCGAAGGTTCATGATGTATTACATGTGTCGCAGTTGCGCAGGAATCATAGTGATCCTTCGCATGTGAAACCTGTCGAGTCGGTCTCAGTCGAGCCGAATTTGACATTTGAGGAGCGAGTTCGTATTTTAGACTGCCAGAATCGTGCTCTGAGATGGAAGGTGATTCCCTTAGTTAAGGTACTTTGGAGAAGTTAAAATTACGAAGAAGCTACATGGGAAACTGAAGAGTCGATGCGACTGAAATATACGGAATTATTTGTTTCAGGTATTCTTTGAGTGTTTAAATTGTTTTTTTGGCGTTTTCAAAGTTTCGAGGATGAAACTTTATTTAAGGAGGGGGAGATTGTAACACCCCATAATTTTGCTCCTAGTTTTTCCCAAAAGTTTTCCCTAAAACTATTATTTTCTTTTATTTAATGATTTCGATTTTTTATAATTTATTGGGAGCCGAAATATTTTTGTTATTTTATGTGCTTATGATGAGAATTATATTTATATTTATAATATAATTTGTTAAAATTATTTTTCGTTATTAATTATTTTTAAGTTTGGGCGCGATTTAAGAATTTATCGTTTTATCGCTTAACGGACCTTTTCTAACTTGGATTG
Organism: Beta corolliflora; assembly: GCA_947648045.1. Lineage (NCBI taxonomy): Eukaryota > Viridiplantae > Streptophyta > Magnoliopsida > Caryophyllales > Amaranthaceae > Beta > Beta corolliflora. The sequence continues at coordinate 461,187 of CANSZD010000186.1, read as the reverse complement.
TTGATGAAAAGGGACGAAAATTTATGTGGGCTTGGGCAATAGGACAGTCGGCCATATGGTGGAGAATGGAAGATATTTCTTCCTTTGAGTTGTTGTCTCTTCATATTTCTTTAACTCCTATAACCTCCATCATAAAACATCATTTAACCCCCTTGAATCATCCGTTTAATCACCAAAATTGTGATTAAATCTCGAAAAAATATTGCTGTCATTTCATGCATTTCACGCGGCTATTCCAAGAGTTTCTCTAATTTTTCTCCTTCTCATTTGTTCTCATCAAATTGTTCTTAATATTTTCTACTTCTTTTACTTGCCTAATTATCATTCGTGGTGCCTTGGTGTTTGAAGAAGACTTGGATTGCACGCATAGCATCTGAATATCTCATTAGACTCAGCTCTCCTCTGACGTTCTAGGTAACTAGTAGTTATCTTAGTATGCTAGATATTAGAGTAATTTCGGTAGTAGATTAATTCGTTAGAAAAATTGTTTTAATTATATTTTCACATGAATTATTGAAGAAAAATTAAATCGGTTATTTTTGTGTAGATGGATTTATTATTAAATAATTAGTGTATGAGTTTCAGAATTACCAAAATTATTTTTGTTGAGGCATGTTATGTGTGTAGTATGTTTTTCATGTCTTAAAATTATTTTTTCTTACTGTTTTCGTGTTTAATTAATTGAATTCTCTATTTTTGCCTTTTTGTGGTTGTTAGTAAATAATTCATGAATATTATAAAATAGGGCCGAAAAATCTATTTCTCTGCATAATCAGTTGTATCGTGAGTTTATGCATGTTGTGTGAATATTACTGTTAAAATTATTTTAAATTTTAAATTTTTATTTGCTTTATTGAGTAACCTTGAAATTAATGTTAAAATTACTTTTGAGGTCCGAAAATTAGAAATAAAATTATTACTGTAATACTAAGGCTATGAAGGTGTTATGTTAAATTTTGTAAGAATTTAGGGTTTGGTTTAAATTGTTAATTAATTTTTATTGTGTTATTTGCTAAAGGATTAAGTTTAATCATTTAATTATTATGTGAATAATAATCTGGTTTAAGTAAGAATTTTTGCATTCTTGTGATGGTTGAACGTTTTATGATTGTTATCATCTTAATTACTGTCATTATTTTTTAAGTTTGGTTAACGTAACAAATGATTAATTATATACGTTTTATTGAGTTAATGAATAATCGGTTATTTTAGTGTTGTTCATTCAGTGGCGTCAGACGCACAGAGATGCGTCAGACGCAGTTGTCTGTGTGTTAGACGCACAGGAGTTGCGCGAAGCTACCATGCACTGTGCGCACGTTATTCTAGTCTGCTGCTTGTTGTGCGTATTATGTTGTGGTATTATTCAAATGTAATCGAATGCATGCGTGATGGGTATGATTGATGATGATCATTATTGTCGGAAATTTATTTGTTTGATGCTACTTAGTGCTGTATAACTCTTTATATGTTACTACTTGTGCTTAAAATTTGTACAAAAGTATTTGTTGTTTTTAGTGATCATTGTAAAGCTTGTGAGTTTATTTCTTTGAGAAAGTATGGAGAAATTTTAAAGAGATATTGATATCTATTTATGATTTGTGGGTACAAGGTCGTGTGGCATCCCTTTTGATGAACATTATTAAGGTGAACGATATTTTTATGTTGTTGGTGATTTGATTTGAGAAAAGAACATCCGGTGGGATAGAATTAGTCCCCGGTAAAGAACATGCCAACCACCTAGGTTGCGATCTAGGGATAACCCTGGGTTAATTGTTGTCATCCGAGAGGACAGAGAGTGCTGCGTGTACTACCTTACATCGGGAGTTTGGCCATTCTTAGACACAGGCAGCGGCGAACGTAAGCCCATAGGCTGGCCTGGAGGTTGCGATCTGACAAACCTTAGGAAGTGGGTTGCGATCCACTGACGCTCGGTTTCTGACTCAAAAACTTGTTTTATCTATATCTTTATTTTCGTTTAAGTATTTTGAGATGATTTATTTAATAATTCAATTTACTTGTTATTAACTATTCATTTGTGTTACTTATAAGTTTATAAGGATGTGATTGTATGATGAGGATTATAGTTGGCTTGATCTTATTCCTTCCTTTCTTATTAATCTATGTCTGAAATAGACTGTGATTTCTTTTGTTATGGGAGAATTGCTAGTTACTCCCCACTGATTGTAGAAATATTAATTAATATTTGTGCAGATGGCAATGACTTCTATAATTATTACTGCTTGGGCTAGCAGAGTGCGGGTCGGAGATGAGAGGAAGCTTCTCGTAGTTTTCCTTGTTGATGAGTTTTATGATGAGAATAGGGAGTCATATGTGATGTTAGGACTCACGGATATTTAAACTTGTTTGGGGTTTTGGAGACTTGCATGTCTCTTAGTTTTGAATATTGTAGTATGATTATGGATTTGATACTTCCTTACGTGTTGGAAGCTATCACATTTTGAGTTGTTTTGGAAGTTATGAAAGCTTAAGTTTGAGTTTTACCTTTATTTATTGATTTAGAGTAGCATATCCGTCCTGACGTTACTTCCGCTAACGTCTTTTAGTTAATTTTAAATAGTTATTGTTAAGTATCTTAGTTGTAGAAGGACGGGGTGTTACAAGATATACCTGAAAATTACATACTAGTTCGATGGCGGAAAGATGTGCTTCGGAAGCACACTATGATAAAAGTGGCATATCATGACCCGTCCAAGACGGAAGAGGTTATTTGTTAGGATAAGATGATGGTAATGTTTGATCCTATATGTTTGATGACTACTTATTTCAGGGATGTAGATGTTGTTGTTGAAGCATTACAGTTTTTGAGCCTTCGTTTAGATGAGCGCAACTCCATGAAGATTTTGGGTAATGGTGCGACATTGGGCACACCTTCGTCGGTTGGCAACAACAAATGGGGCAACAAAGAAGTGGGCTGGGGTATTTTTAAAGTGGATGGAATTTCTATTTATAGCATCGAAGTTGGGCACGGTTTTCCATGTATTCTCCTTTTTTCCCGAGCACGCATATTTGTTCCACTGAACACGCATAGCTGGAGCTACAATGGTCGAAGTTCCACTGCAACATACAAATAACAACACCTACGAGCCAACCTAGGGAGATTTGGCAAATCCCCTTTAACAGACTGAAGCTGATGTTGAAAAAGGTAAAAACCAGGTAAATATATATATAAAAGCTGAAATAGGAATATTTTATTTTGTGCAATACTGAATTCAACAAAATGGCATGTTGCAATTAATTGTGTTTTTCAAAACGCCAATAATATTTATGTTGCAATTAATTATGTTCAAAAGTGACCTTTAACAATGACCTTGTAAAATTACTTTTGTAAAATGACTTTTGTAGAATGACTATTGTAAATTGACTTTTGTAAAATAACTTTTGTACACATTATTTTTGTAAAACGTCTTTTGTAAAATTACTATTGTACACATTATTTAATGTTATATCGGTAATAAATATTTGCAACGTAAAGCAGTAAATGCAAGAGTTATATAATGGCATTAAAATAAGGGGTAATTAATACAAATTACTGCTCACATACTAGAAGTAGTAAATTAGTTAGTTCTAATAATATATCTTAACATCGAACATTAGGAAGACAATATCCCCATACTACTGAGATCATTAATAATTAGACAAGAACAAAGATCCAGGTGTCATCCCTTAACTCTAATAAAAAAAAGATGAAGCCCATCATCATCATAAATTGTTCATCTTTTCGCAAAAGTGTTCATCATAAACCCCCATAACTTCATGTTAAACTTAGGCACCATACAATATTCTTCTTCCTGCAACAGCAACAGGTGGTTTTGCCTGTATTTGGACAAAAACATATGGATTAATAAACTTTATTAATAAACAGAGAAAAAATTACTAAATTAGTAAAAATAAAAACATAAATAATGAAGTGCCTACCTTAACGATTGCATGGAGTTATGCGTTTTCCCCAGGGCACACACGAGTTAGCTCAACACCAATATCTTTTTCGTGCCACATTAGCACGACACCACCGCACAACCCCACTCCCTCCACAATACACCATTGCATTTTTGTGCCTAGACGCCATTGAACGTAGTCGAATTCATCTTTTCGCACCCTAGCCTCCAAAAGTACAATAAGTCTTGGCCGTAGGGTTTCAACAAGAGTCTTAGAGTTCAGTTTGAAGGATGGCCTAGATGGTCTCTTGACGTTCCAAATTAATATTGGCGTGTGTTGGGGAAATAAATGTGGCTCACTCTCTTCAACACTTCCTACCAGCCTCGCCCAATTAAACTTAACCGTAACCTTTGGCCTCACCCTTTCAATCGTTGATATGTCAAGCTTGATGGTGGACATGGGGGAATCTACATGCATGACATGTACCGCATTTGTGTACGTTGCCATTGCAATTTGCACCCTTTCATTACGGAGTAGATGTACTTCATTCTTGTGCAGAAGTGTTGTGTTTGGGTCGAGGATGATGCTAGCAAACCCCGGTAGAATATTTTCATCCTTTTTCTTATCCATTTGGTCGAAACTCCAATCAAGAAAAACTTAAAAAGTTGGTGGGAGTTGGAGTACGACATCATACCGGTTGGGGAGGTGGCCTAGGCTGGCACCCCCAGGCTCCCTATCCATAAACAAAGATCTGAATTTGTTGGTTGTCGTCTCCTCCATGGAAGGATTTCCAACCGTTTACCTGATGTACGCTGCAGCAGCAATAGAGTTTCCAAAGTATTGGTGGTACCACATATAATTCCAATTAATAGGGTACATTTCGGGTGCTTTTAGTGAAGATGGTGTCGCGTAAATAGCTAAGTGTGGATGTTCAGTAAACACCCAACCAGAAGGAAGTTCATGGTTGGAATGTGGTATTGCCATTGGGAGGAGCTAAGCTTTTCAATGACAATGATGATGGAGGATGTGGAGGATGTGTTGGACAAAAAAAGTGTTGAGAAACATGTGTCATATTACCAACTTTATACTACTAATGAGATGTATAAATGGCCATATCGGTTCCATAATTGATGTGAACATAAAACAGCAATATAGAGACTATATATGGCCATATCGGTGATATAAGTGTTGTGTATATATCACAACACCATCATATATTTTCTTTTCACATACGCAAATGTTTGGGTTTAATAGCTTTGTATCTAGCCACATTTGAATTTCATCTGGTGGCAATCCACGCCATGTCGCCCAATCATTCCTGAACGTTCTAATGAACGAGTCATCTCGAACCCTAACATCTTCCACATTCGGGTTAGTTCTCAAATCTTGAATGGTGAAAACTCTCCATTCGGAAAATGCTTCGTTAGGGGGTTCACTAAAACGCCAAAATGTTCCGGACCCTATTTGTTTCTGCATTACGTAGGGAGTTACATACTTAACTTTATATGGATTTCAATAATTTCAAACGGAATTATGAATTAACACAAGTATCTGATAATTTGTATCTAATCACATTACAAAGATGAATACTTATGTTAAGTGTTAATAAGCAAATATTTCGAAGAAGAATACAAATTATAAGTTTTAGTTACTAATGTCCGCATTTAGCTAGCTTAGGACACCTACTTATATTAAGTGAATATTACATTACATAAATATTAAATGGATATATTCTAAATTATTCAAGAACAATACAAATATTAAGTAACTGATATCAAACTCCGCAATTAGTAAAGTTTAATACTAAAATATAGTTTCAGTAACTCAAATATTACTTAATTAGTTATTTAAAGTTCAATACTAAAATATTAATTCTACTAAATTATGCATTTTTTACCTTCAAATATACGAGTACGACATTGTTCCCTTTCATCTTAGCGGTTAAGGGTGTGTCATTAGGACTTAAGTATCTTTGTCGGCACTCTAGCCATATATCGGAGGAGTCGACGTGGGCTCTCTTTGCGTAGCCGATGTATATGTAACAAAAAAATTTAGTTACACACATATCGTACACGGCCCCTAATTTTTAACTCCGCCTCCTTTGACAATGAAGTGGCACATAACGGAATCAGATCGACCGTCCTCTACACCACTCTTCGATTCCTCACTATCAATGGAATTATCATCACTTCCATCTGTAGACCCCATGGACGAAGAGGATGAAGGCACAACCATGTTGAATTTTGGTAATTTTAGGTGTGCGTAGTGCTATGAAGACGGACTCATATATATTGAGTTGTTGATTGTACCATCAATCTTTATGATTATACTTTGCGGTTGTTGTGGTCATTTTATGTTGTGTAACATAATATTTAATGTGCCAGCTTGTAAGAACACATGTCTTCAGCAGTTTAATGAAACATTACCTTTACTATCTTACATGAAGTCCAAAAAAATAAAAGGAGAAAACAAGGGTTACAAACAATAGTTAATGAAGGTGCATAATACGTTAATTGGAATAAAGAAGGGCCATCAGCAGGGAAACAAGATCCACAATCACGACAGTCTTGAACGAGTCATTCCTCACACGTGAGTCTTCTTTGGACCTCAAATCATCAATGGCAATTTTAAGATCTCGCACCTCCTCTTTCAGCCTCTCCCTTTCTGACTTCAACCTTGAAATTCTTTTTCTGCTGATGTTCCCTCTCGGCCTCCATCTCCAACACAATCACTTCCCTTTCTTCACTCATTTGATCGGAATCAACAACTTCTGACTCCCAACGGAAAAACCCATAATGTTTATCCTATTTAAGAAAATAAGGTTTCAGCTTAATTACTTAGGATAATAGTTTCCGAAATTCAAATAAATACGACTTACAGGTCACATTGGACATCCATGAAACTTTTTACCATAATTCGGGCCATATTTGGTGACCCTTAGCACAGCCTCAAGGTTATGGTTGCATATGAAGACATTGCTTCTCTCCTTTGAGGATCGCGATGTGTCGGTTCTTTCTTTGGTCATTCTGGATTTTCTTTGCTCATTTTCAACCATTGAAACTTTTTAGTTATATGGTGTTCAGAAAATATTACCGTTATTGGAATTATACCGTTGCCATATAGTTTGTGATTTAAAAATATAACGTTATAAGTTTTCATGATACACAACAAGGGTTTTTCAAAGGTATACACAACAAAATTAGCTAAATAACAATAGTTTGTAAAATATGAACACGGGTTTGTGAATATCTTATGAACACTAATTACAGTACATGGCCAATGGTCCTGATTCCTTATAATTTGCCTCCTTGGCTTTGTATGAAGTCATCCTCATTTATTTTGTCCTTGATTATTCCTGGAAATTAGTATTGATATTGATGTCTATTTGCAACCACTAATCCATGAGTTAAAATTGTTGTGGGAAAGTGTACATGCCTTTGATGTTTATAGTGGAAAAAACTTTAAACAACGAGCATCCTTACATTCCACTATAAATGACTTTCTGGCATATGCTATGTTGTCGGGTTGGAGCACAAAAGGTTATAAAGCTTGTCGTTCTTGCGCCAATTCTACTCGTTCATATAGATTTGGTGGTAAAATTGTCTACCCCGGTTCTTGAAAATGGTTACCGATTAATCATCCTTACCGTTCTCAAGTTAATTTATTTGATGGGAAAGAGGAATATGGCCTTGCTCCGGTTCCCGCTAGCGGGACATAAATTTTGAAGCAACTAGAAGCAGTTAATTATGTTTATGGAAAATAAAAAACAGTTCCTAAAAAAAGAGGGAGAGAAGAAGTTGGGACATCTAATAATGAAATTGAAGATGATGAAGTTGATAATGATAATGATAAGGTTATTTGGAAAAAAGAAAAGTATATTATTTGACTTGGAATATGGTGAACATAATCTTCTTAGACACAACTTAGATGTTATGCACATTGAGAAGAATGTGTGTGATAATCTCTTAGGAACTCTTTTAGAAACTGAAAAGAGTAGAGATGATAAGAAAGCTAGGGAGGCTCTCAAAAAAATAAATATAAAATCTCATCATTGGCTTCAAGCTCATCCTAATCATGTTAAAGAGTATATGCCTTCAGCTTCATACAACATGGATAAAGAAGAAAAAGAACGATTTTTGAAAGTCTTGAAATAGCTCAAAGTTCCTGATGGTTTTGGATCAAATTTGCAAAGATGTGTGAACATGGAGGAGCGTAAACTTATTAATATGAAAAGCCACGACAATCATATCCTCATGCAAGAAATCCTTTTTGTTGCTTTAAGACCATCAAATGCCACAAAAGTTATTGACTTGCTTGAGGAGTTGTCGTACTTTTTTAAAAAGATTTGTTCAACCACCATTGATAAAGGAGAGTTAGATATCATTCAGTATCTACCAACATTTTTCACAATTATGGTTCATCTACTAATTCATTTAGTGGATGAGGTTAAACTCGGCGGACCAGTTCATTACAGATGGATGTATCCTATTGAAAGGTCATTATTTCAAATTTCAAATTTTCTTTTAATTTGTTATTTTATCATTTTAATATAAAATCCACCGTCAAATCTTCTCTTATCTCTTTCATACTCACAATCTTCATATATTGTAAGGTACTTGGCCTTTTTGAAATCTCATGTTAGCAATAAGCACAACCTGAAGGGTCCATAGCTGAAGGGTTCCTTTATTGGGAGACGATTACATTTTGCTCGACATATTTAGAAAGTGTTGAGACCATGTTCAACATACCAAAAAGAAATGATGATGGGGTTCCACACATCAATTAATATCTATACAACTCAGGTTGTCGCGTCATTGGAAAGAGAGAATGTTCTTCTTGATGATAAAAGTTTAAAGCAAGCACATTGCTATGTTTTACTTCATTAAGATGAGATGAAATCGGTGTTTGAGTAAGTACCATTATGGGTTATTTAGTGAATGTATAAATAATTAAAACTTTAACAATATTGTTTTTTCAAATTCTTAAGTGATTTCTTGCAATAAAGCGGCAAGAGCATCGAGTCGGCAGAACTGAAGCGAATGAATATAATGAAAATCAGTGGATACTTAACAAATGCTCCGATTGGTTGCAAAACCAGGTTATATGCTTTAAAATTTCGGGTTGCCTTAACTCTGGGGTGTGGAAGTCCATATTTTTCTTACAGAGATTATTGCATGTTGCTCATGCTGAATCTGTTAAATGGATCCCATATATATGTTAACAAGTTTCTTGCTTTCATTATGTTAAATATTGAACCTTGTGCTACTGTTCAGAACTTATGATGCATAATAGAACATTGGTGAAATATTTGTAAACTTTTCAGGATTTAGTGGTTTGATTTGTCCGTAAGTTGTGGCTTGTTTATTTATCAACTCCACAACTGTCCATTAGATTAGAAAGAAAATCTTCACTTCTAGCAAAAGTCGTACTTATGAACAAGGATAATTTAGTTATCAAATATTATGGACAAGATTCCTTTAGAATATGAGCAACGTTATAGTTCTCGATTTGACGAACTCCAAACTTTCATATTATCATTACTGATTATATTTTTTGTCTTTTCTTTTCTCCTTTTGGAGGTACTCGAAAATAATGAAGGTGCAACAAATCAAGAGCGGATGGCTTCAAAGTAGCTATCATCATCTATTTTGCTAACTAGATCTTATTACTTAGCTTATTTTCAAGGCTATTTCACTTTGGATAGTTTTTCTAGACTTTAATACATACAATTTACAATTATGTTTTTAGAAAATTATTGGCTAGGATTTTGATGAATATGCAATATTTGTAGGGATTTTAATCACCGTATACATTTATAATATATTGATCAATGTATTGATCAAGTTTCAATGTTGGTTTTATTCTAAAGTAAATGTGTGTGTGTGTGTGTGTGTGTGTGTGTGTGTGTGTGTGTGTGTGTGTGTGTGTGTGTGTGTGTGTGTGTGTGTGTGTGTGTGTGTGTGTGTGTGTATATATATATATATATATATATATATATATATATATATATATATATATATATAATATTTGTTAATTCGGGATGATAGCAGAAATAGACTATAGAAATCGAAACACTTTTTAGAGCCAAGAAATTTTGCCAAACAAATATTAAATTCTAATTTGAAGCCAACTTTTCTTTTCACGATGCCAAAGAGCGTCAAGATTTAGACGCGGTAAGGTGCTGTAAGTCGTCGCGAATGGAGACGCTTTTACGCGACGTGAAAACTGGGGACTTTGTTAGGCGTCGAGAATGGCGATGGTTTTAGGCGTCGTAATTTACCGACTCAATTGGCGCGACGCTTTTTGGCAGCGTCCATAGCAAATTTCGCAATGCTTTTTGGCGTCGCAAAATGGGTCAAAAAGCGTCCAGAAGACATGCTTTTTCTAGTAGTGTTAGCAGAGTTTTCTAAGCTAAGTATTATGCTAACTCTTCTTTTTCGGATTCCTCTCTAGATCACTTGGGTAGAGATTCATGGAATAGTATATGGAGTGCAAAATATTTAGTGAAAGAAGGGCTTCTTTGGCGAGTTGGTAATGGTGTTGAGATTAGAATTTGGGACAATCCATGGGTCCTGAATGGTGATGGTCGGTTCATTCTTGGGAATAGGGTCGAAGTCTTAATTATGTGTGACTTGATTGATTATGGTGTCGCAGATTGGGATGTAGAGTTGGTCACTGAATCTTTTGAAGAGCAGGATGCCCAAGCTATTTCAGTGATCCCTCTTAGTGAGTGTCTTCCCTCAAATTGTATTTCGTGGGCATTCACCAAAGATGGTACTTATTCTGTCAAGATAGCATATATGGTTGGGAAGTCGGGTAACCTGGATTTATTTCACCAATCTTGGGTAAAAATCTGGAGTCTTGAAGTGTCTCTGAAGGTGCGTCATTTCCTTTGGCGAGTTGTCTCAAATTCTCTCTGTTTCGGGTAAAAAACTTATAAGATGGGGGATTAGTCAAGACGGATGGTCGAGGACCGTTGAGGGTGACCAGATGCTCGAAGAGTGTTGTAAGGCCTGCAAAAACGAGAGTACGACTACCCCGGGGGTGTCTCCGAGATCGCCCCTCCGACGCTCAAGTCATTTATGATACTTAGCGGTTAGTAGTGAGTGATTGGTCTAGAATCCATTACCTCAATAAATGGGGAACTGTCCCTATTTATAGGCGTTGGATTGTGTGGAAAATACCTGCCAGGCTGGAACAAGGCCTGGGCCGGCCAGGTCCTCTGACCTGGATGGTCTCTTGAGCATAGAAGGGCAATCCGACGACTGCACCATGGATTGGGGGCCCAATGATATATTGGGCCCAAACATTAGCCCCACGCAAAATATGCGAAGGAGGACACCTCCGAGATCGCGTGTTTTGCGGAATGTTGAACCTTCCCTCGATTTGGGCCAGGCCCATTGTCGTGGCTAATGAGCCCCATGTATCTCGAGGGGCGTCTTGGATCTTGCTCGAGATGTAATGAGTCCCATGAATCTCGAGGGGCGTTTTGGACCTTGTTGGAGATGGCTCAGCCCTCCGGGGCTAATGAGCCCCATGTATCTCGAGGGGCGTCTTGGACCTTGCTCGAGATGTCTCAGGGCTAATGAGCCCCGTGAACCTCGAGGAGCGTCTTGGACCTTGCTCGAGTTGTCTAAGGGGCTATTGAGCCCCATGTATCTCGAGGGGCGTCTCAGACCTTGCTCGAGATGTCTTAGGGGCTAATGAGCCCCATGTATCTCGAGGGACGTCTTGGACCTTGCTCGAGATGTCTCAGGGGATAATGAGCCCCATGTATCTCGAGGAACGTCTTGGACCATGCTCAAGATGTCTCGGGGGCTAATGAGCCCCATGTATCTCGAGGGGCGTCCTGACCATCGCTCTGAGGTGTTTCAGGGGATAATGAGCCCCATGTACTTCCAGGGGTGTCCTGGACCATCGCTCTGAGGTGTTTCGGACCTTGCTCGAGATGTCTCCGAGGCTAATGAGCCCCATGTATCTCGAGGGGCGTCTTGGACCTTGCTCGAGATGTCTCGGGGGCTAATGAGCCCCATGTATCTCGAGGGGCGTCCTGGACCATCGCTCTGAGGTTTTTCGGGGGCCAATGAGCCCCATGTACCTCGAGAGGTGTCCTGGACCATTGCTCTGAGGTGTTTCGGGGGCCAACGAGCCCCATGTACCTCGGGGGGTGTCCTGGACCATCGCTCTGAGGTGTTTCGGGGGCCGATGAGCCCCATGTACCTCGAGGGGTGTCCTGACGCTGTAGCACTTGACGGGTACCGACTCCAATAGTTGGGGTGACTTGGAGTATCCTTCACTCGATCTGGGTGAAGTGCCTAATTGTAGGTCTTTAGACTTAGCTGAATTCAGTCAACCTAGTGAGCTAGGGTGGACTGGTTTGGGCAGCTAAGGGCGGTTATCCCGGTTAGGGTGACTGTTGGGCCTAGCTTAGGGCCCAACGCAAGGTTCATTGCTTCTTAGAATTCTTCAAGCCTGCGAGATATCAACCGTTTCGCATGGCGTTGTTTATAAATAAGGGGGGGACCGTGTCATTTGTCTCATTCTCTGTTTTATCCCGAGTTGCTGCTGCGCGTGAAACCTCTGTCTCGAGAGTGTAGAAGTCGACAAGCATCCTTCGTCAAGTAGAGGACCTCGAGTGCATTTTATCTAAGGTATGACCCACTTCTTTCGCTTCTTTTTTATTAATAAATGGACCCTTCTGGACGAGATCCCCTCTTGATAAATAATGGGGATCTTTCGTCTGTTTCGGAGACCCCTCCACCCCTGCTCGAGCCATTGTTCGATGGGGTGTTAATAAATGGGGTGCCCGTGGTGTCCGTAGCATTCGACTGCCCCGATCCCTCCCGAGTGCCTGATGCCCTACCGTGCTCGAGTGACGGGGGTTCAATAATGTCTTATGGGGGGAGGAATTGAATAACCCCCCACACGTTGTGACCATTGCTCGACCCCGAGCCATTAGGAGTTACTTAGACCATCTTCTCGATAGCCAGGTCGTTCGAATAATGGCGGGTGGCAGCGAAGATCTTTCTCTTGACCCGAGCACTAGTGGTGGAGAGGGGGAGACCCAGACCCAGGCCAAGGGTATCGCGCATTTCTATGTTTGAGGGCCCTTCATGCAGTTTTTGTTGGAGAACCTCCGCTTCCTCGAGATATCATACTAGATTCGCCATCCGTATGCTCTGTATATTCCCGAGCCAGACGAGACTGTCTGTACTCCTCCGACGGGCTGTATAGCCCTTTATAAGGCCTATCTCGAATTGGGTCTAAGGTTCCCTATTCATCCCTTCATCGTCAAGGTGCTGAGTAGTTACAACCTTGCCCTCTGCCAACTAATGCCCAACAGTGTTGGCTCGATGGTTGGGTTCCTTGCTATATGTGACATGATGGAGGTAGAACTGTCCCTAACCCTCTGGCGGAATTTGACGAAGTTAGTCGTGATGTTCGCAATATCGAATGGGGAGGGTTGGTATACCTTCCAGGCCCGCTTTCCCTATAAGATTGTGGGAATCATGCCTTCGAACCAACAAAATTTTCATACTAAGTTTATGTACGTGTATCGTGCTGAGCAGTGGGATTTCCCAGTTATTCCTTGCCTCGAGGGTCCGAACATGGCGCTGAATAGGTCGGTACCTCGAATGTCGGAGAACAAGGCCAGGGTTGCCATTTACTGCCAGACTATCACCTCGATAGTTAATGGTGATCGAAAGCAGATCCCACCCAATTGGAACCCCAGCGCTGAAGACTTGAGCGACGAGCACTTCCTCTCTGTGATGGGATTGAGCCCTGCTTATCCCAAGGGTAGGAAATCCGTTGTTAGGTGTATAATTCGATTAACTGTGTCTCTGTATCTAATCCTTTTTCCTTATTGTGCAGTTATCGCCGGTCAAGAGCGAAGTGAAATCATGCAAAAGCGAGTGACGGTTAACCAGAGGGTTCAAGAGCAAATCCGACAAAGGATAGGGATGGGGGAGACTCGAGTCCCTCGCCCACCTAAGGTAACACCAAACCTTTGAGATGTTCAGCTATTTTGTTTCATTTTTCATCCTAACTTTCTTTCTTACAGGACCCTGTGAAGAGGCCACGTAACCGCCCTCCCTCGGCGATGGCTATCGTGGCTCCACAAGTGGTGGAGGACAGGGGGAGGGTAACCACCATCGAGCCTCCTTCTCGATCGATCGCAGGTCCTTCCAAGGCCAAGGAGGTGCAGGAGGAGCCTCTCCCTCGAGCGGAGGAAACCTCGGCCCGGAAGAAGCGAAAGGTGACTGAATCGGAGCCGGCCTCGAAGCCCTTTACAGAGCTGTTCGGGATGGAGAAGGCCAGGCGCTTCGACTTAGCTATCAATCGTTTTCTGACAAAGGCGGACGTTGATGTCTGCCGCGCAGTGAGGAGGAGGAAGTCGAAGGGCTTCATGCCTCCTGGATCGATGTATGTCTCTACTTTTTGGTATGCTTTTTGTTTAGCTGTTGTTTTTTCCGACTCTTGCTAACTTTTGTGTTAGTTTTCAGTGTTCGGTTCGAATGGCCGTTATGAGCCATCGACACACCATCAGCTTCCGTCGGCTTCGGTGGACCTTGCTGAATAGAAGGAGCTGGCTTTAAACTACAAGCTCGAGCTCGAAGCTGCACTGAAGGATCTCGAGGAGAAGGAGAACAGCTTGACTGTTAGAGAGAAGGATTGGGAGAAGAAGGTCCTTGATGCCCAGAGTCAGCGTGACTCGATCAAGAGGTAGTACGACTCCTCAAAGGGCGAGTCTTCGAATGCTAGGGAGCAAGTCATCCTTGACTGGCAGAATTCCCAAGCTGGCAAGGACTTCGTGGAGGTTGCAACGAGGGTTACCCTCAACAAGTTGCGGAAAGCTTTGGCTAAGGTCTCGTCTTCGACCGAATGGGCCCGTGTCGAGGCGGAGTACGACACCATCGTGGCTGCCGATCTCGAGACCGACGCTCCCCTGGATCCTGATATGCCGTTGGGGGGTGCTGATGGCCATAACACTCTCATGGCCGAAGGTGATGTCGAGGTCGAGGGCCATGCTGAGAGTAAGGAGGCTCAGGATGACGAGGAGGAGGAAGGTGAAAATGAGGAGCAAGATGTGACCTCTAGCTCTACTTCTCTCGACTAAAGGGACTCGTCAGGCGGCTCATCGAGTAGCTCTTCTTGTGATGCTGAGTAGGGTAGTATCGAGCTTGTTTTTTGTATTTAGCTTGTATTTAGCTTAACTTTAACTCTTTAGGATGTAATTTTCCTTTGATGAAATGGAAGAACTTTTGGTTCACTGTGTTGTTCTCCGGAGCTACTGCCTTTTATCGAGTCGTGATTGCTTGCTCATTCGAGTCTGTCCTTTCTCGACATGCTCTTATTTCGACTGATGCATATCACATATTATTAACAACCAAGCATCAAAGTATGGTTGTCTTACTTCTCCAGGCACCCATTGGTTTATGTGACTCTGCATGCATTCGCTCGACCTGTACAATGTGTCGAGTACATGGTATTCGCTTCGAACAGGTCGAAGTCTTCGAACTTGTTTAAAAGGTATTGCCTATGTTATAACCTCTCCGAGATACATGCCGTTCGAAAAGCCTTTTCTTATGTACTCGCTTTATCTCTCAGGGGATGATCCCATTGATATTTTATGATATCGAATGGGGTACAGGTTATGGCCCTCTTCGATATGTTGTGACCTCGAACCGTGGTGCTATGTGGCCTTCGTCTTGCCCCTAGGGGGCCTTGAGTGCCCTGGGGGGGTCCTTTGGGGCTTTGGGCCGCGTGTCAGGCGCGTGACATGCAAATCTGATAATGGGCCTTGTTCTGGTGAGGCCCATGAGGGCAGTTATGGTGGCCTTGGAATCCGTGATTCCTTTTTTGCTATAAGTATAAGGTTTTTGAGTTTTGTCATTACACCACTTGCATTCTCTTTCTTCAAACTCTTAGTCTCGATCACCCTTCCTCGCTTTTTATTGCGATACCTGTCTCTTTAATCTCGACCGCCAATGTCTCAGTCGTTGATTACCCCTGAAGCTCTTCTAGCGGCCAAGCGCCGCCAGATGGCGAAGGCCGGCTCGAGCGCCGTCCCTACGGCGTCGGGGTTGCCGATTACCTCGAAGGCAATCAAGGTCGAGGGAGTGACCTCGACGGGGGAGGTTGTTCTTTCTTCGGCCACTAAGGCCCTTCCTCCAATAGCTCCTGCGATAGTGAAGCAGGAGGTTCCCGAGGTCAAGCTCGAGGAAAAACCCACTCTTCCCCTCACTTCGCCCGGGTTACAGCAGGCCCCTGCGAAGAGGCTGAAGGTTAAGGAGTCGTCCCTCTCGACGGCTTTTGTTCCGTTTACTGCCCTCTCGAGGGCAGAACTAGCAGGGAGGTTCGATAGGGCCTCCCCTTCTCTGATGACAGCTGCTGATGAAGCAGCTTGCTTGGCCTCTGGTGGCCAGGAGCTCGAGGCCCTGAAGGCCACCCTTGTCGAGGTACGTCTTTTTCTCTGTGATTTTGTTTGCGATGATTTCTGTTTCTTACATGTTTCTGATTTCCGCAGCTCTCGATTAGGGCGTCTGCTTTGGCCCGCCGTTCTCGGGGCACTGCCCCCGCTGAAGTCAAGAAGGACAAGATATCTTTCGACGAGAGGAGCTCCCTCAACAACCGGATTCGGATTGCTGAGTTGAAGCTCTCCGAGGCCGAGGGGGCCATTAAGAAAGACCAATTGTCCTTCGAAGAGAAGATGGCCGAGGCCCAGCAGACCATCGAGGACCTCACCAAGCAGAGGGACTCGGCCAGTTGAAGGCATCGTCAGGCGTCGAAGGACCGGAAGGAGGCCCTGGCCAAGGCGGAGAAGGCTGACAAGAGGGCTACCCAGGCCATCAAGGAAGCTACCGCTTGTCGGGAGCTGATCATTGAGAACTGGAAGGTCTCCGAGGCGGAAAAGATCTTCCTCGAGGACGCCTCCCTTCAGGCTTCCGAGGTTGGCCGTGTTGAGGCTCTCAAGGATGTTCGAGCCGTCCTTGAGAAGCTGTCTCCTTGCCTTTCTTGGCAAGAGGTGGATGAGGGAGTTGTCACCCTCTCCCAAGTGGAGGTTGAGGCTCCTCGAGGGGAAGGGGATGCGGAGGCCCCTCAGGTCGAAGGCCAGGCTCCTGCTGCTGGTGACCTTGAGGGCTGATGTCCCCGCACCCATGATACCGCCACTGGTATCTTCTTCTTCTCTCCCCCTGGCTCCTAGTGTTAGGAATCGGGGTGTTGTAGTTTGATTAATGCGGAACAATATCAATGAAATAATAAGGATGAGAAAAACAACAAAGAAGATAAACAAAAGAACACAAGGATTTACGTGGTTCGGTCAAAATAGACCAACGTCCACAGGTGGGGGATTCGAGCTTCTTAACTATAATGGAGAAAATCAGAGAGAATAATACAAGGAGTCCTAAATTCTAGAGGCTAAAAATATTTCATAAGTTGTGTCTAATAATGAACACCAAGAGGCCCTTTTATAACATAAGGAACCCCGCACAAAAACCCTAGAATATACTCCGCACAAAACCCTAAAAAGAAAATCCGATTCCGAAACGCGTCTCGCAAACCGCGAGGCGCGGTGGCTGCCGCGAGTCGCGGTATGCTCTCGGCAGTTTTTCGTAAAACGGGCGTAACTTTCTCGTTTCTCAGCGGAATTGAGCATATGACCTATTGTTGGAAAGCTCTTGAAACAAGCTTTCACCTCCAATTTGAATCACATCAAAAACATTTATAGATTGAGAGATATGTGCATTCAAAGTCAGCCTTATGCCAATCACAAGATTTCAAGTCACAAATAACAATCTCCACCTTGACTTGAAACCGATCAATCAAGATGACTCCACCTTGAACTGAAAACCAAAAAAATGCTTACCATAAACATATAACCTCCACCTTAAACAAAATTATATAAGCCTAATCACTTTAGGCAATCAAGAAAACGGACATCTTCTATAATTGTGTACCGATGCGTCTTCGATCACAAAACTCCGTATACGAAACCATCACATGGCCTAGATTGAGAGTATAAAGTCACCAACACCAAACATGTTTACTCAAATTGACCAAACTCTCTTCAAACACTTCTTCATCTCAACAACAAACTCAAGCAATTCTAGAAAACCAATTGACATCAATAACTTCTGAATTGCAATTGTACTTAATAACACACAAAAGTACCAAATTTGAGATAAGAAATAGCATAACTAGAACAAAATCTAATGCATAACCAAGATTGTTACAAAAACTCAAAAACAATCTATCATAGACTCCATAGCAAAATCCACACGGTTTCTCGTTTCACCAAGAGATCACAAAGGGGACCAATCATAAAGAGATCGTAGAAACTGCACCCCAAAAACTTGTAACCCTAAAGTACAAGATCATCATCAAGAACATTGTTGGCGATATATGCGGATTGGTCCTCAATGGACTTTTCCCCATTCTTCTTCTTTAATTTCCAACACTCAGCTTTGATATGACCCTTGACATGACAATAGTTACAGATTTTATTCTTACCAAAATTCTTTCCACCATGAGCAACCAAAGCATTAGTTTGAGCATATTTATTAACCAACTTATTGTCAATTAAATCTCTTTGAGTTAAGGCATCCTTAACATCCTGCAAACTCAAATCATCTCTACCATACAATAAAGTATCTCGAAAATGCTTATACGAAGGTGGTAAAGAACACAACAACCTAATAGCCATATCCTCATCATCGATCTAAACATCGATATTTTGCAAATCCATAATAATAGAGAAGAATTCATCTAAATGAGACTCAAGCGGTTTACCTTCTTCTAGACTGAGATCATGAAGTCTAGATTTGAGTAGTAGATGGTTGGTAACGCTCTTTATCATATAAAGTGACTCCAACTTCAACCACAAACCCGCAGCAGTTGTCTCCTTGGCAACCTCTCTCAAAACTTCATTAGGTAGACTTAAATGAATCGCCGATAGTGCCTTCAAATCGATCTCCTCCCACTGATCATCCGTCATACCCGAAGGCTTTTTGGATGCACCTTCAAGAGCCTTGTGACAGCCACTTTGAACCAAGATGGCTTTCATCTTCAATTGCCATAGGCCAAAATTTACTTGCCTATCAAATTTCTCAATATTGAATTTCATTGACATAATGGAATCAAACTCGTTCTATAAACACCTAAGATCTTAAACCAAGCTCTTGATACCAATTTGTTAGGAATCGGGGTGTTGTAGTTTGATTAATGCGGAACAAAATCAATGAAATAATAAGGATGAGAAAAACAACAAAGAAGATAAACAAAAGAACACAAGGATTTACGTGGTTCAGTCAGAATAGACCTACGTCCACAGGTGGGGGATTTGAGCTTCTTCACTATAATGGAGAAAATCAGAGAGAATAATACAAGGAGTCCTAAATTCTAGAGGCTAAAAGTGTTTCATAAGTTGTGTCTAATAATGAACACCAAGAGGTCCTTTTATAACATAAGGAACCCCGCACAAAAATCCTAGAATATACTCCGTACAAAACCCTAAAAAGAAAATCCGATTCGGAAACGCGTCTCGCAAACCGCGAGGCGCGGTGATGGCCGCGAGTCGCGGTATGCTCTCGGCAGTTCTTCATAAAACGGGCGTAACTTTCTCGTTTCTCAGCGGAATTGAGCATATGACCTATCGTTGGAAAGCTCTTGAAACAAGCTTTTACCTCCAATTTGTATCACATAAAAAACATTTATAGATTGAGAGATATGTGCATTCAAAGTCAGCCTTATGCCATTCACAAGATTTCAAGTCACAAATAACACCTACGAGGGTTAATGTTAGACCCTCATAGTTTACATCTAGTCTTTAGGTGTTTCTTATATTTGTAAGCTTGCCATTTCGATGGCACGTACTTCCCTTGATTAATGAAATAAAATTTCCTTCTTCTTCATCGATGTATTTTCGTTTACCAAGTTTATGTCTTTGAAACTTTCTTTTGTCTACACTTAATAAAACTCAATAGGTGTATGCTTAATGCGCATATTTCGATACATGAGACTTGGAAAATTTGCTGAGAGTCAGCATTACAAAAGATGGCTTATTAATTACGCCAAGGACAAGTGTACATGATAGATGCCCCTAATTTCGAGGGTAGGAACTTTAAAACATAAGACTTCGAGGGTAAGATCTTTTAAACATAGAATTTCCTAAGGTTGTCCGCGTTCCATGGTCGAGGTAGGGGGCGGCCTTCTTGGTCCTCGAGGCGGTATGTGCCCGATCGAACGACCCTGGTGACTTTGTAAGGTCCCTCCCAGTTGGGCTGTAGCTTGCCAAGGCGAGGTTCCCTGCCTGTGGCTTCGAACTTCCTTAGGACCCAATCGTTAACTTGCAGGGGTCGATGTTTGATCCGTCGATTGAAGAGCCTAGTGATCTTGAGTTTGTATGAGATGGCCTTGAGGAGGGCGTTGCCTCGAGTTTCGGGGAGTAGGTCGAAATTTTCTCGCTTTTCTTCCTCATTGTTGTTGTGGTCGTAGAAGCAAGGTGATCCTTGGTGAGGGAATACCTACTTCGACGGGTAGCACAACCTCGCTCCCGTACACCAAGTTGAATGGTGTTTGCCCTATAGCCTCTCGAATCGTTGTCCTTGTAGACCATAGGATCCCAGGCAGATCATCGATCCATGAGCCTTTGGCTCCCTCAAGCATTGTCTTCAATCCTTTCAAGACTACCTTGTTGGCAGCCTCCGCTTGTCCGTTGGTCTGGGGTCGACTGACAGCGGAGAATCTGGTTTCGATGCCAAATCGAGAGCAATAGTCTCTCATTGGCCCGCTGTTAAATTGTCGCCCGTTGTCTGATATGAGAACTCGAGGGACCCCGAATCGGGTGATTAAGTTGCACCAGATAAATTGATGTACTTGCTTATCTGTGATGGAGGCTAGTGGTTCAGCCTCGACCCATTTGGTGAAGTAGTCGACGGCGACCAATAAGAATCTCCACTGGCCTGATGCAGGAGGGAACGACCCTAACAGGTCCATGGCCCACATGTTGAAAGGTAGTGGGGCCTGGATGGTGGTTAAGGGTCTGGCAGCTTGATGGGGGTAAGTTAGTGTGCATCTGGCACTCCTTGCATTTATGGACTAAGTTCGAGGCGTCCTCTTTCAATGTTGACTAATAGTAGCCAGCTCGAAGAGCTTTAGCAGCGATGGTTCTCGCACCCTGATGACTCCCACATGCTCCCTATTGTATCTCTCGAAGCATGTAGTCTCCCTCCTGTGGGTCAGACATCGAAGGAGAGGGTGGGTGAAAGATTTCTTCTATAGCTGGCCCTTGTGAAATACGAACCATCGAGCTTGCTTCCTTGCTTTTTCAGCCTCTAGCTCATCCGTGGGCAGTATCCCATCCCTTGCGAAGGACACTATCTTGTCCATCCAGGTGGGGATCCTGTCGAGGGTAGCCACACCTCTGTTTATGCTTGGGGCTTTGAGTACCTCCCACATAATTGGACGGGGTGATAAATCTTCGGCGGAGCTGGCCAATCTCGACAACGCATCTGCCTGCTGGTTCTCTGATCATGGGATGTGGACGATGGTGAATACAGCTAGATCGATTATTTCTTCCTTGATTTTCTTAAGGTACATCTTCATACTATCTTCCTTGGCCTCGAACTCCCCCATCACCTGACCTACGATGAGCTAGGAGTTCGAGTGGGCTTTGATTTTTCGGGCCCCTGTCGTCTTACACAGTTGTAAACCGAGTAGAAGAGCCTCATACTCAGCTTCATTGTTCGAGGCAGTGAAGTCGAAATTTACGGCATATTCCGTCCTGTTCTTTTGGGGATCGAGGACTAGCAATCCGGCCCCGCAGCCAGCTTTTAATGATGACCCATCGACAAATAACTCCCAAGAGCCCTCCTCGATGGGCTCGGGTCTTGAGGTACATTATGCAATGAAGTCAGCTAGTGCGTGAGCTTTGATGGCTCGGCGGGGCTCAAATTCTATGCCAAAATCGGACAACTGATTGGACCAATCCGTCACCCTGCTGGATTGGTTCTTGCCCTCGATCACCTTTCGCAGGGGCTGGCTGGTTAGCACCTTGATGGGGTGCGCTTGAAAGTATGGTTTGAGCTTGCGAGTGGCGATGACCAATGCAAATATCATTTTCTCGATTGGAGGGTACTTCGCTTCTGCGCCTCGAAAGGCATGACTTATGAAATAGACAGGATGTCGATTTTTCTCTCGTTCAGCGACGAGGACGACGCTGAGGGCATTGTCCGACATAGCCAGGTAGACAAAAAGTGTTTCCCCTGGTAAAGGAGAGACAAGTTTAGGAAGGCTGGCTAGATGCTCCTTCAATCGCTGAAATGCTTCTTCTGCTGCTTGATCCCAGTCAAAGATTGACTGTTTTAATGTTCTGAAAAAACATAAGCTCTTGTCTGCTGATCTCGATAGGAAACGTCCTAGTGCTGCCATACAGCTAGTTTGGCGTTGGACTTCTTTGACGGTTCGAGGGCTCTTCATCTCTATGATGGCTTGGACTTTGTCTGTATTAGCTTCGATGCCTCTCTCGTCAACTAGGAACCCAAGGCACTTTCCCCCTTTCACGCGGAAGACACACTTCTTCGGATTCAACTTCATGCTATGGGCGCGTATGGTGGACATGGTTTCCCTTAGATCAGAGACATGGTCTCCTTCCTGCTTGCTCTTGACAATCATGTCGTCGACATAGACTTTGATGTTTCTTCCTATCTGATTTTCGAACATCTTGTTGACGAAGCGTTGGTAGGTGGCTCCAGCGTTTTTGAGACCGAATGACATCACTTGTAACAATATATTCCAAAACTGGTAGTGAATGATGTATGGACTTGGTCCTCTTCAACCATGGGGATTTTATGGTACCCCGCATTGGCATCCATGAAACTGAAGAGGGCGTGTCCAACCGTTGAGTCGACTAGTCTATCGATCTTGGGGAGGGGAAAGTCATCCTTCGGACAGGCCTTGTTCAGGTCTGTGAAGTCGACACACATCCTCCACGTACCGGAAGACTTGCGGACTAGTACCACGTTAGCCAGCCATTCAGTGTACTGGCATTCTCTGATAAACCTGCTGCCAACAACTTCTTTACTTCCTCAGCCGCTGCTTTGCTTCTCTCGACACCCTGGTGTCTCAACTTTTGCTTTATGGGTCGATGTCCCTCTTTAATGTTGAGACGATGGACCATGATCTCGGGGTCAATGCCCGACATTTCGTCGACCCATCTTGGAATTCTCGGATGACCCGAATGATTCGAGCTCTTATGTCATCGGGGATTTGTTTGCCAATTCTTATCATTCTTCCTCTTTCAGTGTCGATGCATACTTCTTCGTCTCCATCCACCAGTCGAGGCCTCTCGTACCGCTTTGGGTTTTCGGTAACGTAGAGCCCCATCACTAGGAGAGGTTCTTCTGGCTCGGGTTGCTTTCTTTTTCTGGTTGCTTCTTCGCTTTGATTCTTTAGGCTGTTAACATAGCACTCTCGGGCATATTTCTGATCCCCAAACAGTTGAGCGACCTTTCCATCGTCGGCCTCGAACTGTAGCAACGATTGGTAAGTGGAGATGGCGGCCTTGACTTTGTTGAGGGTGGGACGTCCAATGATGACGTTGTATGGGAGATCGACATCGACGACTAGAAAGTCGACGAGGATGCTCCTTCCTCGACCCTTCTCTCCCATTCGAGTGGGGAGCTTGACCGACCCAAAAGGATGAACGGATTGTCCTCCAAATCCTACCAACGGCTGGCTGATGGGTAAAAGGTCAGTCTCCTGATATTTCAGCTTGGTCAGACAATCCATCGTTATGATATCCGCGGAACTTCAGCTATCAATGAGCACTCGACCCACCCTCAGATTGGCAATTTTCATTTCGACGACTAAAGGGTCGTCGTGAGGGGTTTGGATAGGTCGATGGCTATCTTTGGAAGTCATGGTGGGGCAGGCTGCCATTATGGTCATGTCCGATGTCCCATGTTTTAGGGTGTAAAGGTGTTTCTTTCGAGAGCGGCTGGTTAAGCCGCCCGAAGCGTACCCCCCAGCGATGACATTGACAAATCCTGCCGTCTCGTCGCTCCTGGATTCCTTTTCCTTTCGAGGTTCTTTCTTCTTTTCTGTTGGATTCTTTAAGTATCGATTCAGCTTTCCTTCGTCTGCCAACTTGTCCAATGCTCTCTTGAGTTCTCTACAGTCACGAGTGGTGTGACCGCAGTCGTGATGGTATTCGCACCAAAGTTTCTTGTCTCTTCTGCTGACGGAAGTTCTGATGGTTGTGGGTAGAGATGGCAATGGGTAGGATCTGGACAGGGTCCTCTAAGATCCAGATCCAGATCCGTTTTTTAGGTAAGGATCCAAATCCTACCCAGATCAATTGGGTAATATGAATGAGGATCCAGATCCATATCCGTATGGATCCTACGGACCCGGGTCCTAAACGGATCCAAAATGGATCCTTGCCTATTTTCTTCAAACTATCCTAATTTTCACAATAATTAAAGATTTTAAACAATAAAGTCATCTAATATCAACCAAAAATTTCATTTAATTTCTCAAAAATAACCATTGCAACCATTTACAACTATTTAATTATCAAATTGTAGATCAATCAACTATTACTAAAGATTAACAATTATCAACCGATTTTTCGAACTCAATAATCCAGTAAATTCGCACATTAATTAGAACAATAATTCGAAATTCAAGCAAAAATCCGTTATTACATGTAATAACTAATATTATAATGTAAAATAATAATAATAATAATAATAATAATAATAATAATAATAATAATAATAATAATAATAATAATAATAATAATATAAAAACGGGTAAACGGATCTGGATCTGGGTAATAATTTAGGACCCGATCCAGATCCGTTTTTTCCAAGGAGGATCCAGATCCTACCCGGATCCATAGGGTCTAAAATTTGAGGATCCAGATCCGTAAAAAATGAATCTGGATCCACGGATCCGGGTAGGGTCCATTACCCACTGCCATCTCTAGTTGTGGGTTTTGGTAAGACGTACTTCTCTTTGATGTCGAGGTATATCTCCCTTCTGTTGAGGTTGTATCGAGGGTCGTAGCCATTGTCATCCAGTCGTGGCTTCTTATCCCTCTCCCTTCGAGGGCCTTCCCGAGGGGGATCCGCTCGAGTACCATAGTCGGTCTTTCTTTTGTTGGAACTTGGTTCCTCATGAGTTTTGCAGATGTCGGAGGCTTGTATGAACTTTTGAGCGAGGTTCATCGCTTCAGAGAAAGTGGAGGCCTCGCTCTCCGTGAGTTTTAGCTTGAACTTGCTCGATGGGTAGAGGCCTGACATGAGTGCGGTGGATGCCACACTATCATGTAGGTCGGAGACCCTTAAGGACTCCTCGTTGAACCTTTTGATGTATTCGGCCAAATCTTCATCCCTTCGTTGTCTGATGGACATTAGGTGAATGCTGGTTTTCCGATGTCTTCTTCCAGCTATGAAATTTTGTTTGAAGGCGACCTCGAGGGAGGGGAAATTCGAGATACTGCATGGGGGAAGTTCTGTGAACCAAGTGAGTGCTAGCCCCTTCAGCGTGGTGGGGAAGAACTTGCACCACGCTGCCTCGCTCCCAGTCTTTACACTCATTTGTGCTTTGAAGGCCGAGAGGTGATCGATAGGATATGTGGTTTCCCCGTAATGCTCGATAGGGGGGACCTTTACCTTACGATGATTGGGAGTGCGCATAATCTCATCGATGAAGGGTGTGATGAAGCCAAGATTGCCAAAGTGGGCATTAGATCCTTCGTTTGGATCGAAACTGCTGGATTATTCCTCTTCGTGCTCCCTGGGCACTCTCTCCTGCTGTCGAGACCCTTCCCGTTCCCAGTTAGGGTTGGGAAGTGTCTCTCCTTCCTGCCTCGAGCGAGCCCGATGCTCATTGAGGACTTCGCGAGCATCTCGATTGCCATTCCTGAGGAATCGCTCGTTAATGACTTGCCGGGCATCCCCTCGGCTAGGAGCGGCTCGAAGTGGAGCTTGAGGGACTCGAGTCGGGTTATGGGGGACTCGTGTCGATACTTGTGGAGCTGGGTTGTTGAGGGGAGGATCACGCCATTCTGCCATCGAACGAGTCGAGGGACGGAAGGTCTGTTGGACATCCCCTCTCCCCCATTTTGGAGACAATACACGAGGCCCCTAAGGCTTCGTTCGAGATTGTCGCTGAGGCGTTCCGCCAGTTGTTGCAAACCCTGCTGAGTAACAGGATTGGGGCTGGGTTGCTCAAATCGAGGGGGTTCGACTCGAGGTTGGACTATCCTCTCTCGAGGTTGTCCAGGGTTGGCAACGCTGGCTGCTTCTCGAGGAACGACTTCCTCGAGGATGTGCTGATGTCTCTCTGAAAGTATAGGGGCACTACGAGGGTCACCTGTTGTTTCATCAGCTACCTCGGGAGGGGGGATCCCTCTTTGAGGTGATGAGTTCGGGGGTTGCTGGCCCCGACGGGTTCTTCGAGCATTGGCCATGGCTTTTTGTTTGGCTATCTCCACAGACGGCGCCAACCTGTTTCGGGTAAAAAACTTGTAAGTTGGGGGATTAGTCAAGACGGATGGTCGAGGACCGTTGAGGGTGACCAGATGCTCGAAGATTGTTGTAAGGCCTGCAAAAACGAGAGTAAGACTACCCCGGGGGTGTCTCCGGGATCTCCCCTCTGACGCTCAAGTCAGTTATGATACTTAGCGGTTGGTAATGAGTGATTGGTCTAGAATCCATTACCTCAATAAATGAGGAACTAATCCCTATTTATAGGCGTTGGAATGTGTGGAAAATACCTGCCAGGCTGGAACAAGGCCTGGGCCGGGCCATGTCCTCTGACCTGGATGGTTTCTTGAGCATAGAAGGGCAATCCGACGACTGCACCATGGATTGGGGGCCCAGTGATATATTGGGCCCAAACACTCTCCCTGTTTGCTCAGCTGAAGCACCGTCACATCCTTGAAGATGATGTTTGTCCGTTGTGTAAGGTGAGCCTCGAAACTTTAAATTACGTTCTCTTGTTTTGTCCAATTGTTCGAGAAGCGTGGGAGCTGACTGGGTATAGCTGTCTGTTGCTCCAAGATGAAAATATGGCTTGGTTTGATTTTTTGAATTCTTGGCAGAATATTGATGATGTTGATTTGGTGAAGTTTAGGTATCTTGCTTACAATTTATGGCATAGACGTAATAAGGTTGTCTTTGAGGATTTTTGTAGAACAAATGAGCAAGTGGTGGATTATTCTCATAAAGCTGCAGTGGAGTATGGGTTATATGCAAAGAAGATTTATGGTGGGGTGAGAGCTACTATTATTCCTCCTTCCAAGCAATGGCTACCGCCAACAATGGTGTGTATCAAGGTGAATTCAGATGCTTATGTGAGTGATGATGGATGGGTGGGCCTTGGGGTAGTGGCTCGAGATCACAAGGTGGAGGTGATATTTGCTGCGTCACGTCGTACTAAGGCTCGCTGGCCTGTGGCAGTGGCGGAGGGGAAGGCACTTTGCTTAGACATTAAACTTGTTAGAGCTCATAATTTACATGATGTTGTGTCTGGGATGGAGTGTGTTACTATTTAGAATCGTTTGCCTAGATGTGCTATTCTCTAGTCTGATTTAGATACAATGCTTGAGGATGCTATGACACTTAGTAAAGATTTTATTTTTGTTAAATGGTCGCATGTGCTCAGGGATGGCAACTCTGCAGCCCATCACCTAGCTAGATTTATTCATTTTGGTGTCTAACAACGCAGGGAGTGTCATTGTCCAATGGAGGTGTCTCCTTATGTATTGATGGACATTTTGTCCGCTAGTCAATATACGGACCTCTCTTTTCCTCTAAAAAAACTACATTCCTTTCATCAGTATTACCAAATTTAAACTCAGTAGTATACTTCCTTCGTTTTTTGATAAGTGACACATTATCCTTTTAGGGAAATGTCATAATAAGTGACACATTATCCTTTTAGGGAAATGTCATAATAAGTGACACATAACTCAAAATAGTAAAGAATATTTCTCATTTATTACATCTTTACCATCATTTAATTGTTTCACCTACTTTATTCAATACTTAAATTTGATTGGTTAAACAACTGGTCTAGGCTCCTTGTTATTCTCCACTTTCTCTCTATGTCACTTATTAAAAAACGGATGAAGTATTTCTTATGAAAATCATAAATAACCATTTGAAGTCCAAAACTCTTTATATAAATCATATAAATTTTGACTAACTAATCATCCCTAGCTAGAAAACTCAATAAAACTATGTTCTTAAGACGAAGACGATCTCCATCATTTAAATTGAATTTTGAAGAAAAAAAATTCCACAAACTTGGTGAGCCCTTGGAGGAGCGCAATGAAGATGGTATAATATCATATTATCACAATCTAAATACAAATAAAAATCCTTTCTTGAAGCGTAAACATGTTCAATATTATCCCAATCAATAGAATTAAGGTTTATATCTGTTGTGAAATCCTTGCATACTCTATAAGCTCTTAGACGACCTGAACGAACATAGTTAGAACCATACCATCCGCATCCAAAAATATAGAATGCTCCAATTTAGGATCCCACACAATTTCACTCACACATATCTTTATAGTTTGTTTCGAAGTCTATTATATTTCCATTGCACTAATGGATGTAGGCTATAAAATCAAGTAAATTTCGAAAACTATGGAAGATGGTGCAAGAGACAATGGCCTTATGGAGTGACTATTTATAGTTTTATATGGTAGGTCGTTGTAGGCGTGATTTTATTTCGCCTACGCGGTATGAGCGCGTATTTGACTACCCCATTATTAAGATTTTATTAAAATACGTTTTCGAAGTCGCCAACAAGTCTTTAAAGAAAAACTCATAAACCTAATTGGATATTAGGAAATCGTAGGGACAAATTAGGGACTTATCCAATGTAGATTTCCCCGTCCTGACTCCATAGATGGTCAATGAACCAAAAATTGAGTTCGGGGGGTGAGGGTATGAACAAGGTCAGGAACCATGTCGCCCATTGCTGGCCTCTACTAAATATCGATTCATAACAATTTTTATGTAGAAGAATAACCAAATAATTTAAGCACCATAAAAAATATTACTCTAGGTTGGTTCATATAATACATAAAAGACTAATTTTTTTGCGACAAGTTATTAGACAATTAATTTACAAGGTACCTAGCAGGTTGTCCATATTATTTGATTTATGTTAGAATATTTATTTAGGTCTTGATTAACAATAAATACAAGGTGGAAAATATTGCAATCAGACATAAAAAAAATAATATGTTCATGAAAAGAAATAAAAAAAAGGAAAAGAAAATATTGTAGGGAGTTAGTATAATATACAATACTTACAGTCATAGGGATACGTTAACAAATCTAGTTGACCCTCAGAAATTATACCACCGTCCGGGGTCGTTGATTTGTACGGATCTTGGAAAATTAAATAGGCAGAACAAGCCCGAAAAGTTTGTGTCTTTTGTAAAATGGCTGTAATTATGAAATTTGCTTTTGTTTTGTATGATGAGTTTATAATGGTGTTATGATTGGTAATGATTGAAGCATCATGAGTTTTTGTTTTCTTTAGCAATGCATGTACATAGGCTGATGAAGAGGATTTGTTTGAGAATTAGCAATTCATGCGTTGACTAAATTGTATATGTAATTGATGATGGAAATTAGGGGATGGTGATAGCTGTTAATATGAGAGGATGATAGTATGATGATATGTGGCGCTGGGTTATGATGATCAGATGTAAGCTTGGCGCGGGAAATAGTCTTGGGCGTGAGAGATGCTTAGGTAGATATTCGGTGATGATGAGGATGCAGTAGGATTTAGGCGGTGAGGGAGAATTAGGTGAAGTGTGCCGTGAGATTTTAGGGTGAAGCCGTGTGTAGTGTTAGGCGGTTAAGAGAGTTGTGAGATTAGGAGAGAAGAATTATGAGGATGAAGATGCAGGGAGGATGCCGTGTATCTTGTTAGGTTATTAGGAGATGCCGCCGTGAATCCATATATGGAGGGGAGGGGTGATATATATAGGTTTAGGTAGTTAAGAAGCGATAGGTTTCCTAAAACAACTAGGTTTCTAAAAAGATTATTTAAAAAGATTTTAGAAAAGAGTTAGATAAAAAATATTTGAAAACACATTGGAGAAAGATTATTTTTATAAAAGATATTTTTATTAACAAAACTAATCAATATAATTAATTATATCTATTAATTAAATTGAGCTAGATTATTGGTTTTATAAAATGGGCTTTCATAAAAACTATTTTTTAAAAGGTTTTACAAACATGGGCTTTTAAAACGTTTTGGAAAGTGAGCTTAGTATAATTATTTATAAAAAAGGTTTCGGAAATGGGTTAATAAAAAAGGTTTGAAAATGGATTGGGGTTAAAACATTTTATTTTAAACTCGTTCTTCATTATTTCTTTCGATTCGGACCAATTAGAGCGGGGTATTAGTCATCATAGGGTGTTAAATGGGGAGACACAATTTATGTGTGTACAGTCGTAAATCATGGAAGTTTTGATTTCTCTTAAGAATTAGTTTTTCAAAAAACTAATATGACAATTATGAAAATCGAAATTTTTGATTATGGGCGATTTTCTTCCTTTACCAATAATGAATTCCTTGAATTTAGCTTCCTAAAATCGGTATATTGAAGATGAAATTGGTTTCCTAAAATACTGCAATTAAAATCTCAATCAGAAGGCATAATTATAGGAAATTAATCTCCTAATATGTCGTGAAATTTTTCAAAGAGAGGTGCTTGACACGTGGACCATCTAGTTGAGCATTTAAACAATGGAGCATGGCACATGGGTACAACTTCTCTAACTTCATACCACATGGGCACAATTATTCTTATATATATATATATATATATATATATATATATATATATATATATATATATATATATATATATATATATATATATATATATATATATATATATATATATATATAGATTAATAATTGTGTTATTAGGAAGATAAATATTTAGTCTCCTAAGTTTAGTTTGACTAGATCTTGTTAGATGTTAATTCTATTAGGGATATGATTTTATCCTCCATATAAAGAGCGCTTAGGATCATTATTTTTATGCCTATCAAAAACAAGGAGAGATTACAAATACTTTTAGGTTTCTAGTTAGAGTTCTCGAGAGAGATTGTAATTCACGGGATTTGTAAGTTTGGGGTTTTGCTATTCGTTGAATGATTCATGAAATGGTTGACGGTTTTTCCTCTACTTGTTAAGGGAGAGGTTTCCATGTTAAATTTACTTTTATCATTACTTTAATTTTTTTTCTCATTTGATTTATTTATATTATTTTCTTGCTACTACACTTCCGCATAAATCCTAACATAGTCAAGTTAGTACCAAGTTACAATTTGGTACCACATTTTTAAATTGATACCAATCACATTTGGTACCAAATTATAACTTGGTACCAATTTAACTGTATTTTAGTACTTACCATTTGTTATTAAATAGAGTCATAATTGGTACTAATATTATTACTTAATATCAAGTACCAACTTGCTTCTCCAATCAGAAAACCATGAACATGCCATTATTTGGTGGAGTCTTTGAAGACTCCACAAGTTGTTACCAACAGTTTCTATAAACAACAATAGACTATTAGAGGGGCTCCGAATGAAGACTTTCCTATTTAAGAATGATTTTTTGTTATACCCTCAACCCTCATCCCTAACCCTCAGCCTCATGTATGCATATAGAGTTATATTAAATGCTTGGGTTTATCTACACAGTGCCCCTGTATATTACAAAATTTACATTGTACCCGACCTTTTTATACTTTCCATATTATACATCCTAAACTTTTTAAATATTACAAAAAATACCCTTCTACAAAGCACCAAGCAATAGATTTTGGGACTTTCTTATCATGTGGGTATAGGGTAAGATTTTCTTAGCCTGGTTAGTTGACTGAGGTTTGAGGTATGATCTTGAGAAGTTGAAGGTTGTATGGGGTTTGGGGTAGGATTTGCTATTAGTAAGGGTATCTTGTGTGACGTTTAGAAAGTTTTGGGGTATAATGTGGAAAGTTCAAAAAGGTCGGGTATAACATATAATTTCGTAAAACACATGGACAATGCGTAGAAAAACCTTAAATGATTTCTTGTTGAGTAAATTAAACCAATCCAATCATGGAATAAAAACAAAGAAACAGATTCAGGATTGGACGCAATTAACTCCGTCAATTCTAGACATAAGGTAAGGAGTCTCGTCAATGAAGGAGAACATGAAGGATACATCTTCATAGACGATTCTTAGGAGGGAATTAAAGAATAACCAATCAACCACCTCTACACTTGTGGAAAAGGAAAAAAAGCAAAGAAGAAAAGAGATGGATTTGAGTTATGATGTTTGTTATGTTCCTTGCTTCTATTTATAGAGGGTAGCAAAGATCTTTTGGTCACCAAAGTTTAGTCAAAATTTGTTTTCAATGAGTGGTATGATATTGACTTTTGACCTATATAATTTACATACTTTATTTTTCTTTCTTTTAGAAGTATTATTTATACGTAAGGAAAACATGATTGTGAGGGTCTTCTCAGAATTATTTCAATATACATAATTAACATATTACTTTTTATAACTTTACTTAATTATACATACATATTTTAAGAAAATAATGCTAAAAGTTGTATGTTGGCAAATGTGTTGTCAGTCGAGCCATTTCGATACAACTAACTAAAAATTGAGAGAGTAGACTAGAATAATGAAGTAGTTCTTTGCAACCCTCATTAGATAATAAAACTTTTGTTTTCAAAACTCATTAACCCAATAAAATTACACTGCTATGAAATAATTTAAAGTTAATTTTTTTAGAATAAGCAAAATATAGTTAGAACTTGAATTTTTTCTATAGATATTGCAAAAGCAAGTTTTAATTCTCGTTTTGAGTCAAAGTTTATATTATTTCCTTGTCTAGCGTCCACGTAAGACTGAACGAGAGAAAAACTATTTTTTAATTGTCGCCAAAGTAAACCACTAATAAGACTAGCGGTTAATTTTTTACAAAAAAAACCGCAATATAACAGCTACTACAAGTATCGGCGCACTCAAATCACCTTCTTCATTTGTTCTCCCCGCCTAAAAAAATTCTCTCATTCTCTCTGTTTCAACTCCCTTCAACAAACACTCAAAACCTCCATTTTCTCTCTCCTCACTTTCCTGATCATCCTCTCTAATTTAACGCATCACTCGACTACCCACAACAATTACTCAACAAAACTCAATTTCATGACTTATACAACATGAATACTAAAGTAAAAATTCATATCCTATCTATCCATTGTAATGCAATGTAATTAACAACAAGAAAGCCTTACTCACAAATAGATAAAAAATAAAGCTGAAAACAAAACAAAACCCATATTCACAAACTCAAATAAAGAGAAAAACCAGTGCCTATTGTTTTGGTTGTAGAACGGTTGGCGGCCTTGAGAAGAGTCCACCAAAGATTGGAGTTGGCGTCCGCAGGTGAATAACTGCACGGAAAGCAAACGTAAACTACCCTCGGGGGGATGCGAGGAAACCCCCTCCGACGCTCAAGTCAGCACGTGTCCAAATAGGATTTAGAGAGAGACAGTAGAGAGAGAGATAAGAATTATGAGTGTGAGAGAATGTACCTGCAGAATAGTACTAGTGGGGTATTTATAGAAGTACTATTCCTCTGACAGGGCGCGTAATCCTTTTACACGTGTACGACTGTGTTGCGCCTGACACAAGGGAAGATTCCTCTATGTTGTCTAGTTAGGCGACCGCTAACGTTGTCGGACCACTTTAGTGAACTGACTAGATAGATTGTAGGCGACGTTTAGATGTTCGCGTCCTTCATAGTGTTCGCCGACCTCTCAAGGATGTCCGCTAAAGTACTTTAGTAAATACCCATACAACTATCCCCCCAGCATCATTTGGGGTCTTGACAGCTAAGGATGTTTGACGGAGGACGCGAGCAAGTGTTGTCGTATTCAATTTTTCGGAGAAGTTGATTCGTCGGGTACTACGCGTCGCTTCAGGGAGTTGATGAATTTTGAAAAGTTAATGATTACTTTTTCCGAAAATCCCGCCCATTACTTTTTAGGGTTTAACTGCGCTTTGACACATTGCAAAAATCTAGAAGGAAGTTGAGACGTTTTTTAATCTCAGTCGTTTGCTCACCACATATATATGGGAACAATTGTCTTTTTTTCGGATCTTTTATCATATTCTCTAAATTTCTTTTCTTCTTCTCCAGTTTTCTCTGACAAACCTCCATAGCCGAAACTTGTCTTGCTTAAAAACCAACCCTTTTGCACTCAAATTGCTCCGAAAAGTTGCTAGAAATCTTCGTCTTCACTTTCCGGTTCTGGTCTGCTAAAAAATTCGCTCTTTCTAGCCGACTTTTTTCTGGGTTTTTTTCGACAGTGTTTGATTTCCATTTCCGGCAATTTTCCGGTCAAAGATCGAGTTTTTCTGCATTTTCTTGCTCCTGGGAACCTCTTCACCTCTTTCCGGTGACTGTTGCTGCTTTTCCCCATATTTTCCGGCGACCTTTCGTTTCCAGGTACTTCCTCCGTTCCAAAATAAGTGAAACACTTGTCTCAAAAAGCTCTCACATAAATGAGAGAAGTGTTTCACTTATTTTGGAACGGAGGAAGTATTTCTTCAATTTTTCTTCTTCACTATTCTTTAAGTTTCTTTGCATTTTCATCATGTCGGACCAGTCTGATAGCCAACACACTCCTAGTGATGTGTTTATGATCGAGAGTGATCCTTCCTTCCCCTTGTTGTAGACAATGAGCCTTCTTCAGATTCCAGCCCCGTTCAAAGGACTAGGCTGTTAACGGACATACCCCTTACGTACGATAGAAAGAGGGAACTCAGATCAAAGTTTCTTAACGACCCATCAACTCCTGAGGAGAATAATCTGACCAAGAGGTATATGTTCGCTAGACAGAGTGGTGACAGGCAGACACTTAGGGAACTTAGGCATCAGATCCTTGCTAGACGGTCCGTTAGGCATCCTCCATCCGATGTTGTTCCCGGCCTTGATGTAGCCCCTCTTAGGGAACACGCCTGGTTAGATAGTATGGCAGATGTTGGGGTTGAAGTGACTGCTGAATTTTATGACCGCTTACACGAGTCTGTGACCCCTAATCCGCCTATCATTGATTTAGGTGACGACATCGATTCTATTGCGACTGTTATGGCCCATCAAGAGTCTGTTTATCAGCGTCGGTCCGCCCCTGCCTGCCCAGTTGTTCGCGTTACGAGGACGCGATCAATACTACGGCAGACATTGGCACTAGCGTGCCTTTATCGGAACATATGGTTAGGGAAAGTTCCCACGCCGCCGAGAGGAGGGTCGGCAACTCCAATGAAATGGAGGGTGTTGAGGATGTTACTGAGGAAGAGGTTGTTGTCGGACCAGGTTCTAACGCCCTTTGGCTACCCGAGGACTTTAGTGTCGGTCCTCTCAGCGAGGAGATCGATGAGCTTTGGCGTCAGGACACCATCAATCTTGGGTATCCCAGAGTTGCTCACCATTTATATCAGTTCCCCAAGGGCTATCGGCTAATAGTTCCGCCAGAGAGGGCCATTGTGACGGAATGTCCTCTCGGTCATGTGGCCGTATACACCCATCATTTTGAGTTTGGCCTCCGCCTTCCTTTGGACTCTTTTTTGGTGAAAATTCTGAACGCTTTCAACGTATGCTTGGCCCAACTCACTTCTTTGGCGGTCCGCAACCTGATCACTTATATTTGGACTGTTCGTTTTTTGGACTTTCCGCCAACACTAAACTTGTTTCGGCATCTTCATTGGCTGAAAAAGAATGGGTCTTCTCGGCAAGCGGGCTGGTGGTCATTAACTACTGCCGACAAGAAAATGATCGTTCAGCCTAAGGTTACCGGTCTGAAGGGTTGGCAGGACGCCTTCTTTTAGTTACAGGTGCCTGAGAATTTCCCTGTACGTTGCCACTTCACTGAACCCCGTCCCCATATGGAGCATTTACCCCAGGTTTCGTTAACCGGGGAAGAACTAACGGCCTTCGGTTACTTTGATACTGAAGACTATGTATATACCTATGAGGACAGGAAGGAGTCTAAGGTTAAGAAACCTAAGTATTGGCTCCCTCACACCAAGCATATTCTCGGGAACCAGCCCTTGTCGGCCATGTTACTCTGCCATACTCATGAGAATGGTAAGTGTTCTTATCGGACTAGCCCGTCTGATGATGTGTTCTATATATTTTTATTAATTGTTTGTTTTGCCGTTTGCAGGCTTTGATCATCTTGATCTCAACGGTCTGTGTGTCGACGAGAATCTTCAGTCGACAACAAACTTGCAACTTGCTCCTGCCGAAAATTACGAAATAATGCACGGCAACACTAATGGCCGCAGAGGGGGAAACCGCAATGGCACCCAGTCTGTTCGTCGTGTCCGCGGAGGGCATACGGGTCGCACTCCTAGTCGGGGTGCTTCTACTGTAGCCGCAAGCTCTGGCGGCCACGTCACTCCTGCTCCCCCAATTAGTACTCCTGCCTCCCGTCCTGTTGTTAGGGGTGGCGAAACTAGGAGGTCCCGCGAACCCACTGAAGCGGATATGTCCACTAATAAAAGACAGGCCCTGGCGGATCCTGCCACTTCTGCCCCCACCTATGAAATCATCCAGGTGGAAGATTTGAACGTCAATGCCTCTTCTGAGGTCCGTGAAGAGCGGGTCGTGTATGTCGGCCCTGTAAATCAAACTGCGACTGTCAGTTAGCTTTCAGGCTCATACTCTTCCATCCGTCAAAAAATACGGGAGATGGTCACGGCTCCAAGTTTTCAATCCAGTCTTTCTCCTGGCATCTTCTTCCGTTTCCATGAATGAATTAAGAAGAAAGAGGTGGTGATAAGCGACTCTGTGGTGGCTTCTTTTGCTCCCCGACCTATCGTCCCAGGCAAGATTTATCAGCCTGAGTGGGACGTCAGGGAGGATGAATCGTTGTATGCCGACATCCCGCAAAACGGTGGCATTCTTGCTTACCGGGTTTTGAAGGGCATGCAGCTACCCCTTGATAGGCCGGCAGGGTCCTTGATGACTCCAGCTGCTAGGCTGGCTCACGACCAGCTTGTGGTACGTTTCCATACTTGGTTATTTATGTCTTCCATTTCATTTCATGTGTGCCTTCTCTCTTTTCGCAGGCTAACAATGCTGCTCTGGAGTTAATTGAGTAGTACGTTGAGTACTAGAAGCTGGCGGACAGCCATAAGAAGTCACTTGAGGTCTGCCAGGATCTGCTGAAGAAGGCTGAGGAGGACTTAGCGGCCAAGGCTGCGGCTCAGAAGCCTTTGGAAGATGAGCTGATAACTCTGAGGACGCGAGCAGCTCTTCTGGAAGAAACTGAAGCTAATATCGAGACGCTGACCAAAGCTCTTGACACTGCCCAGACAGAGAAAGAGGTTGTCATTTTGGACGCCGCGGCTAAAGCTGAAACTAGGGGGCCGCTAACTGTTGCTGAATTCAAAAATTCTGATGAATATGTAACGGCCCTCCACAAGAGGTATGACTAGGGGTATAAATGAGACGAGACAACTCGTGAGCTACTCGAGATCGACTCGGTCAAAACTCGGCTCAAGTAACCTCGACTCGAGCTCAAACTCGGCTCGAGATGTTGGCGAGTCGAGTTGAGCAACTCGATACTCGACTCGAAAACTCGTGAGAAGCTCAAAAACCCAATTATCAATAGCAAAATACCTAAATTCAACATTTTTCTACCTTAGAGTTGCTTTTAACATGAGACACTTGCAAGCTACTCGAAATCTACTCGGTCAAAACTCGACTCGGTCAAAGCTTGACTCGATCAAAGCTCGGTCAAAACTCGGTCAAACTCGACTCGAGTGAGCTCGACTCAAATCGAGCTCGACTCGAAATGCTAACGAGTCGAGTCGAGCTAGCTCAAACTCGAACTCGACTCGCATCATTTACACCCCTAGGTATGACGGCGGATGGGCGGCCGCCATGAGATATGTTTGCAAGACGGTTCCAGGGTTCGATTGGAACGTCATCGAGGATACTCATGCCGACAACCAACATCTTACGCCTGTTGAGGGGGACACAATGTATGCCGAGGAGGACGCTATTGCTGATGCGGATCCTCGGGCTATTCCGGAGCAGACAAATCAGGAAGCCCCCCCCCTCTTGAAGCTTTTGGCGGCCTTTTATCAGCTCTTCCTGTTCTTCCAATTGTTTATAGGTTGTAATCCTTTGGATATTTTCTTAACACTGTATTCGGCCCATGTAGGCATTTTGTAAACAATGATAATTTATCTTTTGAATTGCAAGTACTTTGTTCCAACTGAAAGCCTTTTTATTGGCCGCCATCTTTTTTCTATTGTAGTTGGCCGCCAAGCCAGTAGATTTTGTTTTATGGAAATGAAGAACCATTGCGGTTTCAGTAATATTTTGTTATGTTAAGGCTTTAATCTTTACCAAATTGTTTATGGTTTTTATATGGTCGTTAGCATGTTTAACCCGTTATATGTAACTTGTGCTTGGTCTGCTATATGACCGCGAATGCACTTGAGCCTGTTATATGGCTTTGATTTGTGTTGGGTTTGTGTAGGCGTGTTTTTATTTCGCCTACGCGGTGTGAGCGCGTATTAGATTTGACTACCCCACTGTTAAGGTTTTATTAAAAATTATTTTGTATTGAAAGAAGTCGCCAACAATTCTTTTTAGGAAGAATCATAAACCTAATTGGATATAGGAAAATCATAGGGATAAATTATCCAATGTAGATTTCCCTGTCATGACTCCATAGATGGTCAAAATGAACCAAAGATCGAGTTCGGGAGTGAGGGTACGAATATAGTCATCATGAACCACATTCGCCCAAAGTTGGCCTCTACTAAATATCGATTCATTACAGATTTTATGCCAAAGAATAATCAAATAATGTTTTAAACACCCTTAAAACAATTAGTCTAAATTGGTTCAGGAAACACATAAAATGACTAATTTTTAGTGATATGTTATTTAGGCAACCAATATTACAGGGAACCTAACAGGTTGTCCAAATTAATCTGATTAATGTTAGAACAATTCTTTAGGTCTTGTTTAGCAAAAATAACATGTGGGTGATAAAAGTAATAAAGCAGGACAATCATATAATATGCATACAATGATCAGGCAAGTATAATAGTAATGAAAAATAAATAAAAAGAAAGATAAAAGAGGTTAGAATATACAGTATAGCGATTTTATACCAAATATCTACATCATGAAATAAATGATTAGTAACTTCAATATAAAAATAGAGAATTTATTCAAGGACCCTCAGGATTATACCGTGGCTTAGGTCTGCGAGATTGACAACCGTCGGGATGAGCAATCGTGAAGCCTGAAAAGCTGAATGTCTGAAAGTATGTAGATTGAATGTATTTGTGTTTGAAAATATGAGTTTTGTAGGGAGATTTTGTAGTTTGTAGAGAGATTCGTAAAGTATTCGTCGAGTTCGAAGTGTGTTAATGTAAAAAATCCGTCCCTTCAATCTGTTCGGAAATCAGGCCTATTTATAGG
Source organism: Beta corolliflora (assembly GCA_947648045.1). NCBI lineage: Eukaryota > Viridiplantae > Streptophyta > Magnoliopsida > Caryophyllales > Amaranthaceae > Beta > Beta corolliflora. The sequence continues at coordinate 421,718 of CANSZD010000186.1, read as the reverse complement.
TAAAACGGCACTGCGCCTCACGCGCTGGCTGCGTCTGGCGCAGTTGACGTGGCAAGCGCATGACGCGGCATGATCAATAAAAAGTGTACACGTGGTACACGCTTTTTAGAAAAGATAAGAAAGAAATTCTGCGTCTCACGCAGAGAATTGCGCTTGACGCAGGACTCTACATGAAACAGAAGTTTACGTGGTAGTTCTGGTGCGCTTAGCACAACCTGTGCGCTTGGCGCAGCCTACGTGGAAGTCCACGTGGCAGGACTTTAATGGGGACTTTAAAATAGGATTTTAACACTTTTCGAAATGGTTTTGAATGGCTTTCTAGACTGCTCTGCCCTTGGGTCAGACCAATTAAGACCACGGTATGTTTCATCATCGGATCCTTAAAAGGGGAGACACGATTATGTGTCTACAGAAGCCCCCACTTTGACTAAGGTTCAGGAAACCGATAGTCAAAGTATACGGTGTCGGGACGGAGAACGATTTTAAACGCTCTGCAGTTTAGAACTGATCTATAACCGCCAGTCTCTGCAAAACAAAGTTAGTATGCAAGACAATAACTACAAGCAATCTGATTACCTGTAGGGAAAGATGTTAGCAGATAGGTGCAAACAACTCACATAAGCATATAGTGATGCAGTAATGCAAACTTAGACTCTCTTAGGATGCATGAGACGCTATGCAAGGATTAAAGTTATGCAAAGCTAAAGGGTGACACGTCATGCACGGTCAGGGTTATGCAAGACTAGAATGCATGAAATGCAATGCAAGGTCAGGGTTTTGCAAAGTTGCAATGCAAGGTCAGGATTTTACAAGGTTAGAAGATTTGTAGAATGATAGAATGATCAGAATGATTAAAAATAGATTGAATGATTTTCGAAAATCGTTTTTAGTTAACAATCGGGGTTCGTAAACGAGGTCCGCGGATTGCAACTTCTCGGGAGTTTGATTTGAATTGGAGGAACCACCACACATAGGAAGCCCCCACTTTGGGTGAGCTTGCCTTGAATTAGGCATGAGCCTTAATCGAAATGTACTTGATTTGATATTGAAGCGTAGTTGATCTGCCTTGAATGTTGAAAGTTGTCACTGGGGATTGTACTGGGGATTGTACTGGGGATTCTTCTTTGGGAAGTTGATATAGGCAAAGTCAAATATCGCCAGAAACCATGGAATTATCGGAGAGCCCTTCAGGGACAAGGAGAGTTTGGATTAAAAAAGTAAAAGGGTTAAATTTAATGACTCAAATAGATATAGGTGGGAAAAGGCTTTGACGAGGCTAGGTTCAGACTCGAGTCTATGTCGGGATCTAGAAATAGTATGCTCCTAAATTCTAGAAAGTCAAATCATTAGACCATGACTAATTTTATTTTATTGAAGCGGTCGGACCTCGAGATGAGGATTCCTACGTATCCTTGCGGAATAAGACCATTCGTAGTTCCGGATCTGATTTCTTTTTTTATTATATTTTTTGTGCCCTAACTTTTGCCTAGGCTGCCTTTTGGGTTTTCAACCTAGCGGGCTTGGACATACCTTGAATAAAGAGTTAGGGTTGATGAAAGGTTGAAAGGTTTAAGGCTTGAGGTTTTGACGAAGGTTTAATTGGTTGGGCTAATGTAAAGATGGATTGAAGGATTTGAAAGAGGGGATTAAGGTTTTGATGGATTGAAGGATTTGAATGAGGAGTAGAACTTGTGTGCAATCCCCCTAGCTTGACTTTTATTTCTTTTTGCCTTTGGCTCTTTCTTTTTGCCTTGTGCATTTTCTTTTGCTTTTTTCATTTTTTCGCACTTTGAATTTATTTATTTATTTTATTATTATTTTGTTTTTGCCTGGCATTGATATTTTTTATGTAGTAAAGCTTGCACACAAGTTTGGTTTAGGGTATTGGAAGGTTTGAAGGATATTTGTAGAGCTTTGATTTTGAAGGGATTGTTTGGCTTATTGATATGATGGTTTAAGAATAATGGCTTATGAAAGGTAATGGAAGGGAGAGGGGAATAACTCCTGATGCAAAGTATGTCCTTTTTTTTATTTTTCTCTTTTTTTTTTTCAGATCTCCTTTTATTATTATTAGTCAAGTTCATTTAGGTGATTTGAGTTTCATCATTGAATTAGAAGCATAGATAAAAATGATGAAAGGCCAATGAAAATGAAAATGAAAATGCAATTACTTTATTAATCAGAAATAAATAGAACAAGGCTTACTAGAAATAAAAACCTAAATGACATGGACTCGACCAGAAGGGAAATGAAGGAGCTAGGGGAGGGACTCTTCGACTCAACCTAGAAAACTAGCGTTAAATGACTAAGCCCCTGCGTTGTTTAGGTGCTACCCAAGGGGTTGCTGCTGTTGCTGACTTTTGCTGCAGGTGGAATTGGCAATCTACCGTCTTCAACCATATCCTGCAGGTGATTCTTTAAGATCCAACACGCAGATGTTGGGTGTCCATTCCCTTGGTGGTACTTGCAGTAACCATTAGGATCCTACCTCTTGGATCAATTCTCGGGAGCGGGATCCGGAGTAGGGCCAATAGGCTGAAGTGCCCCTTTTCATGAAGTCTAGTGAAGGCTTCTTCTAAGGACATGCCTAAAGGTGCGAATGTTCTTTGAGACTTTTGCTAGCCTCTCTTTTCAGCAGCTATGGCATTAACCTCATTGCTTTTGGAGCTAGAAGGGCCATTGTTACTATTCTTGAAAGAGTTATTGTTATTGTTGGAACCCTTGTTCTTGTTGGCCTGTATTTCTTCTTAAATCAGTAGGCCTACCTTATAGAGCTTCGTGAAAGACTCTATAGGTTGGAACTTGATATGATCCCCATACTTCGGCTGTAAGTTGCGGATCACCAGTCGGACTTGATCCTTCTGGGATGGCCTGTTAATCATTTGTGCTGCTTTATCCCTCCATTTGTTAAGGAAGGTGACGAAGTCTTCGTTGGAGTTTTGTTTGGTTAACTCCAACTCACGAAGGCCAATGGGAAGTTGAGTGTTGTAGATGTATTGTTTGTGGAACTCTTCTCTGATATAGTCCCAGTCATTTAGCTTGGCCTTATTCAGTGATCTGAACCACTTGGATGGATGTGCATCCAAGGTTAAAGGAAAGACATAAGCAAACAGGTCCTTGCTCATACCCTTGAGAGCCATAGAGATGGAAAATGCTCTCAACTGGTCATCTGGGTCTTCGATCCCCTTGAATTTTGGGAGGTCACCCAAGGTTACCTTTTTAGGGAGTTTGTCCCTCAGTTCAGGATCAATGATGTCATGGCCATGAGCCTGACTCTCGAGCGCAGGAATTGACTGGATCAATTGCTCGAGTTTTTCAAACCTTAGTTTTGTGTTGGTTTTGATTGGTGATGGAGTGCCGCCTTGCTCGTCTTCCTCAGTGAGCTTCTCCCTTAGTGCCTTGATCTCTTTGTCTTGTTCCTCAAGACGAGAGTTCATCAGTGTGAGTTGAGCCATAATGGCACTAAGTTGTTCATTAGTATCCCCCATTTCGGATGATGATTCAGAAGAGTCGGAGGATTCGTCTGAAAAGGTGAGGATGCGCTTGACGAGTCTATGAGTAGGTTGACCTTGTTGCCTCTCTGTTGGACGTTCCCAAGTGATAATCTCACGACCTGTTCTGAACAGAAATCGAATGGACCTCGTAATTTTAAGAAATGACGCTTTCGAAATGAGAAACGGAGATGAGAAATGGAGATGAGAAATGGGAAATGGAAGTGGAAATGGAAATGAAAATGGTTATGGGTTTTGGACTAGTATAGACTTGACCATGATGGAGACATGGGCCTAACTATATGCAAATGCAGACATGGACTGGACTGGATTGTGCAAGCAGACTGGACTCTACGATTGGGTTTAGGAGAGACTAGACTTTGAACTTACAGATGAGCAAGCAAGCTAGACTTTAAGGAAGACTGGACAATAAGGGAGACTAAACTCATAACTTAAGGCAAGCAGGCTAGGCACCTAGACTTTGAACTTACGGGTGAGCAAGCAAGCTAGACAACTAGACTTCGGAACTTACATTAGGCTAAGCGGGCTAGACTCAAAAATTGCCTATGGATTTATGGGATGCTAGACTTTGCACTTACGGGTAGGCAAGCAGGCTAGATACAAAGGAAGGCTAGACAAAAACAGAGACTAAACTCTTAACTTAAGGCAAGCAGGCTAGGCAACTAGACTTTGAACTTACGGGTGATCAAGCAAGCTAGACAACTAGACTTCGAAACTTACATTAAACTAAGCAGGCTAAATTCAAAAATTGCCTATGGACTTAAGGAATGCTAGACCTTGAACTTACGAGTGAGCAAGCGGGCTAGACACAAAAATTGCCTATGGACTTAGATGCTAGACCTTGAACTTACGGGTGAGCAAGCAGGCTAGACACAACAATTGTCTATAGACTTAAAGAATGCTAAACCTTGAACTTACGGGGGAGCAAGGAGGCTAGACAACTAGAGGAATTTGGGCTATTGGACTTGACTAGGGCCTACATGGAGATGAAAACTAGACCTAGGTTATGAATTGGGCCTAAATGGACCTAAGATTTGGATTGGACTAGACTTAGACATAGATTGGAATTGATTAAGGATAGACTTGGACTAGACTTCACATAAAGATGCAGATGGGCCTAGATTTTGAAATGAACTAGACTTATATGGGCCTAAGATCGACTCAATGCTAGCGGGTCTAATGTGAATGCATGGACTCGAATTAGATGGACCTTATATGAATGCAAAATGGACTCTAATGCATATGGGTCTAGAATGAATGCAAGTGAATTGGGTCGATTGGATTGGATTCGATGAAGGTGTTTGGATTGAGCTTAGAATTTTTCGAAATTCGTTTTTGAAAGGAACCCCTTGTTTTATCTTTTGTCAGGAAAAGATGATGGATTAATTTTGAATTTTTTTTTATTGGAATATCGTGGTATGATGATGATTATTAAATTCTTTATGAAAAAGGTAGAATAGACATGGGTGTAGGATTGATTTTGAAAAGATGTAATTTTTTTTTTTGAAATTGATGAATATGGTAAGGTAGAATCGATAGGGAAGATTAGTTGAACAACAGGGAGAAAATGGGAAGAGGTAGACATGCATGACAACTCTAACTCTACAATGACCCTTTGGATGCATTTTTTCTTTAGGACAGACTTGACCATGCATGAAAAGACTGATTTTTTTGAATTAGGTGATAAGCCTAAATGACCAAATTACGCGAATGCAGACAGACAGACATACACAGGACTGAACGTAGGATCGACAATTACGGCGACTAAATTGATGAAAAGAGTGCGATGCACAGACTAGGTGCCGCGCAGCATTGCTGCACGCGGCGCACAACCGTGCGTCTGGCGTGGGGTGGTGCGCTTGGCGCACTACTCCCCGACACGTTTTTCGGGGATTTAGGCGATGTCACTAGTGGAAAAACGCTCAAATGCTCCGGTTATAAAGGCCACAAATGCTCCGTATTTGACTCGCAGCAGACGTCATACGAGCATTTGAGCATTTCACAAATGCTCCGGTTTAAACCGGAGCATTTATTTGATCAAATGCTCCGATTGTATAAAAAACCGGAGCATTTGACCACCAAATGCTCCGGTTGTTAAGGGAAAACCGGAGCATTTGTATTTCAAATGCTCCGGTTCTCCATTAACAACCGGGGCATTTGCAAATATTTTCTTTAAAAAAAAAAAATTTGTACAGCTTTAGCAAGTTGTACAACGACAACACAAGCAGCAGCAGAACCATTGTGTTTCGTACACATGCATCAAATGTCTCATTAGATGATATTGACCAGCAACAAATACATAAAGTAATTATAAATGCTGTATAACAATTTTTGCAAAAATTAATTTTACACACATTACACTGTAAACAATATCTGAACTGTAAACAACATCTTCTACAAATCTGAAAACTCCAAACACCAACATCATAGACTCTAACATCTAGGATAATATTTTTAGCTAAATCGAAACTCCTGAACCTCTGTGAGGGGCTTCCATTCCTTCTCAGGAAGAGGAATAGGAACCCTGAAAAAGCAAAGAACGAGGGTGTGCAATTGTGCACTATCAGTTTTGACCAAGTAAAATAAAGATACAAAATGAAGCACACACCAAAAAATACAGGACATTTCTCAGAAGAAGAAAGTGCAGAACAATTACCCAAATTCTTTGTTCAGACCCTTTGCAGCAGCTGTAGCAGCTTTGCCACCTGCCCACCTCCATATTTCTTGGTAAACTCATCCTTGACTCTCTCAAGGAAAGCAATTAGAATCTGCCTACCCGCAGACTCAACGCAACAACACAGTAAGCTGCACCACAGGGACAAAGACATGGCAAGTAAAGAAAAGACCAGCTACTACCCATACCAAAAAACCACCAAGACAGTCAAGAAGAAATGGGCTAAGAGATACATAATCTAGCAAGATATATGTATGAGAAGCAGAGATCAAACCAGAAACTGGAAGGCAGGGGGGAGGGCCTACATTTGGGTCAATTAAGAGTTTGAGCACATTCTTTTTTCTTGTCACTTTGCCAATCTAAACTCACGATACCATTCAACCAGAACATACAACAATAATATCAATCTTTATAAGTTCAATTGAATCCATCCAAACATGGCAGGAATGCACCAAACAAGAAATATTAGTCACCAAAACTCAAAGGTGATTTGTTTAGCTATCCTGTCTAAGTCACTGATATAGCTTAAGGACACAGCAACAAAAAAAGTGAGACAACACAATTAATTCTATGCCAAACATAACATAAAGGTGCATAATTAGATGGATATCACACAAAACAGAAGAAAGGTGTGATATCAATAGAACCAAGATTCTCATTGAACGACAAAGACGGTTTTGTTGGCATACTACGAAAACCTGGCATGCGTATTGATGAGGACAATTGCTCCCTAAAAGTAAATTTATTATCTAAAGATGGAATAATTGCAAAAACAGCGACAACAACGAATATATTATCAGTGATGTGATCTCATTTAGCATCAAATCTTATGCTCAACGACAACAACTAAAGATTCCAAATAAAGTAAAACCCTAATTACACACCATAACTACAGAAACACAATGCAGTTATGTTAACCTATGACCAGATTGCTTACGATAAAGTATCATTTAAGCATAATAACCTAATTGTCGAATTTAAGCATTGCAGAGATGATACTAACTCAAATAATTCGCCCTAAGTTACAAAACTAGAACAGAGAAAAGGCTTATTTGTTTGATAGGAATACTTTTTATGGAAGTAAGACAAAATTTCAATGAAATTAAGGGGGAAATTTGATAAGAAATGAACCCTAAAACAGAAAAAGTTGGAGAGAGAAAAATGTACCACAAGACACGAGCAGATGAGCGGTGGAGGTAGCAACTTGCTGTAGACGACTGCTGCCGGGGCGGCGAACAACCTGGTTAAACTTCTCTGCTAAATTTTCCAAAAGCTGCATTCAATTATGGACATTTTAATTTCCTATTCAAGAAATACATGGCATCATTTTAGCTTCACCACACTTAAGTGATTAAAAAAAGAACTCCAGAGCTATATCAACTTCGAATTTTTTTTAAAAAGATAACAAAATAAGAAAACAGAGAAAATTCTATGATTATGCACTATAAACAATTCAGCAATGCTTTGAAATCAAAAAAACATGATAGCAAGAATATCACAGTTTCAATTAGCAATAAAAACACAAACTTAGAGAGAAAATGATATATACGAAATGAATGGAAATCTCAATTAGTATTAACCTTTGATTTTTCATCCCTTAATATTTGGACCAACAACAAAAACCAAACCAAACCAAATCAACAACAAGAAGAGCAAAATCAACAAGAAAAGTGAAGTAATCAGCGAAATAACAAAGAAAAAGTAGCGAAAAACCTTGACAATTGCATAAGCGGACTCGTAGGGCTTAAAAATCTGACTGATTCCCATTATTCTAGAACGTGTTTCAGAGAAGTAGGTTCCATAAAGAGGACTAGAACGTGTTCTAAATTGCTATGACTGATTCCCATTATTCTACAATTGAAGAGAATCAGTAGCTTTCAGAGAAGTAGGTTCCGTAAAGAGGACTAGAACGTGTTTTAATAGCAAAATGCAAGGTTGTTTATGTGGGTAACAAATCATAAACATCTAACGAAATATAGGCAGTCACCTTAGCAAAAGTGTAGAGTTCCAGGACCTTCTCTTTAAGAGCAAAGAAAGCCATCACCGAATGATCAACTTTTTTAGAATCTTCTTCGTCTGTCTCCCTGCAAGAGCAAAGTCAATGGCACATGATCTTGGTGTTGCCAAAAGTCACTTCTGGTCCCCTTATTCATTCGCACTCTCTCTCACAACTCACAACAGCAACAACAAAAGAGAAAAGACATGTGAGTTGCAATATAGAAGCATTTTTAAGAAATAACTCTATCCTAAGTTAAAAAAAATCTGAATTAGGCATACCTGCTCTGTCATACTTCTATAATATAAATGGCAGAAAGTAATATACAAAGCACAATGGCATACCTGCTCTGTCATATTCTTTCAATTTATAGAAGCAATCTGCAGCTTTGTAGTACACGTTAATGCTTTCGAAAAGCTCAACAGCTTGCCTGAGAATACACGTATATGGTACAAAAAAGTTTGAAATTTTAGATAGAAAAGATTCTCAACCAAAATTATGGGGATATAAGTGGGGAAGAGAATATGAATGCATGCACAACACGATCAAACTATGAGGCTCTTGATACTTATATTCATATATAGCAAATACAAATTTCTCAAATGCAAGAAAGTAATCATAAATCATGATAAAACTGAAAAGACAACTGAATCATAGTTACCTCCTCCTCGTATTCTGCTTTAAGTTCTGTTCACTTGATAATTTCTCCATTTCTAACACTTTAATCTGAAAGGTAAACGTAACAAAGTTGTATTATTAAAATAAGTGAACAATAATAAGTATTATGTATTTAGTTATACTCCAACAGTGGCAGCAATCAGAGTTTGGTAACAAGCAGGTCAACAACACAGAACATGCAGCTCTATGACAAAACAAGGATAGAATGCACAACTTGACGTCTAGACCGGAACGGATAACATTTGATTAAAAAACCATTACCTTCTTATTCAGTTTGAAGAAATCATATCATATGTTGACATAAAAAAACATTATAAGTATACAAAAACTTTATAATGGTTGCTAAATAGATGAAGGGGAGTCTCTTCCATCTATATATATAAGAAATCAACTACACCATGCATAACTAAAAATATCGAAATTTGAAGTATCAGTTACCAGATTAATCACAAAAAACTGCACCTTTTTTTTATGTTCAACACTAAACAATTTCCATAAAACGCATGACAAGTTGTTTGATTGTTATTCGACTTTTGTACGGATACAAGTATCGCCCAAAAAACAAGAAACAAACTTAAAAACACACAGAATTCAGTCAACTACACCAACACATAAACATGATAGAAGAGAGCAAAAGTCTATATCCTTTCCTTCCACCTCTCAGTATCTTTCACAGCTTCGCAAATACTATGCCTAGAAAAATGACAAAAGATTTTGTGAATATCATGTAATAAATACAGAAATCCGATCCATCACATAAGTGAATAATTTTAAGTTAATTATTCAATTTCGAGGTGCAACCTCTTTGTTTCTCCTATCCTGTTCTTTTTGCCATTAATTAGTGAGTTCAAAAAGCTGTTAATAAAACTAGCTAATCAAATATGTACTGTTCTGTCTTGTATTTGGACAATTAAATGTATTAAAGAAAACAAAAAGAGCTAGCACGGTTGAGCATGGATTACCAAGAAGAACTACAATTCTCAGGCGAAATTAATCATGTTACGATTATCTTTATTCATTTATTCACTAAGCACCATAGCATATAATTCAGTAACATAAACCCCATAAAAGAGGCTGATTCAAGTGCGATTCGACAGGATAAGGGAACCCTAAATTTTGGGGAAAATCGTCAAATATAGCATAAAAACTATAAACACTTAAAAACAATTACAATCTGTAAAAGTGTGAATAGAGTAAGAATTGGTGATTTATTTGAACAATTTATCCTATAATTATGAATTCGGAGTAAAACAAAAGAGAGAGAGGGAGAGAGAAAAAGCATGGAATTAACTTACTGTATTTTGGGAGATTGGAGTCAAGGAGTGTCACCATCGATGGAGTAACCAGGGAGGCCGGAGGCGAGACCGCATGAAGCAGATCTGAAATTGGGGAGCACCGGAGGAGAGAGAAGGTTGGGGAAGAGAGAGAGAGAGAGCAGAAACGCCACCATTGAGGACCTTCGAGTTCTCATCCATGGTGGTGGTGCGAGTCACGAATAAGAACTAGGGTTAGGGTTTCGATTTCTTGATGAAATTAGAGAGAGAAGGAAGAGGAGGGAAGAGCTAGAGAGAGGGAGAGGGGGGAGGAAGTAGTGTTCGGCTGTTCGTGGGTAGGTGGAAGTTATAAGGAATTGTGGGGATTTTATGTATCCCAACTCTCAAGCGCTACGGTTAATAGAAATCACCCGAGCAGTTGTAATTTTATTTTTATTTTTGAAAAAATGTTGTACCAAATGCTCCGTTTTTCAATTAACCGGAGCACTTGATTGGTAGCAAAAGCATTTTTTTCTACTAGTGTGTATTTGCCGATTGACAAAAATTTGCTTGTTTATTTAGACGCAATTTTAGGGACGCATAATAATGACAGTTTGACAAAATTATAACAGGCAAGAATTGCAATCACAGGCAAATGTCATATAACATGGATACAAAAGTTCTCAACCTAAAGTCCAGTTCTATGTTTGAAACTATTGGTCAGGTTTAAGTTTAGTCTGAAAAGGGTATATGACTAAGAGATTGATCCCACGCTTCGTACCCCTGCTTAAAGAGGTGGCAACGTATCAGATGCACTCCGGTCTCAAGTCAGGAACAAGAGAACAATGCTATAGTTGGGTGGGTTTGCTTATCACTAAGATCCAACATTATCGCTCAGGAAGCTTTTTGGAAGGACAAAGCGCAAAACCCCCGGGGGTGACCTCACACATAGAACATGTGCTAATGAGGCAAGGTAGATTGTCCTTATGGTGGCTAAACAGTAGCCATGCATATGCAAAACAGTATATTATTCAAAGGCATAAAAATAAGAATGAATCGTAGTTTTCAAGTTTCACACACTCATTTAAAAAATTAATTTTTTAAAATCCTCCCCAGTGAAGTCGCCAAATTGTAGGCGTGTTTTTATTTCGTCTACGCGGTGTGAGCGCGTATTAGATTTGACTACCCCACTGTTAAGGTTTTATTAAAAATTATTTTGTATTGAAAGAAGTCGCCAACAATTCTTTTTAGGAAGAATCATAAACCTAATTGGATATAGGAAAATCATAGGGACAAATTATCCAATGTAGATTTCCCCGTCATGACTCCATAGATGGTTAAAATGAACCAAAGACCGAGTTCGGGGGTGAGGGTACGAATATAGTCATAATGAACCATATTCGCCCAAAGTTGGCCTCTACTAAATATCGATTCATTACAAATTTTATGCCAAAGAATAATCAAATAATGTTTTAAGCACCCTAAAAATAATTAGTCTAAATTGGTTCAGGAAACACATAAAATGACTAATTTTTAGTGATATGTTACTTAGGCAACCAATATTACAGGGAACCTAACAGGTTGTCCAAATTAATCTGACTAATGTTAGAACAATTCTGTAGGTCTTGTTTAGCGAAAATAACATGTGGGTGATAAAAGCAATAAAGCAGGACAATCATATAATATGCATACAATGATCAGGCAAGTATAATAGTAATGAAAAATAAATAAAAAGAAAGAGAAAAGAGGTTAGAATATACAGTTTAGCGATTTTATACCAAAGATCTACATCATGAAATAAATAATTAGTAACTTCATTATAAAAATAGAGAATTTATTCAAGGATCCTCAAGATTATACCGTGGCTTGGGTCTGCGAGATTGACAACCTTCGGGACGAGCAATCGTGAAGCCTGAAAATCTGAATGTCTGAAAGTATGTAGATTGAATGTATTTGTGTTTGAAAGTATGAGTTTTGTAGGGAGATTTTGTAGTTTGTAGAGAGATTCGTAAAGTATTCGTCAAGTTCGAAGTGTGTTAATGTAAAAAAACCGTACCTTCAATCTTCGGAAATCAGGCCTATTTATAGGGAAAACGGCATTGCGCCTCACGCGTTGGCTGCGTTTGGCGCAGCTGACGTGGCAAGCGCATGACGCGGCATGACCAATAAAAAGTGTACACGTGGTACGCGCTTTTAGAAAAGATAAGAAAGAAATTCCGCGTCTCAAGCAGAGAATTGTGCTTGACGCAGGACTCTACATGAAACAGAAGTTTACGTGGCAGTTCTGGTGCGCTTAGCACAACCTGTGCGCTTGGCGCAACCTACGTGGAAGTCCACGTGGCAGGACACGTGAGCTCAGCATAGTCAGCTGCGCTCAGCACAGTCAACTGCGCTCAACGCACCGCCTTGTTTTTGATAGTTTTTTTATATAAACGTGTTTTAAAGATTTTCTTTTATCTTTTAACTCCGAAAATCTGATTTTACGGGATAAAATCCGATTTTGACTTATAAAAAATATCTTTTGAAAATATTTATTTATTAAAATAAATCAATTAATTGGGCTTTTCAAAGAATTTGGCTCAAATACATTTAATTATCATGAATAATTAATTGGGCTTTAAAATAGGACTTTAACACTTTTCGAAATGGTTTTGAATGGCTTTTCAGACTGCTCTGCCCTTGGGGAGGACCAATTAAGACCACGGTATGTTTCATCATCGGATCCTTAAATAAGGAGACACGATTATGTGTCTACAGTCTGTAATATGACCGTTAACGCACTTAGCCTGTTATATGGCTTTAATTTGTGCTAGGTCTGTCATATGACCGTTAATGCATTTGGCCTGTTATATGGCTTTGATTTGTGCTAGGTCTGTCATATGACTGTTAACGCATTTAGCTTGTTATATGGCTTTCATTTGTGCTTGGTCTGTCATATGACCGTTAACGCACTTAGCCTGTTATATGGCTTTCTAACGTTCATTCCTGTTATATGGCCGTTAGTATTTAATTTATTGACCTGTTATATGGTCTGTCAATACACATGAAGATAACAAAACGATTAATGAAACGCTAGCAGGAGTTTGTATTATTTATGTAATAAAAGGTTGGCCTATTACATCCTACAAATCAAACATAGTATTTCTTTAGGACGCTAGCATTGCAGAAATTTTAAGCTCCTTGTCGCCCATGTCCTTTAAAATAAAAGAGTTGGGAGCAAGCTTCTTGACTATGACATAGGGGCCTTCCCAGTTAGCAGTCAGCTTTCCTTCTGTATGCGCCTTGCCAGTGGCCGCTGTTCTGCGTAGGACTAGGTCGCCAACATCTAACGGCCTCTCCAAGACCTTTCTGTTGTAAGCCTTACTGATTCTATCTTTGTAAGCAGCCGCTTTCAATTCCGCCATGAGCCTGGACTCAAGTAGGAAGTCCAGGTTTTCCCTGAGTGCCTGATCATTTTTCTCAAGGTCTTGGTGTTTGATCCGATAAGAGGGCAAACCCATCTCTACCGGCAGCACTGCTTCTAAACCAAAGGCCAGCTTGAAAGGGTTTTCTCCCATTGCTACCTTTTCTGTTGTTCTATTTGCCTATAGCACAGCTGGTACCATGTCGGCCCATCCCCCTTTAAATTCGTCTAGCTTCTTTTTCAAAGAATTCAAAATTTGCTTGTTTGCGGCTTCCGCTTGTCCGTTGCTTTGGGGATGGCAAACTGCTGAGTAAGCAAACTTCACTCGAAAGTCAGTCAAGAAAGCTTGTACGGGACGACAATCAAATTGGACGCCATGGTCAAAGACGATAGCCATGGGAATCCCAAACCTTGTCATAATATTCTGCCAGATGAACTTCTTGACTTGGTTCGCTTTAATCTTCGATGTCGGCTCTGCCTCTATCCACTTTGTAAAATAGTCAATTCCCACTATTAGGAACCTCCTACCTCTAGTCGCTGTGGTGAACGGTCCTAGGATATCCATCCCCCACTGAGCGAACGGTATCGGGCACAAGATGGGTTGCAAATCATTGGCAGGTCTGTTGATGACGGGGGCATACCTCTGACATTTGTCACATTTCTAAACATAGCTTTGAGCATCCGCCAGCATGCTTGGCCAATAAAACCCTGCTCTCAGCACTTTTAACGCTATAGTTTTGTCGCCAATGTGATTACCGCAAACACCCTCGTGTATCTCTTCCAGAATCTTCGTGGATTCACAGGCAGTTGCACATTTCAGCAGCGGCAAACTAAATGATTTCTTGTATAGCTCATCTTGGTATATGATATAACAATTCGCTTGTCGTTTCAGCTTTTTGGCGGTCATGGGGTCACTAGGAACCGTCCTTGTTAGTTTGTATGCCACCAACTCGCTGAACCACTCCCCTTGCTGATTTATGCTGTTGACGGTCACAATCTTTTCTGTGATGCTTTTCTCCTTCAGGACATATACTGTGACGGTCCTCTCAATGTTGAACGAGTCGGAGCTGGCTAACTTAGACAGTGCGTCCGCCTTCATGTTCTCAGCCCTAGGTATTGCTTGAATTTCAAAATGATTCAATTGAGCGATCATTTCCTTGGCCTTTTCCACATACTTCTGCATATTGGCCTCTCTGACTTCGAATTCTCCTTTTAGCTGCCCGCTAACCAACTGCGAATCTGTTTTCAAGAACACATTTTTTGCACTTGCTGCCAAGCACATTCTGAGGCCGGCAATAGCTGCTTCATACTAAGCTTCATTGTTCGACGCCGGGAAGGCGAATTTGATGGTGTACTCATATGAGTTCCCTTCTGGGCTAGTCATCATAATCCCAGCTCCAGATCCGCTAACAGCGGAAGAACCGTCAACTTCTAGCAACCAGGTTTCTTTTTCTTTTATCTCTTCCTCCTCATATGAAGCTTCCACAATGAAATCTGCTAGGGCCTGCGCCTTGATGGCGGTTCTGGGCTTATACTCTATGTCATATTCTGATAACTCAACGGCCCACTTCAACAAACGGCCTGAGCAATCCATTTTCTGCAAAGCCTTCTCCAATGGCTAAGTTGTGAAGACTTGAATAGGATGACAGTCAAAATATGGCCTAGGCTTTCTTGCGGCAATTATCACAGCTATTGCCATCATCTCAATCAACTGATAACGGCTTTCAGGATCGTTAAGGATGTGGCTGACAAAGTATATGGGCTGCTGCCTCTTCTCTTTTTCCACCAACAATACGGCCGCGACCGTTTTGGACGAGGCCGAGATATACAACTGCAATGTGTCCCCAGTCTCAAGCCTTGTGATGGTGGTAAGCTCTTCAGATGCTCTTTAACCGCTAGGAACGCTTTGCTTTGCTCCTCACCCCATTCGAATTTCTTATTCCCCCTGAGCAGCGCAAAGAAAGGTAAAGTTTTGTCTGCTGATTTTGAGATGAATCGAGTGAGGGCCGCCATTCTTCGTGTCAGCCTCTGGATATCTTTGACGCTCTTTGGCTCAGGTAAATCTATGATGGCTCGAACTTTGTTCGGGTTCGCATCAATCCCTCTTTTGCTTACCATGAAGCCCAAAAACTCCCCTGCTCTTACTCTAAAGACACATTTCTTTGGGTTGAGCTTCATTTTGCATTTTCTCAAAGTGCTGAAAGTCTCTTCAAGGTCGCTTAAGTGTTTGCGATCAGTTTTGCTTTTGACGATGGAGTCGTCAACATACACCTCTATGTTCCGCCCCCTCTCATCCGCGAATACCTTATCGACCAACTTTTGGTATGTTGCTCCTTCATTGCGGAGCCCAAACGACATTGCCTTATAATTGTATACACCACAATCCGTGATGAACGCTGTCTTTTTTCTTGTCGGCCACCAATAAGCTGATCTGGTGATTGTGTTCACCGGTCCAGGACCGAACTGGACCGGTGGACCGAAATCCGGAAAAAATTTGGACCTGGACCGGAATTTTTCCGGTCCGGTCCGGTTTTGGACCTGTTGGACCGGAATCTTTATTTTTTTTAAAAAAAAAAAATCTTTTTTATTTAAAAAATTTATAAATTAGATATATTAAAATTTAATAATTTTAATACGGTAACAATATTCCTAAAGTTAATAAATAGTAGGTTTTTATATTTCTTACTTTTTACTACCTTTTAAACTTTTTTAACATATAAACTCTTTTTTTTACTAAAAAAATCAGAAATTCAGGTAGTAAAAAGTCCCGGACCGGAAACCAGGAATCGGGATTTTCTTCGGACCGAGAACCGGACCAGAATCTTCCGTCCGGTCCGGTCCGGTCCAAATTCCGGTCCAGTCCGGTCCAGATTCCGGTCCGACCTAGGTCTTTGAACAGCCCTACTGGTGATAGCCCGAGAATGCATCCATGAAGCTTAACAGTGCGTGACCGCTAGTGGAATCCACCAACTGGTCTATCCTTGGAAGAGGATAGCAATCTTTTGGGCAGGCTCTATTTAGATCTGTGAAATCTACACACATCCTCCATTGGCCGTCAGCCATTTTCACCATGACCACATTAGCCAACCACTCTCGATAATCACATGGTTCAATGAAATCGGCCGCTAACAACTTATCCACTTCTTCCTTGATGGCTTTGTTTTTCTCGGCCGAGAAATTTCGCTTCTTTTGTTTGACAGGACGGACTGCACTGTCGACGTTCAGACGATGTACCATCATGGCTGGGTCTATCCCCGACATCTCATCCGCCGAGAACGCAAAGACGTCAGCGTTTTCTCGGAGGAGAGTCAATAGGTTGACTCTGACCTTTGGGTCCATGTCATTCCTGACAGCGATCGTCCTTGTCGGATCTTCAGCTAGCATCTCCTGCTTTGTCTCCCCATCAGGTTTGGGTCTTGGCGTATCATCAGGCCTACACTCCAAATCCTTCATAGATATTTCCATCATTTCTTCATCCACCTTCTCGGACTTTGTTTCATTTGCCAGAGCTTTCCTCTGTGCTCGCCCCTGTTTCCGCATTGGCGGATTTAATTCTTCTACCGGAATTCTTTTTGCGGGCTGCTTTAGGGCTGTAAGATAACATGACTTGGCCATCTCTTGATTTCCTCTCAATTTTGCTGTCTTCCCTAGATTAGAGATGTACAACATTGTCAGATGGTAGGTAGACACAACTCCTTGGACGTCATGAATGAATGGGCGTCCCACAATAGCATTATAAGCTCCCGGTACATCTACTACCAGAAATTCTGCCATTACATCTCTGGCCTCGTCATTTTCTCCAACCCTGACCGGCAATGTTATGAGGCCTTCATGAACCACTGATGCTCCCGTGAACCCTATCACCGGGTAGCGGACAGGCTTCAAATGTTCTCGGCCAATCATCAGCTTCTCAAAGGTTGAGAAGTAAAGTATGTTTGCATAACTTCCTCCATCAACCAGGATTCTATGGATCATGCAATTTGATACTTTCAAAGTGACCACCAAAGAGTCATCATGAGGGTAAACAACATGCTTAGCGTCCTCCACAGTGAAAGACATGGCTCGCATTACTGGCGGCTTTCTCAACTGTATACTTTCGTTGAAGTTTACTTGGTGCCTGAACTCTTTCAAGCTTGCCTTAGCTCCATTCACACTGCCACCATGAATAGGACCGCCACTTATGACATGGATTTCTCCAATCCGCGACTGAACACTCTGATGGCTTGACTTCACCAAGTCTCCATCCTTTGTCTGAGCCTTGTATTGCGTGAATAGCCTCTTCTTATCAGATCCTCCAAGTTATCTTTCAAGTGCCTACAGTCCTCCGTCAAATGGCCGTGATCCCCATGAAAGTCGCACCACTTGCTCTTATCGCGGTTCTTATGGAACATCTGCTTTGGACGTTGCCACTTCTCACTGTCCTTGTTCATCATATAAATTTGAGCTCTAGAGGTTGTGAGCTGAGTGTACGCGTCAAATTTTTCTTTGCATTCACCCTTCTCGCGGTCATTTTCTCTCGCGGTCATTTCCCTTCTTGACCATATTTGATTCTTGCTTTCTTTCATCTCGGTCGCGATCATTTTCGCGCCCTTTATCTTTCCTCTGCTTCTCTTCCTTCCTTATTTCAGGCTCGCGGTGCTGACTACTCGCAGCCTTATCAAACTCTTCGCCCCTGATGAAATCATTCGCCTTTCCCAGAACAGGCCCCAAGGACGTGAAGGTCTTGCGGCCCAGATAAATTCTTAACGCGGACCCCTCTCTCAGCCCAGTCATTAAGGCTAAGACGGCCACGTCCTGCTGAAGCCGCGGAATCGAGACTGCTTCCACATTGAAACGACCAATGAAATCACGAAGACTTTCCGTCTCTCCTTGCTTAATAGAGAGCAACTCACTAGTAGTGCGCTCACGGCGCCTATCACTTACAAAATGAGTACCAAATGTGGACGACAACTGAGAGAAGCTAGAGATAATACCCGGTTTCAAACTCTTGAACCAAGTCTGAGCGATCCCGGTCAGGGTAGATGGAAACACCTTGCACCCAATGGCATCCACCTAGGTGTATAAGTACATGTGACCATCATATGCTGCGACGTGATCATCTGGGTCAAAGCTGCCATCATACTTGCATGACGGCATCTTGATCCTAGGCATAGGGTGATTCAAGATTTCTGGAACAAAGGGAGAGAGCTTTGGCTTGATCAATAAATGCCCGCCAGCCGAATAGTTACTAGCACCCTCGGTGATGTACTCTCGGTGGAAGAGACTTTGATTCTCATCCTCCGAATTGTTAAGATCCTCAGTCTCCAAGACAGCCTCCTCATATTCTGGATCATCAATTTGCCTTTCCATCTGGTGTCCCTCTTGATTAAACGTACGCATCCTCCTAACCGACGTGCCATCAGCGAATCTACCAGCTAAAGCCAGTGATCGCTTCCGGTGTTGAGCGCCTCTTGCATTCGGAGTAGGAGTGTTATTAGGCTGAGGGGTGCCCGCTAACACTTGGATGAAGGATGCTACAGTTTGCAGCTGCTCAGGGGAGAACTGACTCAACTGAGCCAAGTTGAGTGGGACGCCACCAGTGTTTACCTGAGTTACATTGTTCTCAGGAGTTTGCTGTTCATAATTATTATCGGGCACCCTAGGGTTGAACTGCGGGGCACCGATTGGTCCGGTAATGATGGGTTGGGAAGACCCTTGACCGGTCTCGAACCCTGGTGGAACACGGCTGTCATTGTTTGCTTTGTCCATGATAGCGTTCACAAAGATGGGAGGCCCCTCCTTCTAGCGCCAAGTTGTTCCGGTTGTAGAACGGTTGGCGGCCTTGAGAAGAGTTCGCCAATGATTGGAGTTGGCGTCCGCTGGTGAATAACTGCACGGGAAGCAAACGTAAACTATCCTCGGGGGGATGCGAGGAAACCCCCTCCGACGCTCAAGTCAACACGTATCCAAATAGGATTTAGAGAGAGAAAGTAGAGAGAGAGATAGAGAGATAAGAATTATGAGTGTGAGAGAATGTACCTGCAGAATAGTACTAGTGGGGTATTTATAGAAGTACTATTCCTCTAACAGGGTGCGTAATCCTTATACACGTGTACGGTTGTGCTGCGCCTGACACAAGGGAAGATTCCTCTATTTTGTCTTGTTAGGCGACCGCTAACATTGTCGGACCACTTTAGAGAACTGACTTGTTAGAGCTGTAGGCGACGTTTAAATGTTCGCGTCCTTCATAGTGTTCGCGGACCTCTCAAGGATGTCCGCTAACGTACTTGGGTTATACCCATACACCTATACTACTGTGAGCATAAAAAATTAGGAAGATCATAATTTATGGGGTTCCATTTCCACTTAGAAATCTCAATTTTGTGGGGCTTGATTGAATTTGAAGGGTTTGGGGATGAGGACAGAGTATATATGATTTTAAGAGAGAGAAAGTGAGGAGGAGAGAGATGAAGAGGAAAGAAGTTATAGAGAGAGAAATGGAGGAAATTGTTTTAATTTCCAAAGCTAGGTTAATAACAAAACCGCCTGAATAGCGGTTATGTGATCCACCAGTTCGGATAATGGTTTACCTTTCCTAAAACCGCAAACGCGATAAGTGGCTCTCTAATGTGCACAACTAATTGTAGTAGTGTTTTTTGCTTGACCAATTTTTTTTTAAAAAAATTCCCATCGAGTCTTACGTGGACAGTAGGCAAGGAAATTGATAGAATACAATATACTTTAGAATATACTTTGTTCTTATAATCCTACTATGGGTAGGTTTCCTAATATATATAGGACTATCTTTAGGTTGTAAACTATAAATGTAGACACATAATCGTGTCTCCCCATTTAAGGTTCTGATGATGAAACATACCGTGGTCTTAATTGCTCCGACCCAAGGACATAGCAGTCTGAAAAGCCATTCAAAACCATTTCGAAAAGTGTTTAGTCCTATTTTAAAGCCCAATTATTTATTCATGATAAAAAATTGTATTTGAGCCCAATTATTTGAAAAGCCCAATTAATTGATAATTAATTGATTTATTTTAATAAATAAATATTTTCAAAAGATATTTTTTATAAGTTAAAATCAGATTTTATCCCGTAAACTCGGATATCCATAATTAAAGGATAAAAGAAATCTTTTAAAGCACGTTTTACATAAAGCTGGCAAAGGCACGGCAGGAGCCAGGCTGGTGCGCCTAGCGCACAAACCTGCGCCTGGCGCAGGGCCTTGCGCCTGGCGTACGTATGTGCTTCAGGCGCAGATCTGTCCACCTGTGTTAGGTGCACTAATCTGCACTTGACACGTGGATTTCTGACTCATTCAGAGTCCTGCGTCAAGCGCGACTCTCTGCTTGAGACGCGGATTTTCTTTCTTATCTATTAAAAAAGGCGCGTACCACGTGTACACTTTAAACTGGTCATGCCGCGTCATGCGCTTGCCACGTCAGCTACACCAGACGCAGATGGCGCGTGAAGCGCAGTGTCGTATTCCCTATAAATAGGCCTGATTTCCGTACAGATAAAGAATGATGGATTTTTACATATAACACTCGACCAATACTTACGAATTCTCTCTCCAAACTACGAAACTTCTTTGCAGAACTCATACCTTTCAAACAAAAATACATTCAACCTACATATATTCAGACATTCAGATTTTCAGGCTTCACGATTGCTCGTCCCGAAGGTTGTCAATCTCGCAGACCCAAGCCACAATATAATCCTGAGGGTCCTTAAATAAATTATTTTTATATTAAAGTTACTAACAGTTTTCTTTCCTGATGTAGATCTTTAATGTAAAATCGCTATACTATATATTCTACCCTTTTTTCTATACTTTCTTTTATTTTATTTTATTATTATTCATGCATTTGTATATTATATGCCTGCCTGATCATTCTATGCTTATTATATGATTGTCCTGTTTCAATGCTTTTATCACCCACATGTTATTTTTGTTAATCAAGACCTAAAGAACTGTTCTAACATTAATCAGATTAATTTGGACAACTAGCTAGGTTCCCTGTAAATTGATTGCATAATAACATGTCACTTAAATTAGTCTTTTTATGTGTTTCTTGAACCTACTTAGACTAAATATTTTTAGGGTGTATAAAAAAATTATATGATTATTCTCTGGCATAAAATCTGTTATGAATCGATAAAATCTGACTATATTCATACCCTCACCCCCGAACTCAATCTTTGGTTCATTTTGACCATCTATGGAGTCAGGACGGGGAAATCTACGTTGGATAATTTGTCCCTATGTTTTTCCCATATCCAATTAGGTTTATGATTCTTCCTAAAAAGAATTATTGGCGACATCTTTCAAAACAATTTTTAATAAAATCTTTACAGTGGGGTAGTCAAATCTAATACGCGCTCACACCACGTAGGCGAAATAAAAACACGCATACAATTTGGCGACTCCACTAAGGAGGATTTTAAAAAAATAAATTTTTTAAAAATGAGTGGGTGAAACTCGAAAAATACGATTCATTCTTATTTTTATGCCTTTGAATAATATACAGTTTTGCATATGCATGGCTATTGTTCAGCCACCATAAGAACAATCTACCTTGCCTCATTAGCACATGTTCTATGTGTGTGGTCACCCCCGGGGGGTTTGCGCTTTGTCCTTCCAATAAGCTTCCTAAGCGATAGTGTTGGATCTTAGTCATAAGCAGACCTACCCAACCATGGCATTGTTCTCTTATTCCTGACTTGAGACTGGAGTGCGACTTACACTTGGCCACCTCTTTAAGCAGGGGTACGAAGCGTGGGATCAATCTCTTAGTCATGGACCCTTTTCAGACTGAACCTAAACCTGACCATAGTCTTAAACATAGAATTTGACTTTAGGTTGGAACTTTTGCATCCATGTTATATGACATTTGCCTGTGATTGCAATTTTTGCCTGCTAATATGCTTTACGCCCGAAATTATTGCAAATTGCGTCTAAAACAAATCGTCGTTTTCGCCCAAACCGTCGTCAATTAATCAATACGCGTGCCGCAGAGCATTGCGCCAAACGCATTAAGTTGCGCCAGGGGCAACGCTCCTGCGCCAGACGCGTAGAATGTGCGCCGCGCGCACCAGTTGAGTGGCACGCAGTCTATTCGTCCCATGCTTATTGGTCTTTTGACCTTGGTTCGAATCTAAGATAACAAGTTTGCGTCAACGTCATTTTGTCTGTCTGCATTCGCGTAGTACATGGTCATGCTAAGGGTCTCACCTAATTAAAAAATTCAGTCTTTTCATGCAAGGTCAAGTCCGACTAAAAAAAAGTGCATCTAAAAGGATCATGTAGAGTTAGAGTCATCATGCATGTCTACCTCTTCCCACTTTCTCCCTGTTGTTCAACTAATCTTCCCTGTCAATCCTACTTTATCATATTCAATCAATTTCAAAAAACTTACATTTTTCAAAATCAATCCTACACTCTCTTCTATTCTACTCTTTTTCAAAAACATTTACAAATCATAATTATGCACGACATTTACAAAAAATATTTTCAAAATCAATCCAGCATCTTTTCCTAACAAAAGATATAACAAGGGGTTCCTTTCAAAAATGAATTTCGAAAATTCTAAGCCCAGTCCAAACACCTTCATTCAATTCAATCAACTAAATTCAATCCAATTCACTTGCATTCATTCTAGGCCCATATGCATTAGAGTCCACTTTGCATCCATTTAGGCCCATTTGCATTTCAGTCCATACATTCGCTAGCATTGAGTCGATCTTAGGCCCATATAAGTCTATAGGCCCATCTATATCTTTATGTGAAGTCTAGTTCAAGTCCATTCCTAATCCTTTCCAATTTAAGTCTAAGTCTAGTCCAATCCAATGCTTAGGTCCATTTAGGCCCAATTCATTCCCTTGGTCTAGTTTGTATTATATGCAAACCCTAGTCGGTCTTCGGACTATAAAGTCAGTCTACGGACTATAAAAGCCCAGTCTTAGGACTATAAAGTCAGTCTACGGACTATAAAAGCCCAGTCTTAGGACTATAAAGTCAGTCTACGGACTATAAAAGCCCAGTCTTCGGACTATAAAGTCAGTCTACGGACTATAAAAGCTCAGTATTAGGACTATAAAGTCAGTCTACGAACTATAAAAGCTCAGTCTTAGGACTATAAAGTCAGTCTACGGACTATAAAAGGCCAGTCTTAGGTCTATAAATTTTCCCTAGGTCTAGTTTGCATTACATATAAACCCTAGTCAGTCTTCGGACTATAAAAGTCAGTCTTAGGACTATAAAATTTCCCTACATCTAGTCTACATTATATAAGTTCAGTCTTAGGACTATAAAGTTTCCCTAAGTCTAGTTTGCATCATACGTAAACCCTAGTCAGTCTACGGACTATAAAAGTCAATTCTACGGACTATAAAAGTCATCCCCTAAGTCTAATCATTCAATTTGCTTGCATAGTCTAGTCCAATCCATGTCTGCATTTGCATATAGCTAGGCTCATGTCGCCATCATAACCATCTCTAATCATTTCCCATCCTCTTTTCCATTTCCATTCTCCAATTTCCCGTTTCCATTTCTCCTCTTCATTTCGCAGTTCAAAAACGTTATTTCTTAAAATTTACGAGGTCCATCCGATTTCTGTTAAGGACAGGTCGTGAGATTATAACTTGGGAATGTCCAACAGAGAGGCAACAAGGTCGACCTACTTCCCGACTTGTCAAGCGCATCCTAAATTTTTCAGACGAATCCTCCGACTCTTCTGAATCATCATCCGAAATGGGAGACACTAATGAACAGCTTAGTGCCATTATGGCTCAACTCACACTGATGAACTCTCGTCTTGAGGAACAAGACAAAGAGATTAAGGCACTAAGGGAGAAGCTCACTGAAGAAGACGAGCAAGGCGACACTCCACCACCATTCAAAACCAACACAGATTTAAGGTTTGAAAAACTCGAGCAATTGATCCAGTCAATTCCTGCACTCGAGAGTCAGGCTCATGGCCATGACATTATTGATCCTGAACTAAGCGAAAAGCTCCATAAAAAGGTAACATTGGGTGACCTCCCAAAATTCAAGGGGGTTGAAGACGCAGATGACCACTTGAGAGATTTCTCCATCTCTATGGCTCTCAAGGGCATGAGCAAGGACCTGTTTGCTTATGTCTTTCCTTTAACCTTGGATGCACATCCATCCAAGTGGTTTAGATCACTAAACAAAACCAAGCTGAATGACTGGGACTACATCAAAGAGGAGTTCCACAAACAATATGTATATAATACTCAGCTTCTCATTGGCCTTCGTGAGTTGGAATTAACTAAACAGAATGTCAACGAAGATTTCGTCACCTTCCTTAACAAATGGAGGGAAAAAGCTGCACAAATGACCAATAGGCCATCTCAGGAGGATCAAGTCCGACTGGTGATCCGTAACTTGCAGCCTAAGTATGGGGATCATACCAAGTTCCAACCTATAGAGTCTTTCACGAAGCTCTATAAGGTGGGCCTGCTGATTGAAGAAGAGGTACATGCCAACAAGAACAAGGGTTCTAGCAACAACAACTCTTTCAAGAAGAGTAGTAACAATCCTTCTAGCTCTAATGTCAATGCCATAACTACTGAAAAGGGAGGTTATCAAAAGCCTCAACGAACATTCACTTCATTGGGCATGACTCTAGAAGAAGCCTTCACTAGGCTTCATGCAAAAGGAGCAATACAGCCTATCGGTCCCACTCCCGAACCTGCACCAGAAAATAAACACAAGAAGTGGAACCCTAATACATATTGTAAGTACCACCGAGGGAATGGACACCCAACATCTACGTGTTGGGCCTTAAGGAATACTCTGCAAGACATGGTTGAAAGTGGCAGACTTTCCGATCCCGCCGGCAGCAAAAGTCAATAACAACAGCAACCCCTTGGGAATAATCTCAACAGTGCAGGAGGCTTAGTCATTTAAAGCTAGTTTTCTAGGTTGAGTCGGAGAGTCCCTCCCCTAGCTCCTTCATTTCCTTTCTTGTCGAGTCTATGGCATTTAGGTTTTTATTTCTAATAAGCCTTCTTCTATTTATTTCTGATTAATAAAAGAATTTCATTTTCATTTGCATTTTCATTTTCATTGGCCTTCCATCATTTTATTTATGCTTTTAATTCAATGATGAAACTTAAATCACCTAATGAACTTGACTAATAATAACAAAAAGATATCTAAAAAAAAAGGGACATACTTTGGATCAGGAGTTTTCACCTCTTTCCTCCATCATCCATAAACCATTATCTCTATTAGCCAAATGATCCATTCAAAATCAAAGCTCCACAAATATCCTCCAAGCCTTCCAATACCCATGACCAATAGCTTGTGTGCAAGCCTTACTACAATAAAAAAAACAATGCCAGGCAAAAATAAAATAGCAAATAAATTCAAAGTGCGAAAAAAAGCAAAAGCAAAAAGAAAACGCATAAAACGCAAAAAGAAAAGCCAAAGGCAAAGATATAAAAAGTCAAACTAAGGGGCATGCACACAAGTTCTACCCCTCATTCAAATCCTTCAATCCATCTAAAACTTACCCCATACAATCCAAATCCATGATCTTTACATTAGCCTAATCAATTCAACATTCCTCAAGCCTTAAACCCTTCAGCCTTTCATCAACCCTAACTCCTTTTTCAAGGTATGTCCAAGCCCGCAAGGTTGAAAACCCGAAAGGGCGGCCTAGGCAAAAGTTAGGGCACAAAAAAAAATTAGATCTGGAACTACGAATGGTCTGCTTCCGCAAGGATACGTAGGAATCCTCATCTCGAGGTCCGACCACTAAAATAAAATAAAATTAGTCTTGGTCTAATGATTTGATTTTCTATAATGTAGGAGCATAATCTCTTTCTAGATCCCGACATAGACTCGAGTCTGAACCTAGTCTCGTCAAAGCCTTTTCCCACCTATATGCATTTGAGTCATAAATTTAAACCTTTTATTTTTCAATCCAAGCTCTCCTTTTCCCTGAAGGACTCTCCGACAATTCCATGGTTTCTGGCGATACTTGACTTTGCCTATACCAAAGAAGAATCCCGAGTGCAATCCCCAGTGAAAACTTTCAATGTTCAAGACATAGGAACTACATTTCAATATCAGATCAACTACAATGCAATATCAGATCAAGTACATTTCAATCAAGGCTCATAATTCCTAATTCAAGGCAAGCTCACCCAAAGTGGGGGCTTCCTATGTGTGGTGGTTCCTCCAATCCAAATTAAACTCCCGAAGAGTTGTAATACGCGGACCTCGTTTACGGACCCCAATCATTTACTAAAAACGATTTTCGGAAATTATTCTATCTATTCAATCCTGCTCATTCTATCATTCTACACATCTTCTAGCCTTGCAAAATCCTGACCTTGCATTGCATCCTTGCAAAACCCTGACCTTGCATTGCATTGCATACATTCTAGTCTTGCACAACCCTGACCTTGCATGACGAGTCATCCCTTAGCTTTGCATAACCTTAATCCTTGCATTGCGTCTCTTGCATCCTTAGAGAGTCTAAGTTTGCATCATTGCATCATTATGTGCTTTGTTTGAGTTGTTTGCACCTATCTGCTAACATCCTCTTCTGCAAGTAATCAGATTGCTTGTAGTTATTGTCCTGCATACTAACTTTGTTTTGCAGAGACCGGCGTATAAAGATCAGTTCTAAACCGCAGAGCGTTTATATGTAAGCTGGAAAAAATGGGGAAGGAAGTACAAATCAAAGAGACAACAACAAGTCTGTTATGCTGCACTTGCTGCTACAGTTTACTATGTTTGGAGATCTAGGAATCATTCTTTCTGGAATGAAGCTGTGATTAGGCCTGACATTGTTATTAAGCAGATTGAGACTGATATATGTATTAGAGTCAGGGGTAAAATCTCAAACAAATGGTGTACTGGGGATAGGGAATGGTTTAGTCAGTTGTGTAGTTCTAATCAGTGAGTTTACTTGGTTGTTTGCTGGTAGTTGGGTATGTTTGTATTTATGTTTGTTGTTAGTTTGTTTGTTTTAGTTCTCTTGCTGTTTGAGAACTAGTTAGGTTGTATTGTTGGCGTTTCATGATTTTGGTAATACTACTTACATTTTACCCAAAAAAAACTGTAGAGCGTTTAGAATCGTTCTCCGTCCCGACACCGTATACTTTGAATATCGGTTTCCTGAACCTCAGTCAAAGTGGGGGCTTATGTAGACACATAATCGTGTCTCCCCATTTAAGGATCCGATGATGAAACATACTGTGGTCTTAATCGGTCCGACCCAAGGGCATAGCAGTCTGAAAAGCCATTCAAAACCATCTCGAAAAGTGTTTAAGTTCTATTTTAAAGCCCAATTATTTATTCATGATAAATAATTGTATTTGAGCCCAATTCTTTGAAAAGCCTAATTAATTGATAATTAATTGATTTATTTTAAAAAATAAATATTTTCAAAAGATATTTTTTATAAGTTAAAATCATATTTTATCCCGTAAAATCGGATATCCGTAATTAAAGGATAAAATAAATCTATTAAAGCACGTTTCAAATAAAGCTGGCAAAGACACGACAGGAGCCAGGCTGGTGCGCCTAGCGCACAAACCTCCGCCTGGCGCAGGGCCTTGCGCCTGGCGCACATCTGTGCGTCAGACGCAAATCTGTCCACATGTGTCAGGTGCACTAATCTGCACTTGACACGTGGATTTCTGACTCATTCAGAGTCCTGCGTCAAGCGCGGCTCTCTGCTTGAGACGCGGATTTTCTTTCTTATCTATTAAAAAAGGCGCGTACCACGTGTACACTTTAAACTGGTCATGCCGCGTCATGCGCTTGCCACGTCAGCTGCGCCAGACGCAGATGGCGCGTGAAGCGCGGTGTCGTTTTCCCTATAAATAGGCCTGATTTCTGTACATATAAAGAAGGACGGATTTTTACATATAACACTCGACGAATACTTACGAATTCTCTCTACGAACTACGAAACTTCTTTGCATAACTCATACCTTTCAAACACAAATACATTCAACCTACATATATTCAGACATTCAGATTTTCAGGCTTCACGATTAATCGTCCCGAAGGTTGTCAATCTCACAGACCCAAGCCACGGTATAATCCTGAGGGTCCTTAAATAAATTATTTTTATATTGAAGTTACTAACTGTTTTCTTTCCTGATGTAGATCTTTAATGTAAAATCGCTATACTATATATTCTAACCTTTTTTCTATACTTTCTTTTATTTTATTTTATTATTATTCATGCCTTTGTATATTATATGCCTGCCTGATCATTCTATGCTTAGTATATGATTGTCCTGTTTTAATGCTTTTATCACCCACATGTTATTTTTGTTAATCAAGACCTAAAGAACTGTTCTAACATTAATCAGATTAATTTGGACAACTTGCTAGGTTCCCTGTAAATTGATTGCCTAATAACATGTCACTAAAATTAGTCTTTTTATGTGTTTCTTGAACCTACTTAGACTAAATATTTTTAGCGTGTATAAAAATATTATATAATTATTCTCTGGCATAAAATCTGTTATGAATCGATATTTAGTAGAGGCTAGCAATGGGCAATATGGTTCCTGACTATATTCGTACCCTCACCTCCGAACTCAATCTTTGGTTCATTTTTGACCATCTATGGAGTCAGGACGGGGAAATCTACATTAGATAATTTGTCCCTATGTTTTTCCCATATCCAATTAGGTTTATGATTCTTCCTAAAAATAATTGTTGGCGACTTCTTTCAAAATAATTTTCAATAAAATCTTTACAGTGGGGTAGTCAAATCTAATACGCGCTCACACCGCGTAGGCAAAATAAAAACACGCCTACAATAAATATTGATCAATGGTTATCACTTCTTATTGAGGAGTTTTCCCAAATCTAGCATGCAACTTTAGGTTTACTCACAAATTTGTTTTCCTTTTCTTTCTCCTAGGCCTGCGCCTATTCCTTCTTGTGCGCCAACCACCTTCCGCCACCTACGGCTCCCACCGAACTCCCCGATCCTAAAAAACTGAACCCTCCCTACAAGAATTCCACCCTCTCCCCGATCCTAAAAAACTGAACCCTCCCTACAAGAATTCCACCCTCTACTTTCTGTCACTAACATAAAAAATTGTATTCTTTTGATTCTTGATTGCAAGAAAATTCAGTATTCTAATTGGGTTGAGTTATTTGCGTGTCATGTCCATGCCTTTACAGTTGTAGATCACATAAATACAGCAGCCAAACGCCCGTCTGAAATCTCTGATGCGTTATAGGTGCGTCTTGATTCCATTGTCAAACAATGGATATATGGCATTATTTCTTCTGATCTATTGTAAACGGTTCTTTGTCGTGTTCTGCACAAGCACTCTGGGACAAATTGAAGGCAATTTTTCAAGACAACAAACATAGTAGGGCCGTCTACCTTGAAGATCAATTAAATGCTCTTCACTTGTCCAATTTTTCAGATGTTTCGTCGTACTGTAAATAATTAAAGAATTTGAAAGATCAACTAGCCAATCTTGATCAGCCAGTTCCGGAGCAAAAAAATGGTTCTTAGGCTTCTTATCAATACTGATTTTGATGTTGTGGCTATGATGATACAACAAATGGAGCCTTTACGTTCGTTTGAATCCGCAAGATCACGTCTTTTGCTCGAAGAATCTTGACGTGCTCAAGATTCGGCACCCAACAAATCGTCCTATGTGGCCCAAGGACCACCGGCGGCATCACCTGCCACCATCACACCACCGCAGCAGCAACCGTGCTCATTCGGGCAACATGGGGATGGTGGCCATGGCTGCGGTAGGGGTGGCCGACGCGGCAGAGGCCGTGGTTGCAGCAATTCGCAGCTGCACACTGCTGCAAAGCCACCATCGCAGAACCCCCAGCCTGCCTAGGCTGGCTCGCCTAACCCGCAAGACAATCAGTGGGCTCCTGGCCCAGCATCCCGGAGCCATACACTCAACAGGCCCAAGTCTACCGCCCCCCTGTTCCGCCTGCATACGGGTTGAGCCAACTTCTCGCTATGCGCCGCATGGCCTCTATGTGTATCATCCTCCGTGCGGGCCTCAAGCCTAGTATGCCACTCCTCCTCCATCTCCGAAAAGTGGGCCAATCATGACTCCTACGGAATTGAGCAACGCGTTTGTTACGATGACCCTTCCTGATGACAACTCTTGGTACATGGATTCGGGCACGACATCTCATATGACCAATTCATCAGGTACTCTCATGCCCTTGTTTAATATCAGCACTCCTAATCATATTTTAGTTGGTAATGGTTATCGCAATCCTGTTCTTAGTTATGGTCAATCATCTCTCCCGACTCCTCACCATCCTTTAGCCCTCCGTGATGTCCTATTTGCCCCACAAATTATCAAAAACTTAATCTATGTCTGAAAATTTACCACTGATAAAATGCCTCCATTGAACTTGATCCTTATGGTTTTTCTGTGAAGGACCTTCGCACGGGGAATATAATAGTGAGATGCAATAGTTCGGGGGAGCTCTATCTAGTGACCACTCAACCATCTACATGTCTAGCAACCGCCCTCACAGCCACATCATTCACCACCTGGCATAGTCGCCTTGGACATCCAGCATCCCAAGTTTTAAGCTTTCTTGGACCTAGAAATTTAGTAAATTGTAATAAGGATCATCACTCCAATTTTTTCAATTCTTGTCAAGTAAGAAAACATCTTCATTTACCGTTTGATCAATCTAATAGTACTACTCAATCTGCTTTTAATATTATTCATGCTGATTTATGACCTCTCTTATTCGTAGTTCTCAAGGTCATAAATATTATCTAGTACTCTTAGATGATTTCACTCACTTTGTCTGGACTATTCCGCTCAAATTCAGATCTGAGGTCTATCAAAACTTCCTTAATTTTCGCCAATATGTCCAAACACAATTTCAACGCCCAATTAAAGCTTTTCAATGTGATCATGGCTAGGAATTTGATAATAGCCCATTCAAATTGTTTTGTGTTAAACATGATATAATTTTTCACTTTGACACAAAACGAGAATCAAAACTTGCTTTTGCAATATCTATGGAAAAACTTCTTAGAACTTAGAAGTGATAGGGTAAATTTTTCGTTCATTATTAATGTGAAGATTTTTTTTAAATAGAAGTCCTATAGCCACCAAAAGCCACTAATAATCATCAGTTTATTCCAAATGAAAGTTTCGTGACATTAGATTTTCATAGTTATAATTAGGATAAATTTCATGGAACTACCTTTTATAACAAAAAAATTTCAAAAAACTACCTTATAATTTTTTTTTTCAAAAAATTACCTTATAAAACAAAACCCGTTTCAAACGACCACCAATTGACAACATCCGTTAATTTTGACCGTTAATTGCTCCTTTGACCATCACATGTTGGTCACATGAGTTCATTAAAACTCACGTGAGTCATGATCTTAGATTTGTAATGGATTGTTTTAGGGTTGAAATTGAGTTTTTGTTAGTTTTAATGAACTCACGTGACCATCATGTGATGGTCAAAGGAAGGGTTAACGGTCAAAATTAACGGATGTCGTCAATTGGTGGTCGTTTGAAACGGGTTTTGTTTTATAAGGTAGTTTTTTGAAGAAAAAAAAAATTATAAGGTAGTTTTTTGAAATTTTTTGTTATAAAAGATAGTTCCATGAAATTTATCCTTATAATTATTATTATGAAAGTAATTTCTTCTTTGTGGGTAGAAATTTCATTTTTTCTGACGTATGCAAAACTATTGAGCAACGGAGACTGGAGTAGTCATAAGACTCATAACTCATAATTTTGTCTTAACCTCATAGAAATTCTAGCAACGTGAAACCATAGAGCAAAGTTGTAATTTAGTACCAATCCTTGCCGTGCAAAACGTGGAGATTAAAGATGTGGTGAGTTGGCACGTGAGATATCATGTTTTCTTTTTTGTTTTTTTCCTCACGTGAAGTGCATGTTTTTTTTTTTGACGTGATGTACATGTTGATAGCTCTTGTATAATCTAATCTAGAACCAAGGATGTCTTGGCCTAGTGGTTAAGATTGAAGCGTGGTGAACGATGGGTGGCGGGGTTTCCCCCTCCTCCCCCCTTTTTTAATTTCTTCTCTGGCGGGCAAAAAAAAAAAAAAATAATCTAATCTAGTAATCTACTTTTTTTAGGGGATCTAGTAATCTACTTATTACTAGGGTTGTTCATAATCATCCGATTGGTCGATCCGATCCAAAAAATCGGATATCCAATCCGATTTTGTGAGTTTCGGATATTTCGGATCGGATACTGATCAAGATTTTTTTATTTTCGGATATCCAAATTATCCGATTTATAATTAATTTATATAATTTCATTTAAAAAAAAAGAAAATCTGGAAACCCTAAAACTCTAATACTGTAATACTACCGCTGCTGTAATACGGATCAAGAGTCAAGACTCTCCTCTTCACCTCTTCTCTCACTCACTCTCTCAGTTTCTCCTCTTCTCACTTATCTCTGGCTCCATTCTACTCACCACTGACCGAACCACCGCGACAACGCCGACCTGCCGCTGATGTTGGTCTTTCCCTCTCCTTCTCTCCTCCTCTCGTGTTGCACTGTTGTTTTTGTTGTTTTTGTTGTTGTTCGTTTATTGTTTGCTACCGTCGTAGTTTCGTCCCCCCTGCGCGCCACTAACATTTCCCTTCCCCAGTCTCGTCGAACACCATAATTTCGCAGCCCTAGCTGCCAAGCCTTCCTCTTCCTCCTACTGTCGTTCGTAAGTCTTCTGGGTACAATTTTTTTGGGCTTATTGACTTCTAATTCTTGCATTTTTTAAGGTAATTTGTATCAATGATGAATGATGTTGGATTTATATCGATGGTGGTCTGTTGGAATTTTGATGAATCATGAGTCATGGATGTATGGTGGCTGACCCAAGAATGGGCCATTGAAAGATTAAAGAAAAGGATACATGGCAGATTGCAGAAGCCAAAAATTTTCCCAAAATATCGTTGAATCTGAACTGATAAAATTGACCATATACAAATTTCGGATATCCAGTTATCCGATCCGAATATTTCGGATATCCGATTTTTTCGGACCGGATTCGGATCACTATTTTGCCAACCCGAAATTTCGGATGGAATCGGATCGGATATCCGAAATGAACAACCCTACTTATTACTGCTATGTCAAACTAATAGATTACGCTCTTCCACTAAAAGAAAATACGTTGATAGTTTTTTTAAGGGATATATGTTGATAGATTATCTTATTGAAAATCACCCTTAGGTAGAGTGTCTATTTTATTTAATATTCTTACAAGAAACCATTTGTAATTACAAATTGTCTTCTTTTAACCATATTTTGTTCCAAAATTTATTAGGTGTTAGATTACTTTAAATCAATCTCTAATTATAAGGTTTCGAGAGTTAATCTTCAAACTTTTAGGGTTATATTGATCAACCAAAGCCGGCCTCTGTTCGTTTAAGATGAACTGTACTGAATTGAATTAAACTTAACTTAATATAAAAATAATTAAAATTACCATTATTGTTATTATTATTATTATGTTGTTGTTATTATAATATTATGATATTGATACCATTATTATTAATTATTAATTATAGAATTGGAACTGAAATGAACTAAACTGAAATCAACTGATTAAACTCAAAAGTACAACAATCTCTTAATCTTAAGATTTTATAGGTTCTTCGTTGTAAATGTTATAGAATGAAATTAGTGGACGGCTAAACATCGTTGTGTACTTACTGTATTTTTTACCCTGAAATACGGTAAATATTGCCTTTTGTACTCCTCATTCTTCTTATCTTCACCATTATGTTGGAACATTTATAGTTAAATGTGTTCGTATGTGATATATATGATGTTTATTATATTTGGTGTTGTGGAGTATAAGTGTAATCTGAATTAAGAGGATTTAAATGTGTCTTTTGATGTGAAGCGGTACCTTGTTTCAGACATTTCCTCTAACTATCTCCTACACTATAAGGGATGGGTCATATCTATTGTAACGATGTGATAAATCATTCCTTTGGTACTTGCTTAGAGAATGAAATTCTCTTGTGTTTGCTCTAAACAAAATCAAATTACAAACTCTTGTTGGGATTGTTTCTTGTTAACAACAAAGATTTAATGGTTTCTTCTTCGTATCTCATAAGTATTACCGTGATACTCGTTGTTCTTAGTGGGTCGGTAAATAACTTATAGGAAAGCGTATTAATACGTGCTTGGGAGCTCATTTATCCGGTTACTCACTATTATATCCATACACATATCTAACACATTCTTCCCTCTTCTTCCCATCTAACTTTCTCACTAGAAGATTTCATATAATTTTTTTACAAAAATTAAAATTTTTTTTTTGTTGTAAAAATTTACCTTGTTTTTTTTTTTCTTGTTTTTTTTGTCATTTTTTTATGAAATTAGAGAATGAAACATGGTAAAAAAAATTTGAACGGACATCTTTTAGACCATTAACTAGTTCTTAGGCCCGGGCGATGCCCTGGGTTATTAATATTTTTATGTCAAAAGAGAGCATCTAATGTTGCATAGTTCATTGGTTAAAACTTTACTATATTAACTTGAGGTCACGTGGTCGAATCTTGTAAGAAACATGTTTCTGATTTTTTAATGTATCTTGATGACATGGAATGAAACAACTAAAGCGACAGTGCCACGTGGCGTGTAGACTTGCTTCTGAACGCCTTTTAATATATTTGTATAGATATTGTAGATTTGTGTCATGAAATTCATGATTTAGCTAAAAACAAAAAGTCATCAATAAAGTTGGTTAGTTTAACAAATTTTTGAAAGAGTACTCGCTCAGTTACTCAGTATTCTTTTGTTATGCCTACTCTCTTGTACGTGTTTGCCAATACAATGCTTTGACGACTTAAATATCATTCATTACATATTATTAAAAATTATATAATAAGATGCAATTTGGTCAAACGTGAATTGTCTTGGTTTGCTTCTCATTGACTGAAGATATAAATGCAATTACAAGAGTCCTAAGATAAGTAAATGCCTAAAATAAAGATATATGCTAAATAGGCAAATATCACAAAGATATATGAAAATATCTTAACAAATATTAGCTTAACATTATAAAGATTTTTTTTTGAGGGGTTATAAAGATTGAATATAATCAAGTATTCATTGAACAAATCAAACAAAATCCATAAATTTGTTTTTCTCAACTATCTTTCTTATTTTTCTTAAAAGTAATTTAGAAGATTCTCTCTCATTGGAGTGTCAAAATATTGAGTAGACATAATAAAAGAATATAGAGGAAGTATAACTTTATGTATGGGACTTATAATGAGGCAAAATATCTTTCTCAATCGTAGTTATAACTTTGTTAGAAGGCCCAGAACTATGCCGTAACACAAATACAAAAACAAAACAAAAAAATATTTTGATTTACGATAATTATTTGGTAAACTCAACCATGTTATTCTGCAGTCAGCAGCCGATTTATAGGGGTTTGTAGTTGGTTGTGATTTGGTTGAATACATCATACATGTGTGAACATCACTTGTGAAAACAAATACTTCCTTCCAAAGTAAGTAAAATACTTGTCTCAAAAAGCTCTCTCATAAATGAGAGAAGTGTTTCACTTACTTTGGAACGGAGGAAGTATAAGATATTTGATGACACCAAAAACGATATACTTCATACAACATGCATGATGCATGGATGGTGTATCTTTATAATGATTATTATTATTAATTAATCCAATCTACCTAACCTAATTATACTCCCTTGTCTCATAGTAATTATTTAAACAAAATGTCTTGCGTACAGCCGGCCACACCAATAAATATAGGTGAAGCTACGCGCGCGTCTGTCAGCCATCCAACTCATTTTCGAAAGGTGACATCTCACTCGTTTTTCATCGGAATCCATCTTTTGACCAAACGTTTGAAAGCTATTGAGCCAAGTTTTCATCTCCAATTTGAATTTTCCAAAAATATTGAGTGTGCTGTGAGATATGACCTTTTGAAGTTGACCCTTGTGCACAAACTCTTATGAACAAATGGAGTTACTCTTATGAGCAAATGGAGTTACTTGTATGAATATGTGGTTACTCTTAACAATAAAAGAGGGTCACTCCAATAAATAGATATGGTTACTTTTATAACAAAAAGAAATACTAATCAGTTTAATCTTATGAACAAATGAAGTTACTCGTACGAAGAAATGAGGTTACTTTTGTGAATAATTGGGGTTACTTGTGTGTAAATAGGATTGTCGTATGATTAAATGATGTTACTCATGTGAACGAATCAGGTTACTCGTATGAATAAATGAGGTTACTTTTGTGAATAATTGGGGTTACTCATATGGTTAAATAGGATTGTCATATAATTAAGTGAGGTTACTTGTACGAAAAAAAGGGGTTACTTTTGTAAACAATTAGGTTACTTGTATGATTAAATAGGTCGTCGTATGATTAAGTGAGGTTACTCGTATGAAGAAATGGGGTTACTCGTATGAATAAATGGGGTTACTCGTTTGAATAAATAAGATTACTAATTAGTTTACTCTTATGAATGAATGGGGGTTACTTTTGTGAATAATTGGGGTTACTTTTGTGAACAATTGGGGTTACTCGTATGACTAAACAGAATCGTCGTATGATTAAATGAGGTTACTCTTATGCACGAATTAGGTTACTCGTATGAATTTATCGAGTTACTCCTATGAATGAATGGGGTTACTTGTTTGAATAAATGGGGTTACTGATCATTTTACTTTATGAATGAATGAGGTTACGCGTTTGAACAAATGCGGTTACTTTTGTGAACCTTTGGGGTTACTCATATGATTAAATGAGGTTACTCGTATAAATAAGTGGGGTTACTAGTATGGATAAATTGGGTTACTCATAAGATTAAACGAGATTATTCATAAGATTAAATGAGGTTACTAATAGATTAAATGACATTACTTGTGTAACTAAACGAGAAAATGAGAAACTCATCAATTTACTATTATGAATGAATCGGGTTACTCGTTTGAATAAACGCGGTTACTTTTGTGAAAAATTGGGGTTATTCGTATGATTATATGAGGTTACTCGTATACACGAATGAGGCTACGATTATGAATAAATGAGTTTACTCGTAAAATTAAACGAGATTACTCATAAGATTAAACGAGGTTACGTTACTCATAGATTAAATGACATTACTTGTATGACTAAACGAGAAAATGAGAAACTAATCAATTTACTCTTACGAATTAATGGGGTTACTCATTTGAATAAATGCACTACTTTTGTGAACAATTGGGGTTACTCGTATGATTAAATGAGGTTACTCGTATGATTAAATGAGGTTACTCGTATAAATAAATGGGGTTACTTATAAGATTAAACGAGGTTACTCATAGATTAAACAACATTACTTATATGACTAGACGACATTATGAGAAACTAATCAGTTTACTCTTATAAAAGACAGGGGTTACTCGTTTGAAATAATTGGGGTTACTCATATGATTAAATGAGGTTACTTGTATAAATAAGTGAGGTTACTAGTATGAATAAATGGGGTTACTCATAAGATCAAACGAGTTTACTTATAGCTTAAATGACATTACTTATATGACTAAATGATAAAATGGGAAACTAATCAATTTACTCTCATGAATGAAAGTGTTACTCGTTTGAATTATAAATGTGGTTACTTTTGTGAATAATTGGGGTTACTTGTATGTTTAAATGAGGTTACTCGCATAAATAAATGAGGTTACTAGTATAAATAAATGGGTTACTCATAAGATTAAATAAGGTTACTCATATATCAAACGATATTACTTGTATGACTGAACGAGGTTACTCGTATGATTTAAATGAGGTTACCCATATAATATTTTTTTAGGTTAGAATTCCTATAACTAGACAAAAACAGCTCTAAATCCTGTGAAATTTAGACACGAAATAGATCCAGATGCTATAAGCACTCAGTTAAAATTTCACACAAAAATTCAATCTCAGTAGATCGCAATTATTGTTTTACTCCAACTGGTCTTGTTTCCAGTGATTTCATACCAACTTCAAACTTATGCTTCAAAACTATATCCAATCAACTCGAAACTTTATGAAATTTTAACACGTTAAACTGAACAGGGATTAATACTAGTTAGGCTCAAGAATCTCCGAAAAACTCGAAGTATGCCAGGAGAATAAAGGTTTCAAAGTTCACCTTAATTCTGTGCGAATCTTGACAAAAACAACTCAAAAGCATGTGAAATTTTTACAAGAACTAGAACCAGATGTTATAAGAACTTGGTTATAATTGGACACAAAAATTCAATTGCAGTCGTTCACAGTTATCGTTTTACTCCAACTGGTCCAGTTTCCTGCGATTTCATACTAACTTCAAACTTCCACTTCAAAACCATTTCAAATCAACTCGAAACTCTATGAAATTTTAACACGTTAAACTAAACAAGGAGTAGCTAGTACAGTTTAGGTTCAAGAAACTCTAAAAAAAAGTCAAAGTATGCTAGGAGAATGAAGGTTTTAAAGTTCACCTTAATTTTGTACGAATCTGGACAACATATAAGGAGTGTTTCCCTTGGATCTTCGGAAAAGCTGTTGATTATTCGAGTGACGAAGAAAATGGAAAACCATGAGAGAGAAGAGAGAGAAGAAACAAATAAGAAAATCACAAGAATCAGAAAAAAATAAGAGGATATACTTTATATATGGGCCGGCCATACCTAGGTATGGCTGGCACATATAAGAATTTGTATTATTTAACATATTTTTCACTTTAGTTATTTATTTTTGTTTTTGCTCATTCAAATTAAACACAATTTACCAAAGCCTTCAATTAATATTGTTTTGCTATTTTGTTAAAAATAAAGAAGAAAAACCATCCACTTTCCAAAACAAGCACAACACTAAACACAAAACATGTTATGTTTCATATTCCCTAATTTTTGTGAAAAATGAGAAAGATACAAATACTATATTATGGGACAGAGGGAGTATTACTAGCCTTTCGAGCCTCCTCTCTACATAAATCAAATACATGAATGGTACACCAAGGTGCAATTCTGTAATAAATTATTCAAATTGCAAAATTCTACTCACTTTCAATCACTTGTTTCTCTCTCTTTTTTCATCCTTTTCTTCATTAATGTTTCCTCCATTGTTTTTTATACCTCCCAATTCTCTTTTCTCCATTATTTCTCAACTCCAAATTTCTCTCTCAGTTGTTTCTCACCTTCATATTTTTCTCCTACATTGTTTATTTCTCTCCTTCGAATTTGCAACCTTCATTGAAATTAATCAATGGAAAAAACAAATATTGGAGATTCGAATTTCATCAATATATGGCGGATTTTAATTGAGATTTGAGAATCAACATTAGAGTTTGCATAATTCTTCAAGGGTGAAATTAGCTAGTGATCGATAATGCAAAAGATGATTTAAGAATCAACACTAACTTTAGATTGCTCTCTCCTCCATTATTTCACTTACCTTGAAATTTCTCCCTCATGGTTTCGCTCTCCCTCATGGCCAATCAAAATGATTAATTGTTAAATATAATTTGAGAAAGTTGGGCATCACCAATGGCAAAAATAACTAGAAGTTTCAGAGTTCATTAATGGTGGACTTAGTTTCACATTTGAAATTAATATTGCATCAGAATGAGCAAACTCTTATGTTTATTTCAGAAAATGAGTGAAAAAGTTTGCTCATTTGAGCAAGAGTATTTGCTCAATTTCTCAAACGAGTAGAAGTGTTTTCTCATTTTAGAAAGTTTGTTTTTTTTTTTAAAGAGAAATTTCATTAATTGAAGGCCAAACGGCATCTATAATAGGTATTAAAGAAAAACAAGATACAATTTAACAAGACTAAATCAAATTCGTCTTTGAAGAAACTACAATGAACCAGATCGAGCAATACAGCGCAGCCCCCTTGTATTTGCTGAATCAAGCAGCTATTGATGAGGAAGTCTATCATTCTGATATAGTTTGGGAAGAACATTCTTGATCGAGTCAGGTTGACCGCATCCGAGATTCCAATACCTTCATGTTGAGTCTCGAACTTCAACCAATGAGAATAATTTCTCATACCTAAAAACAAAAGAACCATACTCACAACTCCCATAGGGGAGAAGGAGATTTCCAAAACAGAAACTAAAAACCCCATAACAGGGTTTGAGAAATTCTCATAAAGAGAGACTAATTTATTAAACAAAATAAGAAAATGAACTAAAAACTGAAAATAAAAGGGGGAAAAGGGGCATACCATGGATGAAATCATCCATGGCAGCCCCTAATTGATGAAGAAGGGGTAGGGGAGGTTAGGGTTTGAGAGAGAGAAAAAGAGAGAGGGTTTGATTGTGACTTCGTATATGTGTTAACTATTATTAGAAAGTTTGTTTATTTGGGCGAATGAGTAAGAATGATTAGATATATGTAGAATTTTGCTCATTTAGAAAATTTTAAATAAGCAATGAGCAAAAATTAATATTTTTGGTGTATGATAAAAGTTATCCCATACATCTCAACTCTGTCATTTATATTTCTCTCCACTTTTTCACACTTTTTTTGAAGGCAATTTGTTTTATGCAAAAATGTGTTTTATAACGTAATGTCCTAAAAAATTTCTATTTGAATAAAAACTAATAACTTCAATTAAGTTCCAATAAATATAGTTGAGTAAAATCATATGAGAATAGCATAACTTTAATTCCACAAAGCTTATGATAGTGTATCATGGAGCTTTCTTCAATGGATCCTTGAAAAAATGAATTTCCCTCCTCAATGGTGTGAATGGATTATGACATGTGTCTCAACGGCATCGGCATCAATCTTAATCAACGGCTCCCCTAGTTCTCCTTTCAAGCTACAAAGAGGGCTCAGACAATGTGATCCCCTCTCTCCTTTTCTATTTGTGCTAATAGTTGAAGCTTTGAATCAAATGATAAAAAAGGCGACAAGTTTGAACTTGTGGAAAGGAGTGAAAATTTGTAAGAATGGCCTAATAATTACTCACTTACAATATGCTGACGACACTCTCATTTTTAGTGATGCAAGCCTTGCATCTCTAAAAAACATCAAGCAAGCCCTCATATTATTTCACCTAGCATCGAGACTTCAAGTGAATTTCCACAAGAGCTCATTAATGGGGATTAATACGCAAAAAGAGTGGCTACATGAAGTTGCAAATTCTCTTTTATGCAAGATTGGTCACATTCCATTCACATACGACCTTAGCTTGCCTATTGGAGGCAACCTCTCTCGGATCCAAGCATGGGATCCTATCATTGAAAAGTTGTCAAAAAAACTCGCAACTTGGAAAGGAAAGATGTTGTCAATTGGGGGAAGGATTACACTCATCAAATCCTCATTATCGAATCTCCCTCTCTATTTCATGTCTCTCTTTCCAATACCGAAAGGTGTTGGAGAAAAAATAAACACGATAACTCGTGCTTTCTTGTGGAGTGGAAGCATGGAGAAAAGAAATATTCCCCTTGTATCATGGAAAATCATTCAATTACCAAAATCGCTTGGTGGCCTAAGCATTGGTAACATAATTCACAAAAATCTAGCTTTGTTGTGCAAATGGATATGGAGATTCTTCCATGATCCCTCTTCTCTTTGGTGCCAAGCCATCCGAGACAAATACAAGTATCCTCAGACATTCTCTATCTCGGACTTGTCCATCCCCTCCTCCGGGGGCCCATGGAGACAAATATGCGCAACAATTTTCAGCAACTCGGCGGCAAAGTCCATCGTGGTAAATGGCATCCGGAAAAATATCGGAAGTGGCGCCATTTCCCTATTTTGGCATGATCCATGGCTCAATACAATTCCATTAAAAAAGCAGTTTCCAAGATTATTCTCAATTGCAGTGAATAAAAATGCCAATGTTGAGTCACAAGGTTTTTGGGAAGGGTATAATTGGATTTGGAGTTTTGAATGGCAAAGATTCTTGAGGCCACGAGATTTGGTGGAAAAGTCGAACCTAGACATCCTTTTACGCCAAGTTTGCCCTGCACATGAAACAAAAGACAAGTTGATTTGGGCCTACAACAAATCCGGGGACTTCTCTACCAAATCAGTTACCTTAGAGCTTGACAAGCTTGGCCCACTCCCACAACAAGATGCAATTAAAGGCTTGTGGCGTGGCCTTGTACCTCACCGCATAGAAGTGTTTGTGTGGACTGCCCTACTTGGGAAGATTAATACCCGAAGCAAACTGGCATCCCTTGGCATCATTCCACTGGAAACTGAT
This sequence comes from Beta corolliflora, assembly GCA_947648045.1. Taxonomy (NCBI): domain Eukaryota; kingdom Viridiplantae; phylum Streptophyta; class Magnoliopsida; order Caryophyllales; family Amaranthaceae; genus Beta; species Beta corolliflora. Next base: position 378,972 of record CANSZD010000186.1, on the reverse strand, counting down.
GTATGTCCATTATGCTCCTCAACTCATGAAACAAGCTCTCATCTCCTACTACACTGCCTATTCTCTCAGCAACTTTGGTCATGGTGGCTCGACTTGTGGCACGTGAAATGGGCTTTCCCAAGCAGCCCACGAGAAGCATTTGATCAGTGGCAATGTCCGAAAAAATCCCCCTTCTTTAAAAAGGTATGGGTTGCTTGTTTTTTATCATAATATGGACGGTGTGGAAGGAAAGGAATTTGCGCATATTTGGAGATTCTCAAACCTCGGTGAACAATCTCAAAGATCTCATTCTTCTCAGATTAGGGTGGTGGATAACTGGTTGGTGTGATAACTTTCCATACTCACCGATGGATATTCAGCGAAATCCATCATGCTTGGAATGGAGCTGCAAATCCTCCTCTCTGAATGCTGCCTTTATTTCTATCCCTCAAGAGGTATGGGTTCCACCAGATATTGACCACGTCAAGTGGAACGTGGACGCGTCCGTAAGCATCTCAGAATCATGCTCCGCCATAGGTGGTGTATTGCGTAATCATCAAGGGAATTTCATGTGTTTATTCTCGTCCCCGATCCCATTCATTGAAATTAATTGTGCGGAAGTCCTGGCCATTCATCGAGCAATTTCAATTTCCTTAGCATCTAATGCCACGAAAAGATGCAACATAATTCTTGAATCAGATTCGTCGAATGCAGTTCTTTGGTGCAATAGTGAGAGTGGTGGACCTTGGAACATGAACTACCATCTAAACTTCATAAGAAACGCACGTAAGAGGGATTTGAAGATTTCAATCATTCATAAACGCAAGAACGCCAACTTTGTGGTTGATTCCATGGCTAAACAGGGGCTGCATCGCAATTCAGAATTTATCGCGTGGATCTAAGTATGATTGAAGCAGCTAGAGCCCCAGATCAGATAGTCAGTTTTTTCGCTCATTAGCCCCTAGTCATAGAAGTCTTGATTTAGTGCTGTTTTATTTGTTCAAATCAGTAGTTGTACTTTCAAGCCTTTGTTACTCTTTGTATGCTGAACTAAAGGTTGTAATTGTAATTTTGACGGATGCATACAACTACTTCCTCAATCCAGGATGTGCCAATGCACTATGAAAGTTTCCTTCTTTGGAAGGAATACCCTGCTTGAGTTTAGAGGTTTCTGTTGCTCCCTGATCGATAAATAAAATGGCTTGATTAACTATCAAAAAAAAAAAATCAGTCAATTAGAGGTTAAAATTAAAGATTTATAAAATTTGTGTTTTCACATGGAAATTTCCAATTAAAGACCCATTATATTGATGCGTGGAGGTGATTTCAAATATATGGTGATTTTTTGTAGACCTAGCCAACAAGTTATTTTAGGGTCGGGATTGAGTCAGATGATTTCAAGATAGATAGATCAATTACAGATCGAGTAATTTCAGGTGCAAGTTTAGTAATGTATGTTTAATATCCAAAGTGTCTAGGCTTGAATTTGTTCGACAAGTTATAAACTTTAAAAACACCTTTTCGATTTTAAATTTTGTGCCCAACATACATACAATCTTCTCACTATAAAATATACAAGAACTATGTTGCAAGTAGCAATCATAATAAATAAATTAAGATGGTTTCCTCCGCCTACCAATATTATTAAATTCGATTTGAAGCTTCCACTACGAGAAACCTCTCTCCCTCAAGCATCATTCTTTGCAATTATGAAGAAATGCTGTCAAAAGCTCTCGCGTACCGGTTAGGAATTTCCATGCATTTGATAGTATAAGCAGTTGCCATCCACAATGAAATATTAACTGCAAAGTATACGAGAATAACCAAGCTCATTGTCAAAGGAGACAATTAAGTTTTGATTAACATACCGCAAAACGAAAATAAAATGTCCTTGGACCTTTGCGACCCTTTTTAAAGATATTCATATGCTTAGTCAAAGTTTTGAGATGATTCATTTCATTCACATATTCCACGAAGCAAATCAAACTATTAATCATCTACAAAAAAAAGCTCATCACCTATCCTATTCAAAGGCATATGTCCAAATAAATAAGAATATTGAGCTACTCCACTTACTTTATTTAGATAGATTAGGAATTACCTCGAGAGAAAAATTTCCTAATCTTTCCGGTACTAAAAAATATAGAGTTACTCTAGTCAAAACCAAACATACAAATAAAATCTAAATCGAACAACAAGGAATGCTTAAATACAACATCTGTAGTCAAAGATAATTGTTGAACCAAAACCCTCATAATTTCATATCATCTATATAATTAACTTAAAAAATGATCATAGTGCCACATGCCTTGAGCACGTGAAAAATGACAAATGTGGCTACAACATTAAATGTATTCCACCTTATTTCCACGTTATTGAGGTCCAAAATGAAGTAATAACAAAATATAAAATAAATGATATCAATCACGATAGTACAACTCTTCCAAAATGATACAATAACTCTAGATATAATTAACTCAAACAATGGCGATGGTGCCACATGTCGTAAGCACATTAAAAATGATAAATTCACAACAATATTTAATGAATCCCACCTCATTTCTATGTCATATTGAGGTGCAAAATAAAGTAATAAAGAATAATAAAATCTAGTATCAAATTTACTACAAATTTTCCAAAAAATTCCATAAATTGAGCGAATATTTCCTACATTATAATCAATATCAGTCTTTGACAGATATAGAAAAATAATAAAGACAAAAATTCTTTAACAATGAACCACGAAATTACAAATCGATTATTTTAATTACTAAAGTCTATTAAAATCTATTACTGATATTTGTTTCCATGAAATTATATGTGACTAAATTGCACTCAATAAAGTAATATTCCAAAACGAAAACAATAAATTACAAATCTTTATAGAAATCTATCATATTACAATCAATTATTATTAGTAATATCAATCATGTTTCATGAAAATAACAATTATCTACAATCAACAAAATATTAATCCATACACTAGATATTAATCAATTATTTATTTAAAATCAATGAATTAACATCTCCATAATTATTGATACCAATTACAATTAGAAAGATAGATCAATCAATTGATCACATAATTAATTGATTTTTTCCTGTCAAACAATAATAACTAGATATAGTTTACTTTAAAGTTAAAAAGTTATTTTTCTTAGGATTTTGCGCCCACTTCGAAACGTACACACCCACACATACAGGGGCGGATCCAGGATTTCGGCTGAGGGGTAGCGTAATTTTACAAACTATCGAAGACAAAAATTATTTTGGATATATTGGAACAATTTAGAATCGGATGAACTTTTAAATCCAAAGACAAATCTTTCTCATAAGTCACTAATATTTTGCACAAATTATAGCTCACCAACAAGTAATAAACGATAATTTATACAAAGTATAGCTCACTAACAAATAACGAATGGCAATTCACACAAATTGTAGCTCACAAACAATTCACTCAATTACAATTCATTTACTAAAAATTCATGTTTTTTCTTATATACATTGAATTTTTTTTTTTGGGGATTTTCTTCACATGTAAACTGTGCCCACATTAGAAATGAAAAAACTATAAAGGGACGAAGAGAGTAATACACTAACAATTCAATCACTGTAGATTTGCTAACAGTTCACGCAATTAAAAATCACTAATAATTCGGGCAAATAAATTTTACAAACAATTCACGCAATTTACACAATTATAATTCACTAGCAATTTTCACTACCAATTAAAATTCACTAAAAATTATGCGATTAACAATATACTAACAATTCACTAACTATAAATTCATAAATCCATAAATTCTCTTCACAAATTACCAATTACCAAGTAAACCCCATATTATCCCTTCAAAAAAAAGTAAACCCACTATTACATTAATGAACTATATAAATTTAAGTAAAGAAACCTAACCAAATAGAAGAAACCACAACATAGCATCAAACCCACATTAAAACTTTACAACTTCCACTAACACAATCAATCAAATAGTTAACCATGAAGAAGCAACATATTTTACTCTGTTATCAAATATCTAAAGCTCTCTCTTCTCCATTACTCTGTTTTCATGTCATGGAAAGCTTAAGCCAATCATATATATCATTCCTCTCAATGAGCTATCATTATTTCACTCACTATTAGGGAAGCTTCATGATTTGTAAGCTTGAAAAAAAAATCATAATGCCTTCCTAAATCCTAATTCAGGAGCAACCAAACCCTCCAACTCACCCATTCTCTCTCATGCAAAAGTCATGAAAACCAACCAAAGTTTTGATCTTTGACCCGGTGGTATTGATTTCGTTGTTCAATTCTTTATTTCCTGTGTTTGCAGCCTGGAATTGTGGAAGGAGGAGAAGAGGATAGAGAAGCAGAAAGGATTAGGGCCTGGCTTGGTCATTACACGTTTTGTCTCCCAATGTTTTTCTCTTTTTTTTCTAATAATTTTTTTTAAAAAAAAAAAGGGGGGTAGCAAGTGCTACCCCTTGTTACACTGTGGATCCACCACTGCACACATATATATTTTAGATTTTATTTTTTTAAGCATGCAATAAAAAATTTTATTTTTATATCATTATAGCAACAAGGTCCTTAGGTTTTTAACTTAGTCATGACGAGGGTAAAATCACAATTCGACATCATAAAATATCAATGGAGACTATTGTTTAATCTATTATATAATATCATTGTTTAGAAATTATGACTCTTATATTATATACTTTATTCCTAGAAAATTTGATATGCACATTATCCAACAAATATGTTTATACTTTTATTATGAGAAATTTTTTTCCCAAAATATGTTTCACTAATTAATGACTAAAATCATACAAAAAATTACCATCCATAAGAATATATATGTTCCTTAAATAATATGCCTAGGCTACCCTTAAGCTAACTTTTGAGCTAATAATTAATTCATCCTTTAGACAAGTTATTCTATCTACTAAAAGCAAAGTAGGTGTAGGCATATTTTTAATGCCTACACGGTGGGAGGGCGAATTTGACTACCTCATTCTTGAAATTCGTTTTATAAAAAAAGTCGCCAACAAGTATTAAAGGAAGACTCATAAACCTAATTGAATATTTGGGAAACCAATGGGACCTTCAGAAGGGACTATTCAATGTATATTTTCTCATTTATAACATATTGATCATTGAACCAAAAACTGAGTTCGGGGGTAAGGGTATGAATATGATCGTGAATCGAATTCGCCCAATGTTGGTCTCTACTAAATATGTTTCATACTATAGTTTTATGAAATTAAACAGCCAAGGACCATATCTTCAAGCACCCTAAAAATTAATGTAAGTTGGTTTATTAAACACAAAAGACTGTTTTGGTGGTATGTTCTTTAAGCAATCAAATTACTTGGTTTCCTAAACCAGTTGTCCAAATCATCTTATCAGGCATGAGAACATTTATTTAGGTCTTAATTAGCAAAAAAAAACATATGAAGGTGATGAAAGCAATAAACACATAGGCATTCAGAATATATAATAAAAGAAAATTCATTAGGAGAAGAATATACAAAAGCGTGAATTAATTTGAGATCTACATCATGAAAAAATCGTTATTAACTTCAACCAATTAAATTGGAATTAAATTGGAATTGAAAGATTAAGGACCCTTAGGAAAGTAGTAAATAATGACAAACGGCAAGTTAACGTCCGTTAGAAAAAGGGCATATGGTGAACGTTTTCGGAAACTCAGAGGTATATGGTGAATATTTAAATTTGTCAGGGATATATGGTGAAATAACCGTATTATATATATTTCGTAAATTAACACGGTACAACGTAATTATATCAACAAAATGTTTTCGAATGATCAAGTCTAAAATTTGAGTTTGACCTCAAAATTCCCAGGCCGTTCACTTTGGAAAAAAAAATTGAATGTTGGATCACAAAGTCATGTTTAACCTATTTTTCTTGAGTATGATTGAGATCGAGTCAATTTTTGATTGATCTAATCCTTATGTCAACGAACAAATACATATAAATATGGCACCTCAATTTGAATGGAGAGTAAATTTGTCACCCATAAGTATAATATAACCCATGATAAATTATGTAGAATTATACTTCCTCTGTTTTTTTTTTACTCGCAATACTTTTTTTTTCAAGATAAATATAGGAATGACGACTTTTCAAATTTTTAAATAGCCACCCACCTATTGTAAGTGGGCCGCAACACTTTTTTTTTTCATCAACTCTAATGTGAATTTTTGGTATGAGATAGGTAGAGAGAAAAAAAAAAGAACCCATGTGATTGGAGAGAGATAGAGAGAAAGGAAAAACAAATATAAAAAATATTGCAAGTAATTAATTATTTACCTTTTAGGAAAATGTTGTGGGTAAAAAAAAAACGGAGGAAATAATTTATTTTACTCCTCGTACAATAAACAAAACGTACATTTTTTTTTTAAAGGTAAGATGAAGTCCCGCAAGGAAGGGCGGAAAGGGGATCCCTCCTTGCAAGGGGTGAGACTCGATCCCAAGATCTCTGGGATCGGAGGTGAAGCCAACACCACTAGACTATCACCTGCTGCTCAAAAATAAACAAAACGTACATACATTTTACATTATGGTCATAATAAGATCAATATAGTCTATTATAAAAATATAAAAAAAAAACCCAGAAAAAGGGAGTCATAATCATTGACTTGGCTATAACGCGGAGTAGTTGGTAGTTTCGCTATATAAAAGCTGCTGCATTCCTTCGTTAGAAGACCATCTGAGAGTTATCGAGTTAGAGAGAGAAAACCACATTGTGAGCTTCAAGTTTTCTCCCTCTTCCTCGATACATTTACTCTAAACAAACTCTTTCTCTCTCTCCTCAACTCATACAAAAAATGTACGAACCACTAATCCCTCTTCATTTTTATATTACTTATAGTTAATGTTCAATTTTCAATTTTTCGGTACTAGAATTATGGCAAGTACTCAATTGAGAATTTGAGACGGTCTCATAAGACTGTTTCGCTATTTGTTGTAAAGGGGTCACTCGTTGTTTACGCTGTTTTTCCGAGTGACCCCCTTTACGTCGAATAGTAAATTAAAGTAAGACGGTCTTATTTGTAAACAGTTCATTGATTCATAGTTATTGGTTATGTTAAATGAACAGGGAAGGAGAAAAGTTGAAGCCGATGGATTCAGAACAGTTGAGAGAATATGGTCATAAGATGGTGGATTTTGTTGCTGATTACTACAAGAACATTGAAAATTTCCCTGTTCTTAGCCAAGTTCAGGTTAATCTCTCTACTTTGGCTCTATTTGACAGTACTGGATAAAAATGACTTGAAAGTGATAAGTTAGCTAAAATTGAAAATATTGTAGTTCAACCTGATAAGGTGCTAAAACCGGTAAATATAAAAGAATATCTTATATAGGATTCGAGCCTCTAATCTACCTTTAATTCATAAAATTCTTATGTCGATGACACCAAAGGGATATTAAATGAATGGAATTGGGATATGGATGGAATAAATTATTGTACTTAAAAAAAACTCTACTTTCTCTCTCTACTGTTGGTAGTTGGTGGGATATGATCTGAGCGGTGGGGGTTTTTTGGGTATTTCATTACTCCTAAATTGGGGGTTGGTAAGTGAATGTGACTGACTCAGTGGTGTTGATGAATGTGCTCAATTATTGAGGACTGAGGAGTGATACGGATTCATAATTATACTAGATACTCTAATACACGAGCAATACTCGGTATTTATACAATTTAATATTTCTGAAAAAGGGAAGAAACTCTTAGAAACAAAAAAGATTTCGTCTTTTCATTGTTATCACTAATAGTGATATGACATAATTATATATATACACTGAGGTTGAGGTGGTGGAGTAGTGACATCGCTCCCCACCTCATATCTCTGAAGTCTAGGGATCAAATCTCATGAGACTCATTTGAGGATTTCCCCTTATCCCCCCTCAAGTGAGTCACCTTCATCTTACCTTTAAAAAAAAAAAAAAATTATATATATACACATCTATTAAATGCTTTCAATCTAAAGCCTTTCCACTTTTTCAATATTTTCAATTTTTTAGAAATGACATTGATGGTTAGTACCTATTAAAGACTCCCAATCTAAAGAATTAGGAGGGAGCTTTAGTAGTTTGGCAAGGAAAAAGAAAAAACAGTGGCTGTTGTTTTAGTATATGGTATATATATGGATGTGAGCTAGTTTAGTTGGTGTATATTGTATGGGATTAAATTTCATATACTTCATGGTGAAGCAAAGTAAATTTACATTTTTACTACAATGGTGTCATGATTTAACTCAAGATATAAGAGTAAGGTGTTGTTTGGTTGACATAAAATAAGGTGAAATTATTTGGTTGGCAAAAATGCATTTCTTAGGAAGTTCTACTTCATTTTCCAAGAGCAGCCAAACAACTTTCGTCACTTTCCAAGTATTAAAACTCCAAGGGAAAAACAATTTTCTAAGGAATACTAATTCCTACAATGAAACAAAAAAGACCTGAATTTGTTGTTTACTTCTAAGGAAGACTCAAATATACTTTTTCTCTTTTCAAATTAGTGTAACACTGTTTCTTAATAATCTCCAACATGCATTTTTTTACTATTAATATTTTCAGTTACATATATAATTGTAAGGTACAATTAAATTATGTAGTAAATAGATATAAGATACATATGATATAAAGTTAACAAGATCTCATATGAATTTTTTGAAACCACTAAAATTACTGAGTGTCGTATTTTATTATCTAACATGCATTTTTTTCTATTAGTGTTTTTAGTTACATAATTGTAAAATTCACTTACACTATGGAGTGAAAAGATATGATATTAAAATGCACATGACGATGACAAAAAGTTAACAAGATTTCACATCAATTTTCTTAAACCATTAATATCACAATGTCCTATTTTATTATCTAAGATTTTTGTAGGGTATACCAAACGCCAAAACATTGCTAAAAAGAGCCTCCTGTTTTCATACTCCATCTTAAAATCAAAACCAATAATCATATACTAAAATACTACAACCGTACAACGGAAATGCGGAGAAAATGGAGGAATGATAAACCTCTTTTTGCTAGATGTTTGCAAACATCTAACAGGGGTAAAACTGTCAATATATATGAGAAACAATTGTCAGTCAAACAAAAAAGTTATCTCGAAAATTGCAAAGTGTCAGTCAAACCAAAAAGTAGTCTCGAAAATTCCGATGTTAAAAAATAGTGTTCATGCTACTAAAACTAGTGTTCGTGTAACTAAAAATAGTGTTCATGCAACTAACAAATAGTGTTCATGAAATATAAATAGTGTTTTATTCCTCTTCTATTCCATGGGACCCATATCACCACCTTTTCAGCCTTTTATTATTTTTTATTGCCTATTAGATGTTTGCAAACATCTAGCAAAAAGAGGTTTATTATTCCTCGAGAAAATTAAGCTTGGAACACAAATGTGAACCTACCATCTCCTTGTATAGATTAGTTGCCCCAAGAATTAGACTGACCCCACTGTAATTGAGACAAAACCAAGAAAAACTGCATTCATGGTATTTGTCCTTGATAAACGCAAAATGAATTGGGTGGTCTGAAGAAAATGTCTTGTTGATAACATCAATGATCAAATGTAAAACGCACCATTTTCTGTATTTCACGTTTAGATATCCAACAATTAGATGTTTAGCCTTTATTGTTATCATCTCTAAATAACACATCCTTAGTTAAATCTCACCGCCAGGCCTGGCCCTGGGGGTTGTTTTGAGGGCAACCGCCCAGGGCCCAATATTATAAAGGGCCTGGTTTTTTTGAAGCTTTAAACAAAAGCAAGTAACAACAACTACATTCAATAAAAGCAAGCTTGGCTTGTTGGTTTGTGGTTTGTGCTTGCTGGAGTATTGTACAAGTCACCCGGGTTCAAATCCCTTAAGGGCCAAAAGTTTGTTTTTTTTTCTCTTTACATTTTCCTTTTTATACTATCCATCTCACAACACTTTTTACACTTTATTTATATTTGTCCTACATTAGCCTTTGCAATTTTATTATTGGATACAAATATACAATCCATTGCTATTTCAATATTTTTTTATACCATGTTATGGTACTTTTCTTTGATTATAGAGTTATTTTGATCCATTTAGGGTAATCTTGATTTAATTGTTAGTAAGTTGTAAGTGTCAAAAATAATATATTTTTTATATAAAAATAATATACTTAAATAAAAAATATATTTCCTCCGTTCTTTTATTTGCCTACTTTGACTTTAATACTATTTCAGATATATACATGACTTTAACTATCTATTTTGATGTGTACTGAAGAAAAAACATAGTGTACTTATTTTGTTGTGTAAGTGTCAAAAAAAGTACTACTTAGTGGTGAAAAATCTAGCTTTGCCACCACATGTAAAAGGCTCTACGCTTCAGTTTCGCCCCGGGCCTATAAAATGTCAGGAACGGCCCTGCTCACCGCTTTAATAAAATTCATTCATTAATTGTGTTTCATAATATAGTTGTTGAAAGGAGGGGAGTATTATCTGAAAGTTGTTGAATAGACAGAGTGACAACTTTTTTTTTTTCAACGTGATCGTTTCTGACATGTTGCTTTCTGACTTTCTGAGTGACTAGTAATCAATGACCCTCTTAAATTTGGTGAAGAGTTATGATGAATATATTGAAATGCATTTACTCCAATTATCAATTAAATGCTACCGAACTCATTGATATTATACTGTTATCACAATCTGTGAAATCAAGCTTAGTAGTGAATGCTACTACTGTGGTTAGGAACAAGATTGCTAGTTAGGAGTTTATGCATTAATTTTTCTCTAAAATTAATGTAAATCTTCTGTTGTACTACGACAATGTTTTTCAACCAATAATGGGCTAAAAATAACTTTATTTCTTCACAAATCCCCAACAAGTTGTTGATATTTTTCCGGTTGTGAAAGTGTTGTATTGCCACATGGTATTCTAGTTGTATAAGAATTTTCGAGGGTTGAGGAAGGGGTGTTATCTAGGGAAAGGGACTACAGTGTTACTTAGATGGATAGGATCTTAAAAAGTTGATTAGTACTCATTAACGTATGACTCATATTCCAGCATGCTAATTTCAGTAGTTTTTGATTATTAAATACTGATGTCTTCAGTTTCCAATATGCATATGGTATAGTGAGATGGACAGCAAATCTCCTGTACAAAATGTTGAGGCAGCTTTCTGAAAACAACTTGAAAATAATTTTCAAAAATATTTTATTTGGTCTAATTTGACTATCCACTTTGTTAACTGCTCTTTAAAATCAATGTTTCTTTTCTTTGAAGGATAAAATCAATGTTTCTAATCAAATATCACTGCTCACTCAATTTTAGTGATGTATGGCTGCTCTAAACCAAATACTTGTAAAAAGTCATCTAGGACACTCATTAGTCATTTCCCTTTTATATTTTCATTCAGAGAATTTTGATGGTGAGTTTTAAAAAAATGACTAAGAAAAGAAATTCGCCATATGGGATCGTGTATGGCATATCTGCAAAAAACAAAGTGTGCATATGGCATCATAGACTTTAGAATGTGCATCATTTTTTAATACTTGTAGTTTAATAGGGCTGCTAACTAGGAAACACCAACACATTGGCTGGTAAGGCATGCACTCAAGGGCCAAGGGGGAATGCTCTACCCACTTGAGCTAACTCCTATCCTTTTAATACTAGCCTTGTATTATTATTCTTATCCGGCTAGCAATTTATATAAATAATGGTACTATTATTGTCTTCAACAGTGTGAACAGTAAGCCATCATCAAATAAAGGTGCACTCCATTTACATGTTGAAAATAATTTCACTATTAAATAAACTCTACACCTAATGATGGGCTGGAATTGACCTGCACACAAATTACCTACTCTGGTGGTACCAAATAATAAAAAAAGATCCATACTGCCAATATTTGTTTATTGATGTGGTTTCCTTCCCAATATTTAACTTTGTACGGGTTTATAGCAAGGCCCATTGGTGGATCCAAAATCTTTTGAAATCGGAGTGAAATTTAGTATCATGTTGAAATATTTTAACATCTAAAAACTTTAGAGTTCAAAAGTTTTAAAAATAAAGTTTATAAATTAACATCGAGCCATACAAACCCACCCTTTTCTGTCCACAAGCTATGAAGACAAATTTGACATCAAGTTTCACAAAATTAAATTGTTTGTCTTGTAAATTGTTCTCAAACTTCAAATTTGGTTGGGGCTTTAAGGGTTTTTTTTTTTACATGACACCCATGGTAAAATGAAAGTGTTTGTATTAAATTGTTGTCCGTGCTATAGCCACTCTACAAATACAGAGGTGCAAGCATATATAGGACATGGCTTCTTGTAAGTGTGTGAATGAGTTAATTTCCCGGCTAATTCGAATTATCAGAACCATCCAGTTTGATGGTCTGTAAGTGTAAATAATTAATAATCATGATTGACGCTTGAAGATTGTTGTACTTGTATTATACATTCATATGACTTGCTCAGCTAACACTAGTCTTGAAATGCGGTTACTAGGTGTTATCTGCATTTCTTCCTTTTGTTATTTGACCTGTTTCTTATGTCGTTGAAAATTGTGGGCAATATATTGCAAGACTAATAGGATCATGTTCATACTTTCCCATGTTTGGATCAATATAGTATCTTGTTACCAATTCTTTTTCTGTGGAATGCAGCCAGGGTATCTTCGCGATCTCTTACCAGACTCTCCACCAGTTCAACCAGAATCTTTAGAGAATGTCCTTGATGGTTAGGCCCCTATTTCATTTCCATTCTGTTTATACTAACTTAGATCATTAATGAGCATGTTCCACTTATCTTCGAGATTATAATCTCTGTCTTACTTCACTAATTTGTACTCCTTAGAATTTTGAGATGTTCTTATGTTCTGTAGTGCATAATTGACTAAGTGATTTGGTATCTCTGCAGATGTAAGATCAAAAATATTTCAAGGAGTAACACATTGGCAAAGCCCTGGATATTATGCTTATTTCCCTTCTAACAGCAGTATTGCCGGATTCCTGGGAGAAATGCTTAGCGCTGGCATTAACATTGTTGGCTTTAGCTGGGTTAGCTGCCCTGCAGCAACAGAACTTGAAGTAATTGTTCTAGATTGGCTTGCAAAGTTGCTTAAGCTACCTGAGTTCTTCCTTTCTACTGGTAAGTCTGGCTGATGTAGTGTGTCCGCATTTAATTCATCAAAACATTGATTATATATATATATATATATATATATATATATATATATATATATATATATATATATATATATATATATATATATATATATATATATATATATATATATATAATTGCAATGTACTCTGCTGATCGGATTTGCAGGAAAATTACCACTTCGTAATGTTTATGCTGACTAATGCTGCTGGAAATGGTATTGCAGGACAAGGTGGTGGTGTTATACAGGGAACTGCTAGTGAAGCTGTTCTAGTCGCATTGTTGGCTGCCCGTGATAGGATGTCAAAAATGGTTGGGAAAGATTCTGTCAGGAAATTTGTTGTCTATTCAGCAGATCAAACACATGCTTCTATGCAAAAAGCCTGTCAGGTAATTTGATAACTGTCTCTTTCTTATCCCCATGTTTCGGCCATCTAGTTGAGAGTCATGTGCTCATTGTTTCGAATTGTATCACTATGTGATTTGTGCACAATAGCATGAGTTGGATCATCAAAACTTATGAAACAGTGTTCTTTTGCTAAGGACAACGCTTTAAATTTTGTCATTACATTTTAAGTTTAATGCTTTGGGTTGCAAATAAAGTATGAAAACACGTTGAAGTCATTCATATAGAACAGTTGATTTTTGTTCCTAAATGGGTGTGAACAAGGAGGGCTTTAGCTTATATAGTTGAATATTTAATCAGTTTGTATGACTTGTTTAATTCTCAAATTTTATGTTGTCTTTGATTTCTGATGAAAGATTGCAGGAATCTATCCCGAGAACATTAGGATCTTGAAAACGGATTCTTCAAGTGCATATTCTCTTGCTCCTGAAGTACTTTCTGAAGCCGTGTCCCAAGATATTGCTTCTGGCCTCATACCTCTTCTCTTATGTGCTACTGTAAGGAAAACCATCATCACTTCTCAGCCATGTTGATCATAATATTGTTTGTTGTTCTGGTGGAGTAATTAAAATTATTGAATTGCTTGAGCAGCTAAAATCTCTACTGCATAAAATGTTAATATAAAAGACCGTTTATTCTGATAGTTCAATATCTAATTTAGAGCTGCTTCAAAAGTAGGCCAAGAAGATCTCAGATATCAGGTTTTGATTACTAGTAACCATCATCGTGGATGGTATTTTTTCATAGTAGACTGTCTTTAAACTATGATGAATCTAATGATGTCGCATGTACATATGAATATTTGTTTAATGATAGCTTCCGCTCTATGAGGATCTCCTTATTAAAGTATTTTGATCGACAGTTCTGCATTTGGCAAACAATAATCCTCATTTGCAATATCTCGTGTGAAATGTGTGATCATCCTGCTGATATATATATCCATTGATGCTTTACTATCATTGCTTTTCACGATGACTAATCTTAGAATATAATAATTCTCGTTTGCCGGTTCCTTACTAGGGACTTTTTTTTTGCTGCACTTCCTTTTTCAAAAATCTCTGTACTGGTCTATGTTAGGATACTTACTACTAAATATTGTTACTATAATGCTTTGCAAGCACATGTCTAATGTTTGCATCATTTTTGGCCGGTTTACCTTTAAAGAATTAGCTTTGGACTACTAGCAATTAGCATGGCCTAGAATTCTAGGATGTAACGTATACGTATAAGTAAGAAGCCGTAATTATTTTCCTTCTGGCAAGTGTTCTTTCATGAGTTTTTATAATCGTTTGCAAATTGCAATACAAGGACTGAAACCAAGAGCTCTTGACTAAAATGTTTGAATTACTTGTAGATCGGGACAACATCATCAACTGCAGTTGACCCATTGCTTGCTCTTGGAAAGATTGCTAAGGTATGCAAGTTGAGTGAATATATGCCTCGAGTACAACCTAGTCGTTGATCTATCCTAAAAGAAATTTACCCAACGATACAAATACTTGCCACTATGTCTGAAGCATGTACTAATTTATGAGGCTTTTCTTGTTTGAAATGTTGACAGAGTAATGGAATTTGGTATCATGTTGATGCTGCCTACGCTGGAAGTGCTTGTATATGTCCTGAATACCGCCACTATCTTGATGGTATTGAAGAAGCCGACTCATTTTGCATGAATGCGCATAAATGGTTCCTTACAAATTTTGATTGCTCAGCTCTCTGGGTTAGGGTATGCCACCTGACACCTTTTGCACAATTATCAGCTAAAATCACTATGATATAGAAATCTTGCTAAAATTTTAAGATTGGTCATTTTTTGCTTAAAGTGTTATCTGTGGCCGGAGAACTTTATGCCCGAATGTAATACATGTGCTGGCTTTAAAAGTTCTTTCTCTTTTGACGGGGTCTTTACAAGCTTGTCTCACCTAGTAAATGAATTAATAAGTGCATTGCGGTCTTACATCATTTTCTGTTTACAGGACAGGACCGCTCTGATTGAATCCTTGTCCACATATCCAGAGTATTTAAGAAACAAAGTAAGTTCTTATGTTGTGGTTCTACTGTATGTGGTGTTCATAACGGTTTGGATTTTGGTTGTGCTGTAACTATCTGTTATAATATATCTATTATCTATATATTATTTGTTTATCTCACGAACACAATTTGGATACCAGGAATCAGAAGCAAACACAGTTGTTGACTACAAAGATTGGCAAATTCCTCTCGGCCGTCGTTTCAGGTGAGCCTTAAACATTCGTTACGAGGTTTCTAATGTGTTACTGAAACAGCGAAACCTATGTTGGTTTAAAAATCTTACCCTAATTCGGATTGCCTAGTTTTGACTTTTGGGCACTTCAATATGATACGACTCTTTGCTTGTACTTGATCTAAAGCAGAAGTAATGATTAATGTTTCTGCAGATCTCTGAAACTTTGGATGGTTTTGCGGTTATACGGCCAGGAGGGTCTGCAATCTTATATTAGAAATCATATATCATTGGCGAAACGATTTGAAGAGCTTGTTCGTCAAGATTCTAGATTTGAGGTAATCTTCCATATCAAATCACACAATAGTAGAGCGCAATGCAGTTATCAAGCCACTTGCAATGTCAGCGTTATGAAGGTTTCAGTGATGTGATAACTCCCTGTATTTATTCAATGAACAGGTTATTACTCCTAGGACGTTTGCATTGGTGTGCTTCCGGTTGTTACCTCCTGCCAACGACGAAAACCTTTGTGATAAGCTCAATCGTGAGCTCTTGGAATCCGTCAATGCTACTGGAAAGATGTTCATTTCTCACACAGTATGCCATATCTTAAACTCTGATCTTGAGCTGCTACTGCTTACAATGTATCCAAGTTTCTAAGTGTTACTGCTCTTTAAATCGAAAGGTTTTATCTGGCAAGTATGTACTACGTCTGGCTGTTGGAGCTCCACTTACAGAAGAGAGGCATATAAATACAGCATGGGAGGTATTACAAGAAAACGCCACTACTTTGCTGAAGCCGCATAAAAATGGCCTCTAGATCCTCTCAAATGGTATGCCATGATTGATTTGATATGTTCCTTGTGGTTCAAGCCATACCACTTGTTTGTAGTAATTGATGATATTTAGCTGATATTTTGAGTTGTTATTCTGCTGCCCGTTTACAGGTTCGGTCTAGATGCAATTCGGCTTGTTTTTGGAGCTACACTGTTGGAAAAGAGGCAATATATGCAGCATGACAGTTCTTCAATCCTGCTTGAAGCTTTTCAAGTTGTACCTGCTTTATTATTATTATTATTTATTATTAATTGTGTCCAATTTTACAAAGATTGGGTCGATTGGTTTTTATGGCTAATAAACTTTCGTACGAAGCTTTTTGTTTAATCTTTTGTAGTTAGCATCTGTTTTGTGCTCATTTTTTTCTATTATATTGTTTGTGGAGAATGTACGAGTGTTTATATCAATTGAAGAAAAATAACTTGTCATTCCTCCTCTCATAGTCTCATACTCTCATCTTCCCTGCTTTCACTATTCTCATCTTTCCTACTTTTCCGATTCTCTCGTCGAGACTGTTCCGTTGGGACTTGGGACTGGGAGAACTAAATTTTCTGTTTCCCATTCCTTAGTTTTTCTTTCCCAGTAACAGTTTCCCTCCTGTATTTTAGCGTGTAATTCCTAATTCATAGTTGGTATTAATGTTGCCAACGAGCTTCAAAAGGCGTCTCATTGTTGGAGTCCATTTTAGTCAACAAGGGCATTTTTAGTAATTTTATAGGCTAAAGGTACCAAAGTATAAGCTTGTATTAAAACTAGAGATGGCCAACAGTGCGGGCCAATCCAGACCATCCAGCCCAGCCCGCCCCTTGGGCCGTGTGGGCTGAGCCCGCGAAAAGCCCGGTCCAGCCCAGCTCGAACCGTGAAATTGGTGGGTGGGTCGTGGGCCAGATTTTTTGAGCACAACCCACGAATGCCCGCTACTAAAACCGTCCAGCCCGATCCAGCCCAACCCAAGTAATTATTCAACCAAATTGTGTATATTTTAATCAAATTGTATATAATTTAATCAAATTGCATATATTATAATTCAATCAAATTCAAAAATAATGAAATTATTCATTAATATTAATAATTGTATATATTTTAATTAATTTTAAGAGTTTTATGTAACAATAATAAATGATTCCAATGATTAAATAATTTTGGAAAAAAAAATTCTCATGCCGGCTTGCCAGCCCGCTAGGCCCACGAACCGCCAAACCGCTTCCCAAACCATGAAAACCGATAACAGACCAATGTGGGCCAAGATTTTTCAGCCCGTGGACCAGCCCGCCCAAACCGTGAATTTCACGGTCCGGTCCTGGGCCGTGAAATCTCAGCCCGGCCCACTCGGGCCCACGGACCAGCCCGCCCAGCCCGCACCAGTGGCCATCTCTAATTAAAACACAGTCAAATTGAAACCAAAGTGTAACTTTTGGTACCACAATGACTAGTTTGGCTTTGGTACCAAAATAAGAGTCACTTTGGTATTGGTATCACAATGACTATTTCAGTGCTTTACAGTGATCTGGTACAAATTCACATTTAGTTTGGTACTCAACTACTTTGGAGTAGACTCCAACAATGAGACGCCAATAGATTCTCATTGCCAATCTATAAGAGGTGGGTAGTGGTTTAAAGATTTAAGGAATTTATTTATGCTCAACATAGTTGGTATGAAAGTTTATTTGGTTCATAATAGTTAGTTGTGTATATTTGACAACAACTGTTATATATTGAGTTATAGATGTATATAGAATTACAAATGTATGTAGTATATGAAAATAAGGGTATTAACTTTGTCCAGTAGACTATTAGCTATATAAGGTGGTGAACTTTTTTTATACAACATTTGTGATTTGATACAAAATTTACACGGTTAGGGTTGTGAGTGCGTAGCGGAAGCATATTAAAGATGTAGAGATTGAGCAAAATAATGGACTTGGAAATATGTAGCAAGAAGCGTAGTAAAAGTTGGACACACAATTTAACGTGGGAAAAATCCTCAAATAGAGGCCAAAACTCACAGACGACGAGTACCCAAAAATCCACTATATGAAAATAGGAGAGTACAAGAATCACCCGAAACTTATTAGGGTGAGTAGTACAAATAGAACTCTCACTATACAATAAACTCACAAAGGAGTATTACAAAGAAGAATAGTGGATTAATAATACAAGGTGGGTTATAAGAAAATGAGGGTTAGTATGGTCGGAAGACTTGAATGTGTAAGTGTATGGCTTCAAGAGTAGCTCTTGTATTTTTGGTTGACCCCAAATGGATGCACAAACACCTTATTTATAGGTGTGCAATGACGGTGCAATAAGTCGGCAAACATGTGCCCAATTAATTTAGATTTGTCTAGAATTCTCCATTATCAAGATACTTTATTTTTGCCGACATAATGCTTAGATATCCTCAGATTATTTCTCTTGATTTCTAGAGGAATCTTGATGTTGCATGTACAATTTAGCACCGACATTGGCTATTGGAGATGGGTCATAAAAGTTGGGCCATATAAACCCAACAATCTCCACCTTGGACCAAATTTTATGCACTCATCGTATGAACCCCGAATTTTATGTTGATACGTCACACTGGCCCAATCGTAAATTGGGCATAGAATAATGTGACATGCCAGAACCCGTTTTATGAAGGTGTTAATGCCGAACCGGGGTTGTGTAGGAACAAGCCATAATAGAAGACCCGTGTAATACATAGAGATTTCTATGTCTGACGGCCTTCAAAAGTTCATGAGCACCTCTGGAGACTTTAAGTACTCCGCCTTGAGCCGAAATTTTGCACCCTTTAGAATCTAGAGTGCCCAAAAAAATAATGTTCTGCTTCAAATCAGGAACATGTTGAACATTGGACAGAGTCCTGATCTTACCATCATGCTTCTTGATCCGAACTGAGCCAATACCATGAACATTGCAAGGGGAACAGTTGCCCATAGAGACGAATCTATTCTTCATCGATTGTTAATCAATAAAGTGATCCTTTTGAGAACAAACATGGTAGGTGTAACCGGAATCAAGCACCCAATTAAGAGTTCTACTTCTTCCAGGAGAAGTAGCCAAAAGAACATAATCGGATTCTATTTCACCAAAATCGGCTTGTGCAGTTTCCGATGCTTTTTTCTCATTTTCTTCTCTTTCGAGCTTTTTCTTTAATTTTAAGCAATCGGAAACATCATGCCCATGCTTCTTACAATATTTGCATAAATTCTTAGATTTATGCCCATTAGATAAGGCCTCATTTTTTGTACTTATTTTTCCGTGTGATCTCCCTCCTACATTTAATCCTTCGGCATTATCATTATGCACTTCAAGGTCAAATTTCTCTTTTGAGAGTAAATGAGATTTAACATCTTCAAAAGATAAAGTATCATTGTTACCATATAACATGATTTCCTTGAAGTGCTTGTACGAAGGAGGTAGGGAGACAATTAATAACACGACTTTATCCTCATCTTCAATCTTGACATCCAAATTTTCAAGATCAATAATAATTGAATTAAATTCACTAAGATGAGATTGGATAGAAGTACCTTCGGCCATCCGAATAGTGTAAAGCCTTTCCTTTAAACGGAGTTTGTTAGCGAGACTTTTAGTCATGTAGAGGGACTCGAGCTTCAACCATAGCCCTGCAGTGGTCTCCTCGTGAATAACCTCGCGTGGTACCTCCTTCGTTAGACATAGTTGGATCGTAGATAACGCTTTTCATCCAACTCTTGCCATTGCTCGTCGGACATAATAGATGGTTTTTTTCTGTTTACCATCAAGTGCCCTTTTTAATCCGCTCTGGGTCAGAACGGCCTTCATCGGGACTTTCCAGATGCTGAAACTAATATTGCCATCGAACTTCTCAATCTCGAACTTCGTTACCGAAGACATCTTTAATATAATAACATTCTAAACAACCTTGGCTCGGATACCACTTGTTAGGGTTCTGAGTGCGTAGCGGAAGCAGATTAAAGATGTAGAGATTGAGTAAAATAATGGAGCTGGAAATATGTAGCAAGAAAAGTAGTAAAAGTTGGACACACAATTTAATGTGAGAAAAATCCTCAAATAGAGGCAAAAAACTCACGGACGACGAGTACCCAAAAACCAACTATATGAAAATAGGAGAGTACAAGAATCACCCAAAACTTATTAGGGTGAGTAGTACAAATAGAACTCTCACTATACAATAAACTCACAAAGGAGTATTACAAAGAAGAATAGTGGATTAATAATACAAGGTGGGTTATGAGGAAAGGAGGGTTAGTATGGTAGGAAGGCTTGAATGTGTAAGTGTATGGCTTTAAGAGTAGCTCTTGTATTTTCGGTTGACCCCAAATGGATGCACAAACACCTTATTTATAGATGTGCAATGGCGGTGCAATAAGTCGACAAAAATGAACTCAATTAATTTAGATTTGTCTAGAATTCTCCATTACCAAGATACTTCATTTTTGCCGACATAATGCTTAGATATCCTCAGATTATTTCTCTTGATTTCTAGAGAAATCTTGATGTTACATGTACAATTTAGCACCGACATTGGCTATTGGAGATGGGCCATAAACCCAACATACACACACACACATATATTTTCTTTTGGGATAAAAACATGGCTCACTCGTCTCCAAATCTCATTGGATGGGATAAATTTTGTTAGCCGAAATGCTATAGTGGTTTGGGCTTCAGGAAAGCTTACGCTAAGAATGTGGCTCTTCATATGAAACTTCGTTGAATAATTATTGCTAATCCGTCCAATTTATGGGTTAGAATGGTTAACAAAAAAACCTTAAAAGTTCCTCTAAATTTCAATTATATTGCCTCTAATAATTGTTCTTAGTATTAGTAGATCTAACAAATGAATTAATAAAGTCTCCGGTGGCAGGTTGAGAAAGGGAGTGCAATCTATTTTTGGAATGATAATTGTGTATTCCAATACCCAATGAAAGAAAAGTTTTTATAGTTGAGAACACTAATAACCTTCTTTTTACCAATGTTATAAAAGAGTATAATCATTGGAATATGTCCCTTTCTCTTCCTTGGTTCCCCCTTTCATTTGCCAAGCTATTTGTAGTATATGTATCCCTTCAAATTATAAGCAATATTTCATTTGTCGAGGTCTCTCTTTTGATGGAACTTATTTGGTGAAATTAGGTGCATATTTAGTTCAAGGTCATGGTATTTGCCCTCTTGAGAAAGTAGAATTTGCATGGATTTAGAAATCTAATATCCCTCCTAAGGTTAATAAAAACTTTACGTGGAAAACATGTATGGATAGGCATAGGCTTCCAGTGAAAAATAGACTACAAAGAAGTTATGTGCTTTTACCTCATGACTGTTTTTTTGCCAACAACTCTTAGAGGATTTAAATTCTTTGTTCCTTTCTATCCCCTTTACTAATAAGTGTTTTGACCTTCTTCTTGAGAAAAACAATTAGTTTCCTCCTCCGAGCTTCCTCCTTAATGACTCCATTATTAAAAACATTTCTCATTTAAAAAAGGTTTTGCGAGAAAATAATT
This sequence comes from Beta corolliflora, assembly GCA_947648045.1. NCBI lineage: Eukaryota > Viridiplantae > Streptophyta > Magnoliopsida > Caryophyllales > Amaranthaceae > Beta > Beta corolliflora. The sequence goes on along the minus strand of CANSZD010000186.1, from coordinate 356,856 downwards.
TCTCCAAAATTAGTATAGCCTGGTGGTTTATTTGGTTTAATAAAAATAGAGTTATTATTATTCTCAATAACTAGAGTTCCTCATCTTCTATAACTTATTTTATTATTTCCAATTTCTTCAAGGATTGGTCATCTATGACTAGCAATGAAGAGTTAATGGCAGTCCTGTCTTTCTCTCCAAATCTTGCTAAGCCTTCATCCCCCCTTCCTCACGAAACTTGATGGTGCCTGTAGGCGTGTTTTTATTCACCTACGCGGGATGAACCCGTATTTGACTACCTCATTGTAAAGGTTTTGTATTGAAAAATATTTTGAAATAGAAGAAGTCGTCAACAAGTCTTTAAAGGAAGACTCATAAACCTAAGTGAATATTGGAAAATCACAGGGACAACTTAGGGACTTATTCAATAATGTAGGTTTCCCCATCATGACTCCATTAATGGTCAATGAACCATAGATTGAGTTCGGGGGTGAGGGTACCAATAAGATCAGGAATCAAATTCACCTATTGATGGCCTCTATATTTATGCAATTAAATAACCAAGCAATGTTTTAATGCAATTTCTAATTAATCTATGTCGGTTCATTAAACAAATAAAAGACTAATTTTTGGTGGCATGTTATTATGCAATCAAAATTACTGAGTTCCTAATAGGTTGTCCAAGTTATCTGATTAATGTTAGAACAATTTCTTCGGCCTTGATTAGCAATAGTAAACATGTGAGGTGATGAAAGTATTAAATCATACAATCATGCATATGAACATATATATCAATGTAATGTAAAAGAAAATATAAAAAAGGAAGATTTAGAGAAGAATGTACAAGTGAGCGTTAATTCCTTCAAGATCTACATTATGACAAGTAAATTATTAGTAGAAAAGAAATTAAATAAATTAGCAATAAGGAATTGATCCTCAGGAATTATACCTTTGTCGCCTGAGGTATAAATGTGTTTGAATATGTTTGAATGTGAGTTTGAGTGTTTGAATATGAGTTTGAATATAGGAGAGTATGGGTAGAAGTCGCAGGAAAGCATTGTGAAAATTCGTTCGAAGAAACGAGGTATTTATAGGCAAAGGAAACCGAAAATGAATTGAAAAAAATAAAATTTAACTCGGTGCCTGGCGCACAGCTTTGCGCTTGATGCACAGCTGTGCGCTAGACGCACAGACAGCTATGCGCCAGACGCAAAGCTTTGCGCCACGCGCACTTACTTTCTGGCCGATTTTTTGATTGTTTTAAGATTTTTTTTTATCCATTGATAAAATCTGTCCTTTGAAATCCGAAATCAAATATCTTTTGGAATAAAAATCTGATTTTCGAAATAACCTTTTAAAAAATAATTATCAAGAATAATTAATTGTAAAATATTAAAAAAATTAATTACAAGGAATAATTAATTGGACCTTAAAACTGAGCTTGGATTTAATAAATAAACTTTATATTTTCGAAATGCTTTTGGGCTTAGCTTGTTAGATTGCTCTTCCTTTGGACCGGACCAATTTGGACGACGGTATGTCTGATCATTGGGTACTCGATGGGGAGACACGATTTTGTGTCTACAGAAACCCCCACTTTGACTGACGTTCAGGAAATCGATAGTCAAAGTATACGGTGTCGGGACGGAGAACGATTCTAAACGCTCTACACTTAGAATTGATCTATATATCGTCAGTTTCTGCAAAACAAAGTTAGTATGCAGGACGATAACTACAAGTAATCTGATCACCTGCAGAAGAAGATGTTAGCAGATAGGAGCAAACAACTCAGATAAGGCACATAATGATGCATAGATTCAAACTTAGACTCTCAAAGGATGCATGAGATGCTATGCAAGGATTAAGGTTATGCAAAGCTAAGGAAGATGAAACGTCATGCAAGGTCAGGGTTATGCAAGGATAAGAAAGATGCAATGTTATGCAAGGTCAGGGTTATGCAAGATTAGGAGGTTTGGATAGGAAGAGAGATAGAATGATTAGAAATAGATTGATTGATTTTCGAAAACTATTTTGGTAAATAACCAGGGTCCGCAAGTGAGATCCACAAATTACAACTTTTCAGGAGTTTGATTTGGAGGAACCACCACATATATAGGAAGCCCCCACTTTGGGTAAGCTTGTCTGGAATTATGCATTTTGAGCCTAGATTGGAATGTACTTGATCTGTATTGAGTATTCAAAGTTCTTCACTGGGGATTCTTCTTTGGGGAGTTGATATAGGCAAAGTCAGATGTCGCCACAAACCATGGAATTGTTCGAGAGTCCATCCGAGAAAAGGAGAGCTTGGGATTGAAAAATAAAAAGGTTTAAATTTTGTGACTCACATATATATGTAGGTTGGAAAAGGCTTTGACGTGGCTAGGTTAAGACTCGAGTCTATGTCTGGATTTAGAAAGAGTATGCTTCTGAACTCTAGAAAATCAAATCATGAGACCTTGATTAATTTTTTTATGAAAGCGGTCAGACCTCGAGATGAGGATTTCTACGTATCCTTGCGGAATCAGACCATTCGTAGTTTTGGATCTGATTTCTTTCTCTTTTTTTTGTGCCCTAACTTTTGCCTAGGCCGCCCTTTCGGGTTTTCAACCTAGCAGGCTTGGACATACCTTAGAGAAGGAGTTATGGTTGGATATGAAAGGTTGAGGTTTTAGGCTTGAGGTTTTGATGAAAGTTTAATTGGTTGGGGTAAGGTAGGATCACATATTTGGATTATATGGGTTAAGGTTTTGATGGATTGAAAATTTTGAATGAAGGATAGAACTTGTGTGCAAGCCCCCTAGCTTTACTTTTTATTTCTTTGCCTTTGACTTTTTCTTTTTGCATTTTTTTACACTTTGAATTTATTCACTTTTTTTTTATTTTGCCTGGCATTGATTTTTTTTTATGTAGGAAGGCTTGCATGCGAGTTTTTGGTTTAAGATATTTGGAAGGCTTGAAGGTTCTCTTATGGAGCTTTGATTTTGAAAGGTTATATGGCTAAGGATCATGGAGGATGATGGTTTAAGGGATCTTTTTTTTGGATTGCATGGATAAGGATGGTTTATTGAAGGTGATGGCCGGCTTATTGGAACAATGGAGGGAATAGGGAAATCACTCTTAATCCAAAGTATGTCCATTTTTTATTTTTTTTATTAATCATGGTCATTATAAACAATTTGATTAGAGTTTCATCATCGAATTCGAAGCATATATGATGATGAAAGGCCAATAAAAATAAAAATAAAATAAAATGAAACAATAATGGAAAGGCTATAATAGATGAAGTCCTATAGTGACACGGATTGGGAAATGATAGAAATGGCTCAGGGTAAGGACTCTCTAACTTATCCTAGGAAACCATAAATAGAAGACTATGCCCTTTTAAATTTTTGATGCACTATGCAATGGAAGGTTGCTGGTGATGCTGATTCTCGTTGTAGCAAGTATTAGAACACTAGTGGAAAAAATGCTTTTGTTACTGACCAAGTGCTCCGGTTAATTTAAAAACGACGCACTTGGTCCAGCTTTTTTTTAAAAATAAAATTAAAATTGCAACTGCTCTGGTGGATCTCTATTAACCGTAGCCCTTGAGAGTTAGGATTCAAAAAATCCCAAAATACCTTTTAATTTCCACCTACCAGCGAACACTGTTCCACCCCCCTTCCGCCTCCCCCATCTCTCTAGCTCTTCCCTCCTCTTACTTCTCTCACTAATTTCATCAAGAAATCGAAACCCTAACCCTAGTTCTTATTTGTGACTCGCACCACCACCATGGATGAGAATTGAAGGTCGTCGATGGTGGCGTTTCTGCTAAAACCATTGCCGACGATTCCGCCAGAACAAACCCTAATCGTAATTCTTGTTTGTGACTAGTGAGGCTTCTACCCTTGTTGGAGTCTGCTTCCGGCTGTCGCACCACCACCACTGCTTCCGCTTTCACTCCTTCAGACACGCTCTCTCTCTTCCTTAACCTTCTCTCTCCTCCGGTGCTCCCCAACTTCAGCTCTGCTTCATGCAGTCTCGCCTCTGGCCTCCCCGGTTACTCCATCGATGGCGACACTCCTTGACTCCAATCTCCCAAAATATAGTAAGTTAATTCCATGCTTTTTCTCTCTCTCTCTCTCCCTCTCTCTCTTTTCTTTTACTCTACCGAATTCATAATTATAGGATAAATTGTTCAAATAAATTACCAATTCTTACTCTATTCACACTTTTACAGATTGTTATTTTTTTAAATTGATTTTAAGTGTTTATAGTTTTTATGCTATATTTGACGATTTCCCCGAAAATTTAGGGTTCCCTTATCTTGTCGCAGCGCACGTGAATCAGCCTCTTTAGGGGTTTATGTTACTGAATTATAATGCTATGGTGCTTAGTGAATAAATGAATAAAGAGAATCGTAACATGATTGATTTCGCCTAAGAATTGTAGTTCTTCTTGGTAATCCATGCTCTAGCCCTGCTAGCTCTTTTTGTTTTCTTTCATACATTCAATTGTCCAAAGGTAAGACATAACAATACATATTTGATTAGCTAGTTTTATTAACAGCTTTTTAAACTCACTAGTTAATGGCAAAAAAAACAGGATAGGAGAAACAAAGAGGTTGCACCTCGAAATTGCATAATTAACTTAAAATTATTCACTTATGTGATGGATTTCCGTATATATTACATGATATTCACAAAATCTTTATGTCATTGTTCTAGGCATAGTATTTGCAAAGCTGTGAAAGATAATTAGAGCCAGAAGGAAAGGATATAGACTTTTGTTCTCTTGCATCATGTTTATGTGCTGGTGTAGTTGACTGAATTATGTGTGTTTTTAAGTTTGTATCTTGGTTTTTGGACAATACTTGTATCCGTATAAAAGTCGAATAACAATTAAACAACTAATCATGCATGAATAGAAATCGTTTAGTGATAAACATAAAAAAAGGTGCAGTTTTTTTTGATTAATTTGATAACTGATACTTCAAATTTCGATATTTTTTAGTTCTGCATAGTCTAGTTGATTTCTTATGTAGATTGAAGAGACTAACCATTTCTTCATCTATTTAGCAACCATTATAAAAATTTTGTATGCTTATAATGCATTTTTATGTCAACATTTGATATGATTTCTTGAAACTGAATAAGAAGGTAATTGTTTTGTCATCAAATGTTATATGTTCCGGTCTAGACGTCAAGTTGTGCATTCTATCCTTGTTTTGTCATAAAGCTGCATGTTCTGCGTCATAAATTGATTGAGGTTTATTTATGATTCTATAGCATGGCATGCTGAAACACAAAGGCACTTATGAAATCATGTCTCCAGAAGATATAGGGCTTCAACGAGCTGATGAATCTTGTCTTGTTCTTGGAAAATTAAGGCATATAGCATCGTGTTTGGTCATTTTCTTTTGGTGGTCAAATTCATAGACAATAAAAATTCATTGTAATTTTCACTTTTCTTTCGTCATCTTCCAAATATCTGAAGTGCTTTTTTCCTTCCTTCTTGTATTCTGAACTGCTCATCTGGTTCTGAGTTTAACATTGCTTTGTACTTCATATGACTAATGAAGATTTAGGTGTATTGAAATGAACAAAATAAATATCGGGAAGTTCGTTAATCTGCTCACTCAGAAAAAGAAGAAGAATTAGAATAAATTCAGGGAAGTTCATTAATCTATATACATTACAATCCGACTTGCATGAACCCAGTTCACATTAAAAATACTGTGCACCAGGCCCATGCACGTGATCCGCGACAAACACTACTCACTCCCACTTTCTAAAATCTGCGATTTTCTCTCTCTTCAATATTTTCAAAACTGAAGATTCTCTCGCTCTAAAATTTCTGCAAATTATTCTCTCTCTTCATTCAAATTATTTCTCAATTTCATACAAAACCTAAATTTACGCACATCTCTTTCAGAATCAAATTATTATTCTTATTTGATTCAATAATTGTCACACTCTATTGATTCGAAATTGATTCTTCAACAATTTCCTGTTCAATTGAGCAACTACGAAAAATTCATGGAAAATTCGAGTTTAATTGAGCAAATAGATCTCAATCAGAGTACTGTAGCATGTAATATAGACGACTTAAATCGGAGCATTGAAGCATTCGACGACGAACAACATCACAATTCAATCCAAAATGAGCATCAAAATCCAATCGTAATAGATCTCAATAATACACTAAGTTTTGAAGGTAACAACATCGAACTCAATAATTAGATTCGTTTGATTAAGCAAAGTAGTAACACTATAATTTTCTGTATAAAATATGGAGTTGTTTCATGATGAGCTCGAAAATCAAGTTGACGAGCAATATGCTATAGTATCAACAGATGAATCTAATCCAGCTGTCATTCTAGGTAAGTTTAATAAAATACACACTATATCATTTATATATTAACTATATCATATATTAACTATATCATACATACACTATATCATAAATAGATACACTATATCACACAGAAAGACACTATAGAAAATAAAAAAAATATTACGTACGCTATGGAACACAATAACGCAGTATAGTACACAAATACACTATATCACATATCCATACACTATATCATAAATAATACACTATATCAGACAGAAACACACTAGCATATATAGAAAATATTACGTATGAAAATGCAGTATAGTACACAAATACATATACCATATCACACATACATACACTATATCATAAATAGATACACTATATCACACAGAAAGACACTATAGAATATAAAAAAAATATTACGTACACTATGAAACACAAAAATGGACTATAGTACACAAATACACTATATCACAAATCCATACACTATATCATAAATAGATACACTATATCAGACAGAAACACACTATAGCATATATAGAAAATATTACGTACGAAAACACATTAGAGTACACAAATACATATACTATATCACACATAAATACACTATATCATATATAGATACACTATTGCAAAAGTGACAAAAATATCTTAATCTTTTATAACAGGTTCAACTGAACAATCATTGAATAAACATGAAATTGGAGGAGTTTTACTTGGTCAAGTAAGACCAACTTTGGATGATATACATGAGCTATATTGTGATCATGCTGCTATAGTAGGGTTCAGTGTTAGAAAATCCAAAAATAGAAAAAAAGAAGGGACATTAGTGGTGCATCAGAGGTATTATGTCTGCTCTGCTCAAGGGAAAAGGAATACTAAAAACAAAGAAAAATAGGAAGAGAATGATACAGATATAATGATACAAGACATCACTTCAAAACAAGGGAACACCTTAAAGAAGCAGAGGACAAGAAGAGTTATGATCACAAGCACTGAATGTCCTGCTCTAATTAGAGCAAGGATGAACCCTGAAGGACAATATGAGATAGTGCAGCATATTATAAAACACAATCACCCACTTACAAGAGAACCACTAAATTACCTTCATAGATCTGAGCGTCAAATGAGTGATCCAAAGCAACAAACCATACAAGCTATGTAAGAGTGTGGACTGAGACCAATAGATTCATTCAGATACATGAGTACATAAGCTGGTGGTGAAGATGTATTGGGGCATTCCATGAAGGACCACTTCAACTGCTGCTATAGACTCAAAATAAAACCAATTGAGGGAAAGGATTCACAAAATGTTGTTGATAACCTTTATGAGCAGATGCAAATAGATAGTAACTTCTTCTTTAGAGTAAGATTGAATGATGAATGAAAGGTTTGTGGTTTATTTTGGAGAGACTCTATGATGCTTGAGGACTACACAATCTTTGGAGATGTTATGGTTTTTGATACTACATATAGGACAAACAAGTATAATCTTGTGCACCATTTGTAGGAATTAATAACCATTGGAAAAACACAATGTTTGCATGTGCGTTTCTTGCGGTGAGACAACACCATCATTTGAATGGGTTTATGAAAAATTCAAAAAGTCAATAAGAGGTAAATGTCCAATAACTATATTCAGTGACCAAGATGCTGCAATTGCAGCAGGAATAAAAAAGGAATTGATGTTTATGTGGATTTCTACAAGTTCTGTTATATACTATTACGGGAGCAATAAATATTATTAGAAAACCTATATGAACTTATTGACAGGCTTTCCCAACCTCAAGACCCAGGCTATGTTTATGGCATTTGAGTCAAAATGCAAATCAACGATTTGGATTGATGAAGGCAGATAGGGACTTCAAGAACATTTTTCACAAGTGTCTGAGTGGTTGCATTTCAAAGATAGAATTTGAACAAACTCGGAGCAAAACGACCAAAAAATACAAACTAGAAGATGATGGTTGGTTCAAGGGATTGTATAGTTTGAAAGAAAAATGGTGTACAACATTTAGCAAAGATTTATTCTCTGTCAGAATACTATCTTCACAGAGAAGTGAAAGCACAAATCATGCTGTTGGGTTTAAGGCAAGCAAAACCACTAGCTTGACTGACTTCTTTTCAATATTCCAAGAAACAGTTTAAAGGTGGAGAAGACAAGAAGAAAAGGGATGATTTTAATTGTACAAAGGGAATACCAAAATTAGATCTCTGCATGAGTCCACTATTAAAACATGCTTCTTTACAATACACACATACTCTTTTCCGAGATTTCGAGGAAGAATTCAAATATGCAATGGCAAGTGCAATTGAATTAGTTGGTACACAAGGGGACATTCTGACATACAAAGTTTTCTTCAACGGCATTGATGGTTCTTCTCAAAAAGTCTCCTTCAATTACCCAGAGAAGACAATTGAGTGTGAATGCAGAAATTTTGAAGAATCGGGTTGGTTGTGCTTTCATGCCATAAGAGTTCTATACTTACATTCTATCCAAAAAATACCAAAGAAATACATATCATCAAGGTGGACAAGATTTGCAAAAAAAGAAGTTTGGGAGAAATTTGATAATGTAAAGAGAGAAAAAGGAGAAATAAACAGCTTCACACCATGGAGATTGCACATGATAAGGAGGTATGTAATTAAGTTTATGGAATTTTAGTTTATAGACTATAACAAACAGTAATACACTATATCATCTAAAAATATCATATACCACAGAGAAATATACTATATGATAAACACACACACTATATGAACTCTACACTGTAGCATACAGAAACACACTATATCATAAAGTAAGTCACTATATGATATGTAAACACATTATATGACATATAAATCCACTATATATTTGTCTATTTATACTATATCAACTATACACACTGTAGCATACAGAACACACTATATCATAAAGAAAGCCACTATATGATCTATAAACACACTATATAGTAACCCACTACATATTTGTCTACTTATACTAACACAAACTTACATGGCATAAGAAACTAACACATAATAGAACCAGCTAGCTAGATTTGTGATAGAGGAAAGTTTCAAAAAAACAAATTCAAAAGTTGAAGAAGTAATAAAAATTGAAGAAGCAAAAGCAAAGAGTGAAAAAGTTAAAGCTCATCGAAAAGCATTACAAGAAGTAACAGAGATTACAAGCTAATGAAAGTCAAGAAAATAATGCACAAGAATCGGCACCAAGACCAGCAATTTGGATCCAGATAGAGCAGTCACAAAAGGATAAGACAATAAACGAATAAAAGGAAACTATGACCCATACAAGAGGGCATCAAAAAAAGGGAAAAAGAGACACAAGGAGTTTGGAAGCATAACTCCAAAAAGAACATATATTCTAAAATTGTTTACCAAGAGAACTATATGCATTGTTTTTAATGGTTCAGTTTGTAATAAGACTTGTACACTATATGCAAATATATTGCACTATATGGTTATGAAATACACTATATAAACATATTCTTATGACAAAAAAGTTAGTATGATTTAGCCTAGTGTACACTATCAACTATATCAAAACCTACAAATATCAACTACTACTACAGTTTTTGAATCAACTATATCATGAGAAAATCAACTATATCATAACAAAATCAACTATATCAAAAACAAATATATAAATTATATCATACTTTAATGTCATAGCAAAATAAATATATCACACTACATCAACGTAAACCATACTATATCAACAGAAACCACACTATATCAACTGAAACCAAACTATATCAACTAAAAACTATTGTATCAACTGAAAACTACTGTATCAACTGAAACCTACTGTATCAACACAAACCTACTGTATAACACAAATCTACATAGATTACACTATTATTGCAGTTAGATTAGTAACATTGTTGGTAAAATTAAGTACAATTCAAGTAATTCTACTTTCCAAATTTGATTGTTAGCTTTTTCTTTGTTGTCTTCTTCTTCTTTCCACCTCCAACTTCTTTGTCTAGTTGTTCTTTCTGCATTCTCTCTCTCTCATCAAATCATCTTCAATCCTCTTACTCTCTTCAGCCCTCTTTCATTCATTTTTTTCAATAAAAGCAATAGTCTCTGATCTCTTTGATATCACATTCTCCACAAGCACGCACACTTCTATTCAAAGTCAGATCAGATAAAATCATGCAACCAGACAACGAGACTCTTATTGCTTTCCTAATTGTCTCATGAAAATAAATTAAACAAGTAAGAAACTATAAACAAAAAAAATTAAATACAAAATTGAGTTAAAATAATTATATTAAACTTACATCATTCAGATAAGGGCATTCAAACTGTTTTGAGCCGTCAAAAAGTAGAATATGGACAAGTATATACACACCACAGTTCAAATCATGTGCACTTTCTAGCTTCCTTTCACTTCTTTTATTGGCCATAAACCCATATCATCACCTTCAGATTGTGGAATTTCATAAGATTGAAATAGACTTGAAACTCCATCAACAATGATTGAACCGAGAGTCTCTATCATTTTCTTATACTCCTCCTCATCATCCTAAATCTTATTATCAATATAAAAATAGTCTTTTTTTTTTATGTCCAGCACAAACAGAACATAATGATTAGCTCCTTTTAGTAAAGTTGGGAAAAAAACCTACAAGATAAAAAGAGAAGTATGAACTCACTACATGAGAATAAAAATAATTGTATCATAACATCAACTATATAAGTACAAAACCAACTATATCTTTATATAACCAACTATATCATAACAAAAACAACTCTATTATGGTAATCAACTATATCATTCAAGAATCAACTAACATACCAAAAAAAACTATATCATAGGAAAAACAACTGTATCATATGTAAACCAACTACAAAAAATAAAACCACAATTTGAAAAACAGAACTTGTGTCACCAGTTCAACACCAGAATCCAGTTTTGGAATTTTATTTATGTCTTCTATTTGAAACTTCCAGCATTTGATCAACTCATTGATGCGTTTAGCATCAGTTCCATCTTCCAACACATGTAACAACGCAACCTGCAATATAATAACTCATGTTATAAAAAAATAAATAATACATGCAAAGATAAAGAATTCAACATAAAAATATATTACAAAAAGTTCTTACACTCTGAGAAAAAGTAAAGCAAAACTTTTTTGGAGAAGGAGAGAGACTTAGTTCATTGATATTCAGCATTCTTGCCCAATTATCTATCACTGATTCAAATATTTCAGTCTCACTACCAACAGTCCAAATTTCACTCCGAGGAGTAGAGAAAAACACTTCATCTAGCTTAAAAATCTCTTCAGTGCAACAAACAACATAAATTCTAAGAATATTTTCAATAAAAATAATACGTTAAACAAATTTCATTCAAAATATTACATGCCCACTAAAGGATCTTGATTTTTAGAACAATAATCAACAACCTCCCTTAGAAATATTGGTAAATCTTCCATCACATTTTCAATCTTCTTCATCATGTTTGAAATATGAGTGAAAGCATCATTAACTGCATAATCATCCAGCCTTAAAAGTTGACTTTGCTGGACCCTTAGACAAAACTCCTTGGAAAGCAATCCATGAATTCTCCACAGGCATATCCTCTCACTTGCATCATAAAAAACATTATTGACAACAGTGTTGATAATATCATTGCTCTTCTGACTCAATTGAGTCACAATAAAGCTAGGAAAGGCGCTAGTCGAAGGATTAGAAACTTCATCCCAACCAGCAGGCAAATCCTTCACAGCATAGGCCAATGATACCATCTCATCAAAGAACTTCTGATACACTGAATTTTACAAAATGTGGTCAAGATCATCTTGGGAAGGATGATCAACAGAAGAAGGATTACCAGCCACATAAGAGTCGTTCAAATTCTTGAAAGCATCAATGTGGCAAAGGGAGACAACTTCTGAATCCCTCTTCCAGATCAACCACAAAGCATGAAGCTTCTACAAAAATAAAAACAAAGAACAATTAATTTGTAATACTATGTAAACAGGTAAAAAATACACTATATCAAAACAACACCAACTATATGAAAATAACACCAACTATATCTGAGCAAAAACACACTAACTATATGAAAATAACACCAACTATATCAGAGCAAAAACACACTATGGCATCAGTATACCACTAATAGAACAATTAGAGCAAATACACTATACCATGAACAAAATACACTATATTACATAAAACTACACTATATCACTCAAAACTTTACTATATCAAAAGTGAATTTTATTATGAACTTTCTATAAGGCACTACAAAGGCAACAAACACCATCACATTCAAAACACACTATATCAAATACAACGACACTATATCAAATACAACAACACTATATCATATACAAACACACTATGTCACATAAAACCACACTATACCACATAGAACCACACTATATCACTCAAAACTATACTATGGCCCTGTTCTTTTGAACTTATTTTGGCTGAACTGAACTGAACTTATTTTATTTTTGCTGAACTGAACTTATTTTTACTTATTTTTGCTGAACTGAACTTATTTTTGCTGAACTGAACTTATTTTTGTTGAACTGAATTTATTTTTGCTGAATAATAATATTAAATAATAAATAAATAATAATAATAATAATAAATAATAAATAATAAATAAATAATAATAATAATAATAAATAATAAATAATAAATAATAAATAATAAATAATAAATAATAAATAATAAATAATAAATAATAAATAATAAATAATAAATAATAAATAATAAATAATAAATAATAAATAATAAATAATAAATAATAAATAATAAATAATAAATAATAAATAATAAATAATAAATAATAAATAATAAATAATAAATAATAATAATAATAATAAATAATAAATAATAAATAATAAATAATAAATAATAAATAATAAATAATAAATAATAAATAATAAATAATAAATAATAAATAATAAATAATAAATAATAAATAATAAATAATAAATAATAAATAATAAATAATAAATAATAATAAATATTAATAAATATTAATAAATAATTAATAATTACTAATAAATAATAATAAATATTAATAAATAATAAAAAATAATAATAATAAACAATAAATAATAATAATAATAAATAATAAATAATAAATAATAAAAATAATAATAATTAATAATAAAAAAATAAAAAATAATAAAAAATAATAATAATAAAAAATAATAAATAATAATTAATAAATAATAAATAATTAATAATAAATAATTAATAATAAATATTAATAAATAATAATAATAAGTAATAAATAATAATAATAATAAATAATAATAAATAATAATAATTAATAATAAAAAATAATAATAATAAAAAATAATAATATATAATAATAAATAAATAATAATAAATAATAAATAATAAATAATAAATAATAAATAATAAATAATAAATAATAAATAATAAATAATAAATAATAAATAATAAATAATAAATAATAAATAATAAATAATAAATAATAAATAATAAATAATAAATAATAAATAATAATAAATAATCAATAATCAATAATCAATAATAAATAATAATAATTATAATTATAATAAATAATAAATAATAAATAATTATAATTATAATAAATAATAAATAATAAATAATAAGAATAATAATAAATAATAAATATTAAATAATAAATAATAATAATTAAAAAAATAAATAAATAATAAATAATATATAATATATAATAAATAATAAATAATCAATAATTAATAATAATAATAATTATTATATTAAATAATATATAATAAATAATAAATAATAAATAATAATAAATAATAATAAATAATAATAATAAATAATAATAATAATAAATAATAAATAATAAATAATAAATACTAATAATAATAGTAATAATAATAACTAAATAAATAATAATTACTAAATAATAAATAATAAAAATAATAGTAATAATAATAACTAAATAAATAATAATTACTAAATAATAAATAATAAAAATATTAAAATAAAAAAATAATATAAAATAAAAAATAAAAAAAAATAAAAAAATAATTAAAAAATTATAAAAAATAAAAAATAACTTATTTTTGCTGAACTGAACTTATTTTTACTTATTTTTGCTGAACTGAACTTATTTTTACTTATTTTTGCTGAAAATAAGTCCAAAAGAACAGGGCCTATATCAAAATTAATATTATTCTAAAATTTACAACTTACATCTTTAGCTTGCAGTAATTTCTTCATCAGTGAGACTTCCTGGTGGAAGCTCAAACTAAATGTGAAGCTTGCCCTTCACCTTCCTCTTTGGCACAACCTTCTTTTCTACATCACTCTTTGCACTTTCTGTATCATAAGTTGATACAAAACGTGGTACAACCTGAACTTCAATTTTTTTTAAACCGGCTTCATCCGGCAGAAATCAGCATGCCCATCATCGTTGAAGTAAAACTTAGCACTTATCGGATAAGTATCATTCAGCAAACCACTTCCAAACTTTTCACATCTTACTTCAAGATGAATTCTCCTGCCAATTGACTTATTATCCCAATGACTCAACAGCGGCAGGTGAATTGGAGGCAAACTAACACCAATCTGCAGGTGATGGAAGTAAATCAACTCCAACAATATTATACAACCAGTATAATGACCCCGAGAACCTTTAGTGTACAATGAATTCTTGTACAAAACCGTAGCATGCTTCAACCTCTCCAAAATATATTTACACCAATTCAAAGAAGGAATTGTGCGAACCTCATTCACAGCAAACACCAGCCTCAAATCTAGTGTGTTGTTTGCAACTGAAGCTAAAAAAGAAGAAAAAGCAAATAACACATACAACTTTTTAAACATATCCCCACCATCAACTAACCTAACTAACTCAGCAAGAACAGAAGGCATAGGAATCTGCCTTTTATCCCGACAAACTCCAAAATAATCCATCCACCTTGCTTTCAACTCAAAATGCGGATTGTCCGCATTAGCTCCCCTAGACACATCCACAACATCCTTTCCTTCATGTAGAAGAAACTGAAACACATCATAAACATCAAATTGGTTAACCTTAAACTCTTTGGCATAACCAACTCTAAACATACCAGATCCACCATCAAACCTCTCAACTAACCATCCACTTAAAGAATTGTTAGTCCTAGAAATCTTTAAATCCATCAAAGATCCAAAACCAATTTCTATCACAGTTTCCTCTGTTCAACAGTCAAACCTTCATTCAATTCACAAAGCCTTTTACCACAAAAAGTTATTTTAAAGAGTTTTACTCTATGTCCTTCAGATTCTAGCAATATTTTGCTCTTTTTGGAGCTTTTAAGTTATCCTTTTCAACTACAGGATTTACCCTCTTCTTACTTGGTGCCTTTGTAGTAACAAGTGTACCAACAGGATTACCAGAATCATTTCCTTCATTAACAGGAGGATTAGCAGAATCAGTTCTTCCATCTTGATGTTCAGTAGATGGATTACCAGAATCATGTGCATGGTGCTCTGCAACAAAAAAACAACTATTCAGAACAAACACACACTATATCAAAAGAAAACACATTATGTCATGTCAAAACATACTATATCATGTCAAAATACACTATATCATGTCAAAACACACTATATCATGTCAAAACACACTATATCATGCCAAACTATACTATATCATGTCAAAACACACTATATCATCTCAAAATACACTATATAATGTCAAAACACACTATATCATGTCAATATACACTATATCATGCAAAATACACTATATCATGCCAAAAAACACTAACATAACAAAACACATTATATAATAGCTAAACATTATCATGTCAAATATCTCATTTCAAAATACACTATATCATGTCAAAACACACTATATTATAACAAAAATACAATATAATTACAAAATACACTATACCATGTCAAGACACTATATATAACAAAAAGTATAGTATAATTACAAATACACTATTGTAGGCGTGTTTTTATTTCGCCTACGCGGTGTGAGCGCGAATTAGATTTGACTACCCCACTGTAAAGGTTTTATTGAAAATCGTTTTGTATTGAAAGAAGTCGCCAACAATTATTTTTAGGAAGAATCATAAACCTAATTGGATATGGGAAAATCATAGGGACAAATTATCCAATGTAGATTTCCCCGTCCTGACTCCATAGATGGTCAAAATGAACCAAAGATTGAGTTCGGGGGTGAGGGAACGAATATGGTCATAATGAAACCACATTCGCCCAAAGTTGGCCTCTACTAAATATCGATTCATTACAGATTTTATGCCAGAGAATAATTAAATAAGATTTAAAGCACCCTAAAATATTTAGTCTAAATAGGTTCAAGAAACACATAAAAAGACTAATTATTTAGTGACAAGTTATTATGCAATCAATTTACAGGGAACCAAGCAGGTTGTCCAAATTAATCTGATTAATGTTAGAACAGTTCTTTAGGTCTTTGATTAGCAAAAATAACATGTGGGTGCTAAAAGCAATAAAGCGGGACAATCATATAATAGCCATAGAATGATCAGGTAGGCATATAATATACAAAGGCATTGAATAATAATAAAATAAAATATAAAATAAAGTATAGAAAAGAGGTTAGAATATACTGTATAGCGATTTTATATTAAAGATCTACATCAGGAAAAGAAAACTGTTAGTAACTTCAATATAAAAACAATTTATTTAAGGACCCTCAGGATTATACCGTGGCTTGGGTCTGCGAGATTGACAACCTTCGGGACGAGCAATCATGAAGCCTGAAAATCTGAATGTCTAAAAGTATGTAGATTGAATGTGTTTGTGTTTGAAAGATGTGAATTTTGTAAAGAAGTTTCGTGGTTCGTAGAAAGAATTCGTAAGTATTCGTCGAGTGTTTTGTGTAAAATCCGTTTTTTTAATCTGTTTGGAAATCAGGCCTATTTATAGGGAAAATGACAATGCGCCTCACGCGCTAGCTGCGTCTGGCGCAACTGACGTGGCAAGCGTATGACGGCATGACCAATAAAAAGTGTACACGTGGTACGCGCTTTGAAAAAGATAAGAAAGAAAATCCGCGTCTCAAGTAGAGAGTCGAGCTTGACGCAGGACTCTGAATGAGTCAGAGATCCACGTGTCAAGTGCAGATTAGTGCACCTGACACAGTGGACAGAGCTGCGCCAGGCGCAGGTTGGTGCGCTAGGCGCACCAGCCTGGCTCCTGCCGTGCCTTTGCCAGCTTTATTTAAAACGTGTTTAAAAATATTTCTTTTATACTTTAATTACGGATATCTGATTTTACGGGATAAAATCTGATTTTAACTTATAAAAAATATCTTTTGAAAATATTTATTTATTAAAATAAATCAATTAATTATCAATTAATTGGGCTTTAAAATAGGACTTTAACACTTTTCGAAATGGTTTTGAATAGCTTTTCAGACCGCTCTGCCCTTGGATCGGACCAATTAAGGCCACGGTATGTTTCATCATCGAATCCTTAAATGGGGAGACACGATTATGTGTCTACAGAAGCCCCCACTTTGACTGAGGTGTCGGGACGGAGAATGATTCTAAACGCTCTGCAGTTTAGAACTGATCTATAACCGCCGGTCTCTGCAAAACAAAGTTAGTATGCAGGACAATAACTACAAGCAATCTGATTACCTGCAGGGAAAGATGTTAGTAGATAGGTGCAAACAACTCACATAAGCACATAGTGATGCAATGATGCAAACTTAGACTCTCTAAGGATGCATGAGAGCTATGCAAGGATTAAGGTTATGCAAAGCTAAGGGATGACACGTCATGCAAGGTCAGGGTTATGCAAGACTAGAATGTATGAAATGCAATGCAAGGTCAGGGTTTTGCAAAGCTACAATGCAAGGTCAGGATTTTGCAAGGCTAGGATGATGTGTAGAATGATAGAATGAGCAGGATTGAATAGAAATGCATAGAATGATTTTCGAAAATCGTTTTTAATAAATAATTGGGGTTCGTAAACGAGGTCCGCGGATTACAACTTTTCAGGAGTTTGATTCGACTTGGAAGAACCACCACACATAGGAAGCCCCCACTTTGGGTGAGCTTGCCTTGAATTAGGCATTATGAGCCTTGATTGAAATGTACTTGATCCGATATTGAAATGTAGTTGATCTGCCTTGAACGTTGAAAGTTGTCGCTGGGGATTGTACTGGGGATTCCTCTTTGGGAAGTTAATATAGGCAAAGTCAAATATCGCCAGAAACCATGGAATTGTCGGAGAGTCCTTCAGGGACAAGGAGAGCTTGGATTTAAAAATAAAAAAAGAGTTTAATTTGTGACTCAAATGAATGTAGGTGGGAAAAGGCTTTGAAGAGGCTAGGTGCAGACTCGAGTCTATGTCGGGATCTAGAAAGAGATTATGCTCCTAAATTCTAGAAAGTCAAATCAATAGACCATGACTAATTTTTATTTTATTGAAGCGGTCGGACCTCGAGATGAGGATTCCTACGTATCCTTGCGGAATCAGATCATTCGTAGTTTTAGATCTGATTTATTTTTATTTATCATTTTTTTGTGTGCCCTAACTTTTGCCTAGGCCGCCCTTTCGGGTTTTTTGTGTGCCCTAACTTTTGCTTGAGGTTAAGATGAATTTTTAAAGGCTAATGTAAGGATTATGAATTTGGATTATATGGGCTAAGGATTAAAGGTTTGATGAATCGAAGGGATTTGAATGAGGGGTAGAACTTGTGTGCAAGCCCCCTACCTTGACTTTTATTTGCCTTTGGCTCTTTCTTTTTTCTTTTTGTCCTTTGCATTTTTGCTTTTTTCATTTTTTTGCACTTTGAATTTTTTCACTATTTTATTTTGCCTGGCATTGATTTTTTTTAGTGAGGCTTGCACACAAGTTTGGTTTTAGGGTACTGGAAGGCTTGAAGGATGTTTGTGGAGCTTTGATATTGAAGGGATTGTTTGGTTTATGATGGTTTAAGGATGATGGCTCATGGAAGGTGATGGAGGAAGAGGGAATAACTTCTAATCCAAAGTATGTCCATTTTTTTTTTTTCATTTTTCTCTTTTTTTTTTATTTTTTTTATTTCAGATCTTTTTATTGTTATAGTCAAGTTCATTAGGTGATTTGAGTTTCATCATTGAATTAGAAGCATAAATAAAATGATGGAAGGCCAATGAAAATGAAAATAAAATTGAAATGAAATGAAAGGCTATAATAGATGAAGTCTTATAGTGACATAGACTCGATGGGAAAGGACAAAAATGGCATGGGGTAAGGACTCTCTGACTCAACCTAGGAAATCAGAAATAAAAGACTAAGCCTTTGAATTGTTGATGCACTGCCTCAGGGGTTGTTGATGATGTTGATTCTCGTTGTAGCAAGTATTAGTAGTCTGTTGTCATCGACCATGTTTCGTAGTGCATTTGAGGGATCCAACACTAGGTGTAAGATGTTTGTTTTTATGTTGGAATTAGCAATAGAATATAGGTTGCACATTTTGAATTTTCTTTCAAGTCCAGGGTTCAGAGTAGTCCCTATGGAAGTGATCGCGCCTCTAATGTGAAGGCGGTAGACCCTATGGAAGTGATCGCGCCTCTATTGTGAAGGCGGTCAAAAGTAATCTTCATGACTCTAAATGAAGTTGGGGTGGTGATAGTGCGATTGATAAGCTTTAGAGTAGGCTCACATTTTTGTTCCTCCATTAAGCGTTCCTAAGTTGTAATCTTTCGACTGGTCATGAACAGAATCGAGTGGACCTCGTTAGTTTTAAGAAATAATGTTTTCGAAATGAGAAATGGAGATGAGAAATGGGAATTGAAATGGAAATGGAAATGGAGATGAAAATGGGAAATGATTAGAGATGGGTATGATTTGGGACTAGTATGGACTTGACCATGATGGAGACATGGGCCTAACTATATGCAAATGCAGACATGGACTGGAAAGGACTATGCGAGCAAACTGGATTCCACGATTGGGTTTTGGTGATGATAGGAGAGACTAGACTTTGAACTTACGGATGAGCAAACAAGCTAGACTTTAAGGAAGACTGGACAATAAGGGAGACTAGACTCATAACTTAAGGCAAGCAGACTAGGCACCTAGACATTGAACTTACGGGTGAGCAAGCAAGCTAGACAACTAGACTTCGAAACTTACATTTGACTAAGCGGGCTAGACTCGAAAATTGCCTATGAATTTATGAAATGCTAGACTTTGAACTTACGGGTGAGCAAGCAGGGTAGACACAAAGGAAGGCTGGACAAACACAGAGACCAAACTCTTAACTTAAGGCAAGCAGGCTAGGCAACTAGACTTTGAACTTACGGGTGAGCAAGCAGGCTAGACAACTAGACTTTGAAACTTACATTAAACTAAGCAGGCTAGACTCAAAGATTGCCTATGGACTTAAGGAATGCTAGAACTTGAACTTACGGGTGAGCAAGCAGGCTAGACACAAAAATTGCATATGGACTTAGGGAATGCTAGACCTTGAACTTACGGGTGAGCAAGCAGGCTAGACACAACAATGCCTATAGACTTAAGGAATGCTTAGACCTTGAACTTACGGGGGAGCATGCAGGCTGGACTTTAGAGGAATTTGGTCTATTGGACTTGACTATGGCCTACATGGAGATGCAAACTAGACCTATGATATAAATTGGGCCTAAATGGACCTAAGAATTGGATTGGACTAGACTTAGACTTAGATTGGAATTGATTAAGGATAGACTTGGACTAGACTTCACATAAAGATGCAGATGGGCCTAGATTTTGAAATGAACTAGACTTATATAGGCCTAAGATCGACTCTAATGCTAGTGAATGTATGGACTGAAATGCACATGGGCCTAAATGAATGCAAAGTGGACTCTAATGCATATGGGCCTAGAATGAATGCAAGTGAATTGGATCGAATTTGGTTGATTAAATTGAATGAAGGTGTTTAGACTGGGCTTAGAATTTTCGAAATTCGTTTTTGAAAGGAACCCCTTGTTTTTATCTTTTATTTAGGAAAAGATGATGGATTAACTTTGAACGATATTTTTTTATTTATTGAAATGTGGTGGTATGATGATGATTAGTAAATGTTTTTGAAAAAGAGTAGAATAGAAGGAGGTGTAGGATTGATTTTGAAAAAATGTAAGATTTTGAAATTATTTGAATATGGTAAGGTAGGATTGATTGGGAAGAATAGTTGAACAGCAGGGAGAAAGTGGGAAGAGGTAGACATGCATGACAACTCTAACTCTACAATGACCCTTTAGATACATTTTTTTTTGGACAGACTTGACCTTGCATGAAAAGACTGATTTTTTATATGTTGAATTAGGTGAGACTCCTAAAATGACCATTTTTTTTTTTGCGCGAATGCAGACAGACGAACATAGGATCGACCACCACGACGAGTAAATCAATGAAAAGCATGCGATGCACAGACTGCGTGCCGCGCAACATTGCTGCGTGCGGCGCACAGTCGTGCGTCTGGCGCGGGAGTGGTGCGCCAGGCGCAACTTAATGCGCTTGGCGCACTACTCCCCCGGCATGTTTTTCGGGGTTTAGGCGAAGTTTTGGTCGATTGATGATTTTGCTTGTTTTTAGACGCGATTTTTTAGGAACGACGCATAATAATGACAATTTGACAGTATAATAGCAGGCAAGAATTGCAATCACATGCAAATGTCATATAACATGGATGCAAAAGTTCCAACCTAAAGTCCAGTTCTATGTTTAAAACTATTGGTTAGGTTTTAGTTCAGTCTGAAAAGGGTCCATGACTAAGATATTGATCCCACGCTTCGTACCCCTGCTTAAAGAGGTGGCCACGTGTAAGACGCACTCCAGCCTCAAGTCAGGAACAAGAGAACAATGTCATGGTTGGGTAGGTTTGCTTATGACTAAGATCCAACACTATCGCTCATGAAGCTTTTTGGAAGGACAAAGCGCAAACCCCCCGGGGGTGACCTCACACATAGAACATGTGCTAATGAGGCAAGGTAGATTGTCCTTATGGTGGTTGAACAGTAGCCATGCATATGCAAAACAGTATATTATTCAAAGGCATAAAAATAAGAATGAATCGTATTTTTCAAGTTTCACTCACTCATTTAAATTTTTTTTTTAATTCCTCCCCAGTTAAGTCGCAAAAATTGTAGGCGTGTTTTTATTTCGCCTACGCGGTGTGAGCGCGTATTAGATTTGACTACCCCACTGTAAAGGTTTTATTGAAAATCGTTTTGTATTGAAAGAAGTCGCCAACAATTCTTTTTAGGAAGAATCATAAACCTAACTGGATATGGGAAAATCATAGGGACAAATTATCCAATGTAGATTTCCCCGTCCTGACTCATAGATGGTCAAAATGAACCAAAGATTGAGTTCGGGGGTGAGGGTACGAATATGGTCATAATGAACCACATTCGCCCAAAGTTGGCCTCTACTAAATATCGATTCATTATAGATTTTATGCCAGAGAATAATCAAATAATGTTTTAAAGCACCCTAAAAATATTTAGTCTAAATAGGTTCAAGAAACACATAAAAAGACTAATTATTTAGTGACATGTTATTATGCAATCAATTTACAGGGAACCTAGCAGGTTGTCCAAATTAATCTGATTAATGTTAGAGCAGTTCTTTAGGTCTTTGATTAGCAAAAATAACATGTGGGTGATAAAGGCAATAAAGCAGGGACAATCATATAATAGCCATAGAATGATCAGGTAGGCATATAATATACAAAGGCATTGAATAATAATAAAATAAAATATAAAATAAAGTATAGAAAAGAGGTTAGAATATACAGTATAGCGATTTTATATTAAAGATCTACATCAGGAAAGAAAACTGTTAGTAACTTCAATATAAAAATAATTTATTTAAGGACCCTCAGGATTATACCGTGGTTTGGGTCTCCGAGATTGACAACCTTCGTGACGAGCAATCGTGAAGCCTGAAAATCTGAATGTCTGAAAGTATGTAGATTGAGTGTGTTTGTGTTTGAAAGGTGTGAATTTTGTAAAGAAGTTTCGTGGTTCGTAGAAAGAATTCGTAAGTATTCGTCGAGTGTTATGTGTAAAATCCGTTTTTTTAATCTGTTCGGAAATCAGGCCTATTTATAGGGAAAACGGCACTGCGCCTCACGCGCTAGCTGCGTCAAGCGTAGCTGACATGGCAAGCGTATGACGCGGCATGAACAATAAAAAGTATACACGTGGTACGCGCTTTGAAAAAGATAAGAAAGAAAATCAGCGTCTCAAGCAGAGAGTCGCGCTTGACGCAGGACTCTGAATGAGTCAGAGATCCACGTGTCAAGTGCAGATTAGTGCACCTGACACAGTGGACAGAGCTGCGCCTGACGCACAGACGTGCGCCAGACACAAGGTCCTGCGCCAGGCGCACCAACCTGGCTCCTGCCGTGCCTTTGCCAGCTTTATTTAAAACGCGTTTAAAAAGATTTCTTTTATCCTTTAATTACGGATATCTAATTTTACGGGATAAAATCTGATTTTACGGGATAAAATCTGATTTTAACTTATAAAAAATATCTTTTGAAAATATTTATTTATTAAAATAAATCAATTAATCATCAATTAATTGGGCTTTTTAAAGAATTGGGCTCAAATACAATTAATTATCATGAATAATTAATTGGGCTTTAAAATAGGACTTTAACACTTTTCGAAATGGTTTTGAATAGCTTTTCGATCGCTTCCGCCCCTTGGATCGGACCAATTAAGACCACGGTATGTTTCATCATCAGATTCTTAAATGGGGAGACACGATTATGTGTCTACAACTATATATTTACAAAACACACTATATCATGTCAAAATATACTATATCATCACAACTATAAATAATTACAAATTATTTATCACAAAAATAAACATAGTTAACCTAAAAAACACTATTAGACAAAATAAGAGTAAGACAACCACTATATACAACAAAAAATCAACCATAACAAACACAAAAACTAACTAAAGCACAATAAACAAGTAACAATAACAAAGTCGCAAATTAGGTCAAACGAAAATTAACTATAAAATACAAACATCAACATCAAAAAACTCATAAATCAACATAAATTCAGTATGAGAACAATAAAAATCGCACAAAAATGAGCGAAGAGTAATTCAAACTAAAAAACACTATAAGACAGAATAAGAGTAAAACATCCACTATATACAACAAAAAATAAACCATAACAAACATGAAAACTAACTAAAGCACAAGAAACAATTAACAATAACAAAGTCACAAATTAGGTCAAACGAAATTAACTACAAAAAACAAACATAACATCAAAACACTCGTAAATCAACATAAATTCAGTATGAGAACAATAAAAATCACACAAAAATGAGCGAAGAGTAATTCAAACTAAAAAAAAATAACACTCCAAAAAATATAAGAAATTAAAGTAAAAACGAAAATCAACGACATAATTACCATCAGTTTGAGCAGTTTCAGGAACACCAGACAACCTCGATTCCTCTGAAGGAACACCAAGCGACGAACACAAACCCCTACGTTTTACGAAATTGCCACTAGCGCTCTTCTTCCTTCCCATTGCAAAATTCAAATGAAGAAATTAGACAGAACGGAACGAAAAAACTGAAAAACATAGTATGAACTTGAAGCGAGAGAAAATGAAGAAGTTATGAGAGAGAGAAAATGAAGAAGTTATAAGAGAACGAAGAAGTTAGAAGAAGTTATCAGAGGATAGAGAAAATACGAGGAGAGAGAAAGACAAATGAAACCCAATAAAAGTAACGCGGCAAAAACTTGAAAGTTGTAATCATTACAACTCACATGATATGGATCGGTTGCACACTAATTAGTGTGCATCGGGTTCATATTAGTTATTTTATATACATTATTACATTGACCGTAACAGTTGCAATTAGGACGCCTCCTAAGTGTCTTTGATGAAAATAATGCTAGTTGTTGTGATGGATTCCAAAGACTAAGGGTGCATTCTCTTCACCTTAATAATGCTATTTGTTATGATGGATTCAAAAAATAAGTTTCACGCAATAACGTAAGATAAGTTCTAATAAGTCCCAATAAATTAAGATAAATTCCAATAAGTTATAACATCTTATAATATAAACTTCAATAAGTTTCAACAAGTTTAGAGTAGTTCAAATAAGTTCAGTTAAGGAAAAAAATAAGTTAAGATGTTAAATTTGATGGGTAACCCAATAAGGAGAAGTAGAGTTCGGTCCACGAGGTTCCATATAAAAATCAATTGACAATAGTAGGAGTGACTTCTCTAGCTTATTAGTTGGTATTTTCTCTCCTCTTACTCCAATGTAGGACAACTCACATGTGGGCAATCCATTGGATTTCTACATAAGATAACACCCTCCAAATGTAGCGAGGTAGGCTATTGAGTGCTAATGAAGTGGCATATAATTATCTGTTTCTGTTAAGCTGCTTTTGCATCTTGCTCTGAATCTTAATTAAGTAATGAAAGAATATTGACTTACATGCTCTATATTTGACATGATAACTTGTGGTTTTGTCACTCATTTATTAAATTCAGCATTTACCAAAACAATAGTATGAGATCATGATGGGTTTTAAAATATATACCGCAAGTGCACGGTGTTTGTTGTTAGCAGAAACTGGCAAATACGGGTCGATCCACAGGGTGAGGAGTTCTATAGATTTATGCTCAATTATTTAACTACTTCTAGAGAGGAATTTGATTGAATAATTAACAACAAAACTAGAATAAGCTAGAACACAAAAAAGGATGGAAGTTTATCAAATAATGAAAAACCTAGGGCAATCGATCGGTCCACCATGCTTATACCAATTTAATCACTACAATATATAAAATTCAACAATACTTGGATTGAGGTTCGAATAATTAGAGTATTTCGTTAATCCTACGGTCGGGACTTAACAACTCTTAGATCAACATATGCCAGTACGGTCGCTCAACATAATCAGACCTACCTATTATAACAAGCCTCTAATGAGTATGATCTTTCGATTCTAACTCCTATTAGCTAAGCATAACCCATGATATTTCGCAATTACATGAATTAAACAAGCATAACACATCAATGGGAATTATTCTAATTCAATCCAAATATCGAAGAACTTTAAACCACAATCAATTAGGTACAAACATGGCTTCCCTCTCTAAGCCCTAGAAAAAGACTACTCACTCATCATGATAATAATAAACACAATAAACATAATGCAAGTAGAAGAATTCATTAAAGTAAGCAAAGTAAAGAAGAATACCGAATGATTGAAGAACTATGAAAACAAAATCAATGATATTTATAATCTTCAAGGGCAAGAGTTAATACAAAGCTAGAGAGAAAAAGACTAAGTGTTTAAACCTAAAAACACAGAATAATCGATAGACTAATCGAAAATACTAAAAACCTATTTATACTTTTTATAAAATCGGCTAAAAAAGGAAAAAAAGTAAGGCTCCCGAAAAACCGCCCGGTCGACCGGGCCAAACCGCCCGGTCGGGCGACGGTGTTATGAAGTTATGACAAAAGAGGAAATTTCGCCCGGTCGGGCGCGTAAGCACTTTTGGAGCCTCTTTCGCCCGGTTGGCCGTGCGAATAAACCTTGGAGTTTGCTGAGTTTTGTGGCTCGCCCGGTCGGACCAAACCGCCCGGTCGACCGGGCTATCATGATTTCTCGCTCTTTTTTTCGTGCAATCTTGTCCCAATCACTTGTGCGATCTCTCGGATCTTTTATGGGCTATATGTGATCCGTTGGACTTCTGTTCCGCAACTCAAATGAGGGCACTAAACGCCTAATCTGCAAAAAAACATCTAACACATGGAAACAAGTCCAAAACATATCAAATCACACAAAAATCGAGCTCAAAACGACTATCAAAGCTAAGGAAATTGGGCTAAATAATCTATATAAAATAGACACATCAGATCATTGATTGACTTTTGTTATTCCGAGCACTGGACGACATGCATTACAAAAAAGACTTGAGCAGGTAAGTGGCTATTTAGCCAATTTATGTCAACTGAATTCAATCTTGCTTCTATGTCTAAAAATCTGATGAATTTCATTTTCTTCCAGCTGGGATACTTCTTTGAAGGCAAGGAACTTGATGATGTCTTTTGGCGCTTTAAATAAGTCGCTGAGAAGAGAAAGATAATAACTAGGATTGTCCCTTATGATTTTATGGCATTTCCCTTCCCAAGATCTATGCAACATTGTTACAAGCTGTCAGTGGACAACATACAGAAGACTCTGAGAATTCGAGGCTCCAAATATGTCATTGTTTTCCATTCTTGTTATGTGTTAGACGTATCAACTATAATTAATTTGTCCAAGAATATTTTAAATTAAAAATACGTAGTCATAAACTCATAATGCCTCGTCACCCCTATTTCTGGTGCTGGAGTGAACTATGCTTGTCCCTCACATTTATGATCTCAATATTTCCCCTGGACCGTCCTTTACTAAAATATATTCCATGGATGGGATTGTCTAATTCACATTTTATTTTACCAGCATGTCTTGGATAAGGACATCGAAGCTTTAGTAGTCGACGAGCTTTTCCAGCCAGACTCAGTTTGGTCACTTGGTGATATCTAGGTAATTTGTTGAGCAAAATAACTGGTACTTTTTTTTCACCGTTCTTTTTAAGTTTGTAAGGGTTTGTTCTATTCCCCAAACTTATCTTATTATTTATGAAATTTTTCTTAATATTTATGAACATTCAGAACTCTTTTTAATTTATTTGAACTTTTCTAGAGTTCTAAATTAATTTTATGACCTTTTAATAATCTCTTTTAAATTCCTAAACCTTCCTGAAAATAAGTAAAAATTAGTTCAACGGACTAAACACTAATTTTGGAGAACTCCTCATATGGATTTCCATTGATGTTGGGCAGGTCACATGTGGAACTCTGGGACTTTCTACCGCAACTATTAAGCTCATTGGTGCTGATGAGAAGGAACATGTTGCTTGTGCAATTGGAACTGGACCAGTTGATTTAGCATATAAAGCTGTTGATTCTATTGTGAAGGTTTGTTGTAAATGATGAGTTGTTCATTTCAGTTTCTACTAGATTTTTAGTTAGATTGATAAGGGTTAATATCTATTTGTGTTGAAGTCTCATCTGTTTCAAAGAAATGTGGACACCTCTGTGCTTACCATAGACTTTGTTAATCCCCGGGCAGAATGCTCTATATTATTTTCTTCAATCTTAGAGGACTCTAGAATTGCTTTTCATCTCTGTTCATTCTAAAGGATGATTAATTCACTAATTGTTGGAAGGTTCTCCTTGAGGAGTCTTGCTCATTTTTTCTAATAACTGCTGAACTAGAAGTAGAATATACTCATTTTCTTTTGATGAACATGTGCTTGTGACTCTGCTCGAGTACTCACTGTCCGCTGTAACAGAAGGTATAGATGCTTTAGCTACCACCAGAGTGTTAATACGCGGAGAAAATGGGTTCACATCCACGCAAGCTGATGGGGAGCAAATTCGCCGATCTTTCAGGTATGAGATTGGGTTCCATTCATTTTAATGTGACAAGTATTTTTACTAGTGTTGTTGTTGCTCTTTAAGATAAAAGATAATGTTTTTTATTAATTGTTTTCTGCTTGCTGTTGTTTTGCTTAGCTTGGTGTTGTACAACTTGATGTTGCTCGACTTGTTGTTGCTTTAGTAAGCTGTATTTTTTATAAAAAAAAAATAATAATTGACAAATGCTCCGGTTAGTAAGCTGTATCAAATGCTCCGGTTTTTTAAACAGCCGAAGCATTTGAGACACTTAATGCTCCGGTTTCAACTGGAGCATTTGTAAAATACACAAATGCTCGTATGGCGTTTGCTACGGGTAAAATACGGAGCATTTGTGGGATTTTTAACCGAAGCATTTGAGCTTTTTTGTACTAGTGGAAGTCTATCGTCATCGACCATGTTTTGCAGTGCATTTGAGGTATTTGACACTAGGTGTCCGATATTCATTATTTCGTTGGAATTCGCAGTAAAAAAAATATAGGTTGCACCTAATGAATTTTCTTTAAGGTGTAGGGTTTGGAGTAACCCTATAGAAAAGGTCACGCCTGTATTGTGAAGGCGGTCAGAAGTAATCTCATGACTCTAAATAAAGTCGGGGTGGTTATAGTGCGATTGATGAGCTTTAGAGTAGGCTCACATTTTGTTCCTCCATTAAGTGTTCCTAATGTTGTAATCTCCCGACCGGTCATGAACAAAATTGAGTGGACCTCGTTTGTAAGTTTTAAGAAATGATTTTCGAAATGAAAAATGAGGAATGTAGACGGAGATGAAAATGGAAATGGGAAATGAAAATAGGGAATGGAAATGGGAAAAGGTATGGGCTTTGGAGTAGTATGGGCCTAATTGTATGTAAATGCCAATATGGACTGGACTAGAATACACTATGCAAGGAGGATGTACTCAATGATTGGGATTTGGTGTTGATAGGAGAGACTAGACTTTGAACTTACGGGTGAGTAAGTAGGCTATAGACTTTAAGGAAGGCTTGACAATAAGGGAGACTAAACTCTTAACTTAAGGCAAGCAGGTTAGGCAAATAGACTTTGAACTTACGGGTGAGCAAGCAGGCTAGACAACTAACCGGAGCACTTGATGTTTTTTACACTAGTGTAGACACTGCAACTTACAGTAGACTAAGCAGGCTAGACTAAAAAATTGCCTATGTGGACTTAGGGAATACTAGCTTCGCTAGACTTAGAGGTTGTCGTTATGGTCTTATGGGTTGAGTAGATTCGCTAAACTCAAAGGGTGCCTTTTGTGGTCTTAGGGATGACTAGCTTCGCTAGGTCAAAAGGCGCCGTTATGGTCTTAAGGATGACTAGCTTCGTTAGGTCAAAGGGTGCCGTTATGGTCTTAAGGATGACTAGGTTCGCTAGGTCAAAGGGTGCCGTTATGGTCTCAAGGATGACTAGCTTCGCTAGGTCAAAGGGTGTCGTTATGGTCTTAAGGATGACTAGCTTCGCTAGGTCAAAGGGTGCCTTATGGTCTTAAAGGTGAGTAGCTTTGCTAAACTCTGGATTTGCCTATGTGGTCTTTAAGAAGTGCTAGCTTCACTAGGCTTAGAGATTTTAAGTTTTAGAATTTGGACTTCGTCCTATATATATGGGTTTGGAATTGGACTTAATTAGACTTAGGGTATGAGTTAGGCCTTATATGAACCTAACTTTGGACTTAGTCCTATGTTGGTTTGAAGTTAGACTTGAAGAAGTACATGGGCTTGACATTGGAAATGAACTAGGATTAGACTTCGATTGGAATGGACTGGGATTAGACTTGGACTGGGCTTGACATAGACTAGGGTTCACATAAAGATGCAAATAGGCCTAGATTTTGGCATGAATTAGGCTTATATGGGCCTAAGATGGACTCTAATGGTAGTAGGCCTAATATGAATGTATGGACTCAAATTTAGATGGGTCTAGAATGAATGCAAAATGGACTCTAATGCACATAGGCCTAAAATGAATGCAATGACTCAAACTTAGACGGACCTAGGATGAATGCAAATGAATTGGATTGGGTTGATTGGAATGGATTATAGGTATTTGGACTAGACTTAATTTTTCTAAATTCATTTTTAAAAGGGACCCTTGTTTTTATCTTTTATTTGGAAAAGATGATGGATTAATTTTGAAAAGATTTTTGTTTTCTTGAATAGGTGGTATGAGGATGATTAGTAAATGTTTTCGAAAAAGATAGAATAGAAAAGGGTGCAGGATTATAGATTTTGAAATAGAGATTTTTTTTGAAATGAATTAAATAGGATGGGATAGATGATAGGGAAGATTTGTTAAAGATGGGATAGATTTGTTAGACATGCATGACGACCCTAACTTTACCATGATCACTTTTCTAGATGCACTTTTTAGGATAGACTCAAACTTAGGTGATTTTAATGTTTGAATTAGGTGAGTTTTGCTTGAAAAATATGTCCTAAAAGTGATCATGAACAACAATGCGCATATAAATCGAAATCCAGCTAATAAACCGACGAAACCAGAAAACCGCGCGGTTTTATTGCACCGATAAAAGTTGCGTGCTATGCAAGCTGCTTGTGCCACACGCAAGCCACTTGCGCCACAAGCAAAAATCTAACCTGCCACGCAACCTAGTGCGTCAGTCGCAAGCATATTGCATGAGACGCAAGATTCTTGCGCTTGGCGCACTGCTCTGGTGATGCGGTTTTTCGTTTTCGACGATGTATTGGTCGTTTTCGATGATTTTAGCCTAATTCGAGGGAAAAGCGTGTTGAACATAGGAAACATGCAATCAATAATGTCATATAGGAGAGAAGAATGCAGTTCCAACCTAAAGTCAAGTTCTAAGTTCAATACTATGGTCAGGCTTTGGTTAAGGCTGAAAAGGGTCCATGACTAAGAGATTGATCCAACGCTTCGTACCTTTGCTTAAAAAGGTGGACACGTGTAAGACGCGCTCTAGTTCTCAAGTCAAGAACAAGAGAACAATGCCATGGTTGGGTAGGTTTGCGTATGACTAAGATCCAACACTATCGCTCAGGAAGCTTTCGGAAGGACAAAGCACAAACCCCCTGGGGGTGGCCTCACGCATAGAAGATGCGCTAATGAGGCAAGGAAGATTGTCCTTATAGTGGCTTAAACAGTAGCCATGCATATACAAAACTGTATTGTTATTTAAAAACATAAAACAAGTATGAATCGTAATTTTTGAGTTTCACCCACTCATTTAAAAAAATTGATTTTTTAAAAATCCTTCCTAGTGAAGTCGCTAAATTGTAGGCGTGTTTTTATTCGCCTACGCGGGATGAGCGCGTATTTGACTACCTCATTGTAAAGGTTTTGTATTGAAAAATATTTTGAAATAGAAAAAGTCGCCAACAAGTCTTTAAAGGAAGACTCGTAAACCTAATTGGATATTGGAAAATCATAGGGACAACTTAGGGACTTATCCAATGTAGGTTTCCCCGTCATGACTCCATTAATGGTCAATGAACCATAGTTTGAGTTCGAGGGTGAGGGTACCAATAAGATCAGGAATCAAAATCGCCCATTGATGACCTCTACTTAATATCGATTCATGTCTATATTTATGCAATTTAATAACCAAGCAATGTTTTAATGCAATTTGTAATTATGTCGGTTCATTAAACAAACAAAACACTAATTTTTGGTGGCCTATTATTATGCAATCAAAATTATTGGGTTCCTAATAGGAAGTCCAAATTATCTGATTAGTGTTAGACCAATTTGTTAGGTCTTGATTAGCAATAGTAAACATGTGAGGTGATGAAAGCATTAAATCATACAATCATACATATGAATATATATATATATCAATGTAATTTAAAAGAAAATATAAAAAACGGAAGATTTAGAGAAGATTGTACAAGAGAGCGTTAATTCATTCAAGATCTACATTGTGACAAGTAAATTGTTAGTAAAAAAGGAATTAAACTAGAATTGACCCTCAGGAATTATACCTTTGACGCCTGGGTCTTATGCAACGATCTTCAAGATGAGCAATCTTGAAGCTTGAAATAGGAAATCCGAAGGTATGATTGTGTTTGAATGTGTTTGAATGTGTATGAATGTGAGTTTGAGTGTTTGAATGTGAGTTTGAATATAGGAGAGTATGGGTAGAAGTCGTAGGAAAGCATTGTGAAAAGTCGTTCGAAGAAACGAGGTATTTATAGGCAAAGGAAACCGAAAACGAATCAAAAAGATAAAATTAAACTCTGCGCCTGGCGCACAATTTTGTGCTTGACGCACAGACAGCTGTGCGCCAGACGCACAGACAGCTGTGCGCCAGACGCACAGACAACTTTGTGCCACGCGCACTTACTTTCTGGCCGGTTTTTTTATTGTTTTAAGATTCTTTTTATCATTTGATAAAATCTATACTTTGTAATCTGAAATCAACTATCTTTAGGAATAAAAATCTAATTTTCGAAAAATCCTTTTAAAAATTAATTATGAAGAATAATTAATATTAAAATATTAAAAATACAATTAATTACAAGGAATAATTAATTGGGCCTTTAAACTCGGTTTGGATTTAATAAATAGACTTTATATTTTCGAAATGCTTTTTGGCTTAGCTTGTTCTATTGCTCTTCCTTTGGACTGGACCAATTAGGACGACGATAATGTTTCATCATTGGGTACTCGATGGGGAGACAAAATTTTGTCTCTACAGTGCCCCTTGTCATAATCACTCATGCTCAATTTGATGCATCTGAACTTGATTATGATCAAACTTCATTCGCTTTTGTTATCAAAGACCATGCTAGCTCGATATCTTCATCTTGCAACATTCGAGCGGTGAAAGCTTGGGGGCTGAGAGAATAAATGAAAACCATTTAGATTGAGGGTGATAATTTGGAGGTGATCAATTCCCTCAAAGATATTTGGAAAATCCCT
Source organism: Beta corolliflora (assembly GCA_947648045.1). Lineage (NCBI taxonomy): Eukaryota > Viridiplantae > Streptophyta > Magnoliopsida > Caryophyllales > Amaranthaceae > Beta > Beta corolliflora. The sequence continues at coordinate 323,162 of CANSZD010000186.1, read as the reverse complement.
TAGGAAATTAACTCTTTCATTTGGAATGTAGGAAAATATTTTAAAAAGTTTCATTATGTCTCCATCAATAACTTTTTCAAGGATGCTAACCAAGCTGCAGATTTCATGGCGCACCCAGGACACGAGTGCTCTTCGCTTTGTTGTTGGCTTCTTTCTCCAACCCTCTATTTCTCTCAGTCATCCGTAAGGATTCTTTATGGTGGTCCTTTCTGTGTCATTCCTAGTTTTTTTCTCCAATCCCACACACACGCACACACACACACAAAAACACAACATTTGTATATGTTATAAACTATGCAGAACTCATTATTTACCTTCTTTATTTCTTATAATGGACAAACAAAAAAAGAAGTAATTTACGTTTGTGTTTCTTTGAAAAATAAATTTGTACTAGAAAATAATTTTCGTCGAACTAGAGCCTTAGACTTCTATGATTGCCAATTAATTTGTTTCATGAGTATAAATGATATATATATTATAAGGTGCAATCCCAAGTCAATTCAAGATGTCTCCTTTAAACGACAGTCGAGTCATCTAAGACGATTTTTTTCTCAAAATATTGCAAAAAAAGAAATTCCGAGTTTGCTCCACTTTGTAAAATTATTCCTTGGATATGCCCAAATAAGAAAGATAAAGGTGTTTTTTTTCAGTCGTCAGTGCAAAATCGCTAAGTCATTTAGCGGTTCATAATTGTTAACCACTAAGTCACTTAGCGGTTTCCTTTTACAACCCGCTAAATGTTCATTTTTGACATAAAAAAAGTTCAGATACACTCACACAGAAATAAGTTATTCACATACCAATTTTTCTAAAGCCCGATTTTTACCTAGACAGTTTTTGAAAATCATTCTATCTATCTCTACCAATCCAAATCAATCTATCTATCTCTATCAATCCAGACCTTCTAGCCTTGCATAACCCTGGCCTTGCGTGACGTTCCATCTATACCTTAGCTTTGCATAACCATGATCCTTACATAGCATCCCATGCATCCTTAGAGAGTCTAAGTTTACATTGTTGCATCATTATGTGCATTTTTATCTAAGTTGTTTGCACTTATCTGCTAACATCTTCTCCTGCAGGTAATGAGATTGCTTGTAGTTATCATCTTGTAGACTAATTTTGTTTTGCAGAAACTGGCGATATATAGATCAGTTCTAAACTGCAGAGCGTTTACAATTATTCTCCGTCCCGACACAGGCTACTTTGACTTTCTGTTTCTCGAACCTCAGTTAAAGTGGGGGATTATGTAAACACAAAATCGTGTCTCCCCATTGAGTACCCAATGAAGAAACATACCGTCGTCCTAATTTGTTCGATCCAAAGGAAGAGCAATCGAATGAGCTAAGCCCAAAAACGTTTTAAGAAACATAAAGTCAATCTATCAAATCCAAGCCCAATTTTAATTCCCAATTAATTATTCCTGACAATTAATTGCGTTTTAATATACTAATAATAATTATTCTCAATAATTGTTTTTTAAAGGATATTCCGAAAATCGGTTTTTTATTCCTAAAAGATAGCTGATGTCGGATTTCAAATCAAAGATTGAAAAGAATCCTTAAACGAGCCAAATTCGCTCTAGATCTGCGTTGCGCCAAGCGCACAACTTTTTTTTATCTCTTCACGTCGTTTTCGGTTTATTTTCCCTATAAATACATATGTTTCCTGCGAACGTTTTTTACAACGACTTCAACACTTAACTAAACACATTCAACTCACATTCAAACTACATTCAAACTCCATTGATTTGCATTCAAGCTTCAAGATTGCTCCTCCTGTAGATCGTTACATAACACACAAGCGACAAAGGTATAATTCTTGAGGGCCAATTCTCTTGTTTTACTAACAATCTATTTGCCATGATGTGGATCATTAAAGGAATTAATGCTCTCTTGTACATTTTTACTAACAATCTTTTTTTTTCAATACATTATTATTGTTACTATTATTATTATTATTATTATTATTATTATTATTATTATTATTATTATTATTATTATTATTATTATTATTATTATTATTATTATTATTATTATTCATATGCATGCTTACATGATTTAATGCTTTAATCACCTCACATGTTTATTTTTGCTAATCAAAGGCCTAAATAAATGTTGCAAAACTAAATTCAGATAATTTGGACAAATGGATTAGGTTCCCAATAATTTAATAGCATAAAACATGTTACCAAAATTTATCTTGCTTGTGTTTAGCGAACCGACATAGATTAATTTTACATTGCATTAAAATGTTACTTGGTTATTTAATTCCATAAAGCTTGACATGAATCGATATTAAGTAGAGGCCATCAATGGGCGAATTTGATTCCTGATGATATTAGTACCCTCACCCCCGAACTCAAGCTTTGGTTCATTGGCCATTCATGGAGTCATGACTGGGAAATCTACATTGGATAAGTTTATAAGTTATCCCTATGGTTTTCCAATATCCAATTAGGTTTATATATGAGTCTTCCTTTAAATACATATTGGCGACTTCAAAACGTTTTCAATAAAATCTTTACAACGAGATAGTCAAATACGCGCTCATCCCGCGTAGGCAATAAAAACACGCCTACATTGCACAAGGAATTATTTCTAAAAGTACAGAAAATTGATAAATTTTTTCTAGCAAAATTTTGGAAAAATTTCCATCTAAGATAATGCTTCGAAATAAGATCCATTTACAATATAGTTCTACGACTTATGAAATAGAGAGCACCACGTAGGATTGTCAAGTCATTAATTTTTTTTAAATATTTAAAAAAATAGAGTTCTACATATATTTAAATACATAAAAGAAGTTTTGGATAGGGAGAAATTAGAGTTTCATTTTGAATAAACAACCTATATTATAATAAGTGAATTGAATATAACTTTTGCTACCTAATCCAAAACATTATAATTTTTTACCATTGGAGTGTGCTTGAAATATACTTCAAAATAAGATCCATTTACAATATAGTTTTACAACTCATGACAATATATTTAATTAGATGAATGATAAGGCATTATTTAGTCTTTCTTTTAGATAAATACTAGTTTTGAAGCCCGTGCGTTGCACGGGTTGTTGTTTTTTGTTTTTGCAAATTTTTTGTTAATATTATTGTTGATTTTGTGTTGCTTTAAAATGAGATTATTCAACACCATTGTAGTAACGTACTTCCTCTGTTCTTTTTCTATTACAACAATTACCGCTTTGGGTATTTTCATCTTTTGGAACCATTCCACTTTTGGTAAAAAAACAACTAAAGTTGACAATATTGCTTTTACTTTATGTTAATAAAACCATCATTAATTACACAAATTGCCTTATAAAGTTGCGTTTACTTTATTAAGGATTTATTTATCCCATACTCTAGTTAACTAAAGGGACACCTCTATGCTAAACTACCCATTTTTTATTTCCTTAAAAACCATGTCTAAACCAATCGTTGTAGTAGAAAAAGAACGGAGAAAGTATTTATCATTATACGGTAATTTCTAGATTTGTTATTGCGATATATAAATTTTATAATTTTTAATATTCAATTGAATATTGTAGCTAAGTCTATTATTAAATGGTATCCCAATAATAGGTACGACTAACAATAGCTAACACAGTTTTAACATGAATACCCGATTGATATTTTAAGAAAGTAGAGGGTAATAATTTAATAGATGCAGGACATAAAGAATAGAGAAAAACATGAGTGCCAGCCACAACTTCAACTTTTAATATAGCACATAAATACTAACGCATATGGAATGGAAGATGGGAAAACCAAAAAGAAGATCATAATGATAGTATCATGAATATAATTAATGAAATATAAAACTAACCTCTACTAATAATCAAAAATACTATTTAAGAGAAAAAAATACCTCTTCATCAATCATGATCATATCAAGACTTATCAAACTTCCCCCCTTTTTATGATCCGTGACCTCAAATATTCTAGAAACGCGAACCTTGATTTCCAAATAGTTTTAGTAGAATTATGTTCATGGAGAAAAAATAAGATATGACATATAGATATACGAAAAAAAACATAAATAATTACGTATACAATAAATATTCTAGGAATAAATTAATTAGATTTTAGTTTTTGTTGTAACAACAAAGTTTCCTTCATAAATTTTGTTGCAATACTATATTGCTTTGGTTTAGTTGAGTAAGGTTGAGGTTTTGAAAGATAATATGTTTAATCCTGTAACTTGGACCTATAATCAAATGTTATAATCACATATAATGCACTATACTTAATACTTATAGCTATTATTATATTTATCTAAAAGAAAGACTAAATAATGTCTTAAAATTCATCTAATTTAATATATTTTTAGGAGTTGTAAAACTATATTGTAAATTGATCTTATTTTGAAGCATATTTCAAGCACTCTCCAATGGTAAAAAAAAAACTATATAGCAAAAGTTAAATTCAATTTACATAATATAATAATTTAGGTTGTTTATGCAAAATGAAACCCTAATTTTCCCCTATCCAAAACTCTTTTATCTATTTAAATATATGTAGAATTCTATTTTTTTCAAATATTTAAAATAAAAACTATTTGACATGGCAATCCTAAGTGGCGCTCTCTATTTCACAAAATGTAGAACTATATTGTAAATGTATCTTATTTCGAAGCATATTTCGAGCACTATCCAATGGTACAAAAATTGTAGTAGTATTCTGAATTAGGTAGCAAAAGTTATATATAATTTACATAATATAATAATTTAGGTTGTTTATTCAAAACAAAACTCTAATTTCTGCTTATCCAAGACTCCTTATATGTATTGTAATCTATGTAGAACTCAATTTTTTTTAAAAAAATAAAAATAAAAATTGATGACATGACAATCCTACGTGGCGCTCTATATTTCATAAGTTGTAGACCTATATTGTAAATGGATCTTATTTCGAAGCATATTTCGAGCACTATCTAATGGTACAAAAATTATAATATTTCGAATTAGGTAGCAACAGTTTACACAATTTACATAATATAATAATTTAGGGTGTTCATTCAAAATCAAACTCTAATTTTCGCTTATCCAAAACTCCTTATATGTATTTAAATGTATGTAGAACTCAATTTTTTTTTTAAATAAAATTAAAAATTGATGACATGGCAATCCTACGTGGCGCTTTATATTTCATAAGTTGTAAAACTATATTGTAAATGGATCTTATTTCGAAGCATGTTTCGAGCACTATCCAATGGTACAAAAATTATAATATTCCGAATTACGTAGCAAAAGTTATACACAATTTACATAATATTATAATTTAGGTTGTTCATTCAAATAAGTTGTAAAACTATATTGTAAATGGATCTTATTTCGAAGCATGTTTCGAGCACTATCCAATGGTACAAAAATTATAATATTCCGAATTACGTAGCAAAAGTTATACACAATTTACATAATATAATAATTTAGGTTGTTCATTCAAAATCAAACTCTAATTTTCGCTTATCCAAAACTCTTTATATATATTTAAATCTATGTAGAACTCTATTTTGTAAAAGATAAAAATATAATTTGATGACGTGGCAATCCTACGTGGCGCACTCTATGGCCTCGAAATCTTGAGGAGCTCCCTATGCTCCCGAAAAGTTCCTCCTTTATTTATATATATTGATTTTCTCTATTTTTTTTAGTTGTAACAATTTTCATTTATAGGTATTTTTATTTAGATGCAATATAAAAATAACTATAAAAATAGCATATTATATGTGACAATAGCAATCATATCTTTCAAAATCATGAGAATCATGTGGGAGCCCAATGGTCGGAGCTCCCACCTCCCAACCTCATGGTCGGGAGTTCGACTCTCATCAGTCCCAAATTTGGGGAGTTTATGACTTTATGTGGATATTTGCTTCTGGGTATAAATCCCCAATTTCCAATCTCTGGAAGTTTCCTTGTGGGTTGGGATTCCTTTCTTACCCCCTAGCTCATGAGGGCTGAGCCTACTTGGGCCAGAAAATTACCGAATAAAAAACAAAATCTTTCAAAATCATACTTTTAAAAATTGAGTTATATAAAGATAAAAAAGATGCATATCAATAATTTTGAACCTATAGCATACCATGGTGGCATTACATGAAGAATCAAATGAAAGTTTGTCAACAACATTGCAGAGGTATTATGCAATTGACGAATTATTTTATTCCTATAATATTTATTGTATACATAATTATTTTTGTTTGTCTTTTCCATATATCAATATGTCAGATCTTATTCTTTTCTCCATGAACTTAATTCTACTAAAACTAATTGAGAAATCAAGGTTCGCGTTTATATACTATTTGAGGTCATGGATCATAAAAAAGGGGGGGTTGCCAAGTCTTGATATGGTGATGATTGATGAAGATGTATTTTTTTCTCTTAAATAGTATTTTCGATTATTAGTAAAGGTTACTTTTATATTTAATTAATTTTATTCATGATACCATCTTTATGATGTTTTTTTTTTTGCCTTTCCCATCTTCCATTCTATGTGCGTTAGTGTTTATGTGCTATACTAAAAGTTGAAGTTGTGGCTGACACTTAAATTTTTTCTCTATTATTTATGTCCTGCATCTATTAAATTATTACCCTCTACTCTCTTTAAGTATCATTCGGATATTCTTCATGTTAAAATTGTGTTAGCTATTGTTAGTCATATCAATTATTGGGATACCATTTAATAATAGACTTAGCTACAATATTCAATTAAATATTAAAAAATATAAATTTATATATCGCAATAACAAATCTAGAAATTAGAGTATAATGAAAAATACTTTCTCCGTTCTTTTTCTACTAAAACAATGGGTTTGGGCATGGTTTTTAAAGAAATGAGAAAATGGGCAGCTTAGCATAGAGGTACCACTTTAATTAACTATAGCTGCTTTTTAACCAAAAGTGGAGTGGTCCCAATTGATGAAACTATCCAAAGTGGTAATTGTTGCAATAGAAAAAGAAGGAAGAAGTATGTAAATATATACAATGATGTTGAAAAAATTTCATTTATACAGCAACACAAAATCAACAATGTTAACATAAAATTTGCCATAAAATAAAATAAACAACAACTCATCCAACGCACGGGTTTTAAAACTAGTACTACAAATATGAAGAGTGGAAATAGATTTATTTCATAAAAACATAGCAAACGATAATACTGGAAATGTTAATCGAAAATGAAGTGAAAATAAAACTCGATCTCTTTTATAAGTAATTTAATCAAAAGTTTGATTTTTTCCTGTCATCTATATATACTAATAAACCTTGCTTATTTTGTCCTAGGTGTCACCTTCAAAATTGCTCTCACCATTTACCCATCAAATTCGACACTCTCAACCAAAATAATCCTACATGGCAGTTTTACTAATTAAAACATTGTCCAACTAGGATAAATAACCATGTGTCATGCATTTTATTAATGCATTGGCCGAAATTTTTTAACCATCCTTAAATCATGCTTATGTCAATCAATTACAATCTTAAATCATGTGCAAGTAATTAATCACCTAAATCTCAATCATTCCTAAATTGCACTTGATTTTAGGGATTGATTCAATCACTCTTAAATATGGAAATTCGTGATTTTATGAAATTATGTTACATTTTTTTTTCAAAAAACCGAGGTAAAAACCGACTTTTATTTTGCACTATAAATACCCTAATCATCTTTGCATTGCACTACAACATCACAACTCATAAACCCTAAACACCTTCCCATATATCCGGGCACCTTAAATTTATTTGAAATGGAGCATGAATATGGTTCATTTGACGTGCAGATGTGGGTGAACATGGTTCAACAAGTTCTATTTCTACTTCTCCATAAATTATTCAAAATTTTCATGCAATGTCTAATGTAAATGTTCAACGTTTTATGATTCATGGAAAATTTGTGTTCTCGCTTATGAGTGATGTAATTTGTAGTTTTGAAGAAAATAATCTAAATTAAAATATATCTTATATGTTTTTATATAATTGGTTCTTTGTATATCGTATATGTTTTCTCAGTCACAAGATCAGTGTTTAACAAATTTTGAACTCCTCCAGAGCTTCTTGCATAACAGACCAATCCTTTGGTGATGATAAAACAAAACAAATTTTATGCAGATCTTCATCACTGGAAGACTGTGATAAAGGCTCTAACAACGAATTCTCCACATTTGGCTCAACATTGTCACTTTGAATGATGCAAATTACTTTCTGAAGAATCATCTCCACATGCTTCAACTGCCTCACAGTAATGCCTAGAGAGAAGTATTAATAATATCATTAGGCACGTATTCTCTCTGCCTCCAAACCCTAAATACACCCCGCCGTAAAGCTTTACCCTAGTGTGGTATCCGATTTTTTACTGTCTTAATTAACGGTTTGAATCCCACGAAAGTCTCTCATTGGACTATGAGTTTTAGAAAACTTTGAAGTCGCCACCCTATTAATATCAGAATAGGGACAGATTTATTTAATAAATCGTTTTAAAATCAATTTCAATAAATATCATTTTAAAACGATGATGACTTCATATAGATAAGGCTTTTTTGAAAATTGGTCTTTCATACCATGAGATAGGGTTCGGGGTCTAGAACTCGTCTCCTCTTCCGTTCTACAGAACGGGCCCTTACTAAATGCGTTATTTTCCATTTTAAAGTAATCATGATTATTCAAAAGAAAGAAAATCACATAGTTGCACATATACACATCAACCATTTTTATTTAGGACCAATATATAATTTGTACATGGTAGGTTTGAGCACTGAAGTTGCACTACGTATCAATCATTGCGGGATTGGAATCCACTCATGGATCAAAACCATCGTAGTTCGAGCTTATGTCTCGCCCTAAATGGCCAATTCCATTGGGGAAGAAATGGAAATAGATTATGAATAACTCACCTTTAGAATTAAACAAATCTATTAGGATTAAGGTAATCACTCCAATTAGTGATTGAAATGAGGTTAAGATAATCACCATAATTAGTGATTAAATATGAAGGATTAAGATAACCACCTCAATTAGTGATTACAAATTGAGGTTAAGATAATCACCCTAATTAGTGACTAAACTTTAAGAGGGAAGATAATCACCTTGATTAGTGATTAACAATGAAGGTTTGGAAGTAATCACCCTAATTGGTAATTATTCAAGGTTTAGGATAATCACTCCAATTAGTGATTAAATGAGAAAAATAATCGTCCTAATTAACGATTATTAAGGTTTAGGATAATCACTCTAATTAGTGATTATATAAGAAGAATAATCGTCCTAATTAACGACTATTAAGGTTTAAGATAATCACTCTAATTAGTGACTAAAAAGAATAATCGTCTTAATTAACGATTATTAAGGTTTAAGATAATCACTCTAATTATTGATTAAATAAGAAGGGTTAAATTAATCACCTTAATTAGTGATTAATCAAGGTTTAAGATAATCACTCTAATTAGTGATTAAATGAAGAGTTTGAGTTAACCGCTCTAATTAGCGATTAGTCGGGGATTGGAGATAATCACCCTAATTAGTGATTAAATGGAAAAATTGAGTCAATCGCCCTAATTAGCGATTAATCAAGAATTAAAATAACCACCTTAATTGGTGATCACGCTTATGATTTTTAAGAGGTCTTAGAAGAAGAAGTTTGCTTCCTAACTGAAGGCTTTTGAGAAATAATCTCAATTGAAGATTGTTAAGTCATTTAGAGAGAAATGATCAATTTGAGATCAAACTTTGAGAGATTGTGTTTGGCTAATTGGAATTTGGCCATTTAAAGCGAGACACGTGAAATGGCCTAAAATCAATTTGGAGATCATAATTACCAATCTAATTATGTCAAATTATATGATTAATCCATTTGAATATGGAGAACACATTTTTAAAATGTAAGATGGATCATCATACAATTTAACTTAGTTAGATTTGCAATTTTTCCTCTTAATTGAGATTGGGTCATTTAATTCATATACTATGATATATTAGCCCAACATGCAATATTGTAACATTGGTTGCTCATTTTATTAAAAAAGAGTTGTGGAATTATTTATGAAAATTATGCATAAACATCTCCATGTTTTTTATTAATAAGTGATGTAATAACTATTTACAAAGAAATTATTATTACAACAAAAATGTACAAAGCTATGATCTATACAAATCTTCAATCTTGATCTTCACCATGATGCTCCTTGATCTTCATCTCCTTGAATGGGCTTTGGAATTCATGTTTATTTGTAAACTTGTGAAAAATTAGAGATTAATTAACCTCTTTGATTTTGATTTTTTATGATAATTTTTATTGATTTTTATTTACATGATGAAATGAGTCATTTTAAGAGAAACTTATAAATTTCATGATTTTTAATTAACATTTTCGTATCAAGAAAACAAAATTTTTTTTAGGAAAGTTGAGTTAATCACTTTATTTGATTTTCCAGATTGCACTTTTGTTCTTGCATTGAATTATAAAAATCATAAATTTCTGTATAAATCGTTAAATTGATAATTTGATACATCTATCGATAGGTCAGTGAGTTATTTATGTTGTGTCAAAATTTCACAAGTGTTTAGTGACAACTTGAATTATGGTGAATTTTATACTCAAACTGGTCAAAACAGGACCTTTATTGAAGTTGTTCTTTAAGATCCAACTTATTGAACTTAATATAAAGTGAATTTTGGTATGAACATTCTGGACACTTTGAAGAACTAGACTGAAAATTTTTACTTGAATTGGACATATTTAAGACCCTTTTTTATTTATTTCCCTAACTGAAAGGAAAAATAATTTTCTGGAATTTAGTGATTTACATGAACGGTTTTGTAAAAATGATGTAAAATTGTATAAAATTTATATGAACGTGATTTTTATATTTTTGAAAATCTACTGATGTTTTCTTCAATCTTGATGGTTTTAGTTTTGTCTAAATGATTTTATTTAAACTTTATTGACAAAACAAGCTTAGGTAGTACTGGACAAAATCAGTTTTGCACAACAAAGTTGTATGATTTTTAATTATTTACACAAAATTCGTTTTTTAGAAATTCCAAAGCCCAATTGCTGGAAACATCTTGCACTTCATAGGAACAATATTAAATCCTACAAACTATTCTGATACTACAGACGAAAAATAAAATGTACTACGAAATTAAAACTGATTATAATTACAGCATCACATTTTTTTATGGAGATGTTTATGCACAACTTGTCTTGAATTTTTGATGAAAACATTTTTGGTGATGAATAACAACTTGACTAAGGAAAATCACATAATCACATTGTTTCTTAAGAGTCACCCCATTAGAGGTGACTATTCTAGGTGGGGTGATATAAGGTTGGGAACCTATTAAGACTTCCACATACCCAAATCACTCCAAAGATTAAAAAAAATGATAAGAAGAAACAAGGAGAAAGTTAGTAGATGATTGAGAAGATAATCAAAATAACAAGAGTTTCAACTTTACCTTGCTAGCTCAATGATGCACTTTGCAAATTTTTCTACCTTTTTTTTTTATTTTCTTAATTTGTAAGTGAGTTTCTAAATCCTCTTAATTACCAACTTAAACCCTTTTTTGTGTTTTTTCCTTCTTTTGATGAACTTCTTTTCTTACTAATTATCTTACTAACTTTTACTTTCTTTTCTTAAGTGTGATTTTTTAGAGGAAAGGAGTAGAGAAGATGAGAGAAATAGTGAAATTAAGATGAATTCCTTTCAACTTCTTTACTTACTAATCAAGACTTTTGCTTAGATGGAAATATTAAGGAGGAGAAGAGTAGTAGAGAAGATGAGAGTGAAGTTGAGTTGTGTTTTTTCTCAACTTGGTTTTGAAGTGGAAAAAGGAGGGTATTTATAGAGAAATGAGGGAGGTGAACTTGGTTTTCAAAGAGGTAGAAAATCAGATTTTTCACCAAAAAAATCTGATTTTCTTCATCCTTAATCACCCTAATGACATCACTCTAATGACCTCACCCTAATGACATCATCAAATCTCTTTGGAAACACAAATATTCTTATTCTTTTTGAATTTTCTCATAAATGAAGCAAAATTAGATTTTCAGAAAAATATTCTTCCCTAAACATCCTAATACGTAAAAAAAATACATCGAAAAACGTGCAAACAAAACTGATTAGGACACTGCGCCAAACGCAGGAGCCTGCGCTAGGCACAGTGACGTGCGCTAGGCGCAAGGCTCTGCGTCCGCGCGAGAGAATGCTTGTGTGCTAGGCGCACAATCATGCGTCTAGCGCATGATTGTGTGCTTAGCGCACACTCAATTCTTCCGGAAAAAATCCGGATCCCCCCTCTTACACATGGGATTTGTTTCTTATTTTCACATCTTTTCATGATTCTTATTCTCTAACTAATGGATAAAGGATGTGATTAGTGGATAAAGAATATATTCTTATTCTTTATCCAATGAACAATGACTTAACCATCAAGAAAACTGATTAAAACCGGTTTTGGGATAAGACTAAAATCCCGACGCCTAATCGCGTCTCGTTTTTTTTCGTTTTTTCGAAAGACTAACTTGAGATAATTAACGAAAATTCATCAAATTAATAAAGACGAGCATGATTACACTACGAATCATTTTATTAAAACGGTGGTTGTAGTTATTAACTACAACTCACGGAAATTATGTTTCTAAGCCAAAACTGCACGACCAATACGCAAAAATGGAAAACCGTACGGCGGGATGAATTAGCGCTCCGGGACGAAACATGCATTTTACGGGGCGCGCGTTCCACGATGCATGACGGTTTTCGTTATTTTTATTTCTTTTCAAAATCCTTATTTATCTGAAAAAAAAGGGTCCAAAATTTGGTGTCTACAGAATGCCCCACATTGGTCGAATTTTGGAGAAAATGACGACCAATGTTTGAAGAGACACAAAATTTTGACAGAAAATTTCTTTTGAGATAACATATTCTCCAAAGAAAATAGTTATCAACTTATCATGTATGCTATTTTGAAAACATGATTTGCGAGTTCTGTTGACGCTTTAAATAGAAAATCCCAGTTAATTTTCTAAAATAGGAGATGCGACTTTGATGTCGTCTTAGATAGAAAATCCCAATTAATTTTCTAAAATTGAAAACGCAACTTTATTGTCGTCTTAGATAGAAAATCCCAATTAATTTTCTAAATTTTGAAAATGCGACTTTATTGTCGTCTTAAATAGAAAATCCCAATTAATTTTCTGAAATTTTAGATGCGACTTTATTATCGTCTTAGATAGAAAATCCCAATTAATTTTCAAAGATTGAAAATGCGACTTTATTGTCGTCTTAGATAGAAAATCCCAATTAATTTTCTAAATTTTGAAAATGCGAATTTAACGTCGTATTAAATAGAAAATCCCAATTAATTTTCTAAACATTGAAAACGCGACTTTATTGTCGTCTTAGATAGAAAATCCCAATTAATTTTCTAAATTTTGAAAATGCGACTTTAACGTCGTCTTAAATAGAAAATCCCAATTAATTTTCTAAACATTGAAACCGCTACTTTATTGTCGTCTTTTTTCAGTCTTATGAATTTGTCTTTTATTAATGTGAGAAATTCCGACAATTAATAGGTCGACTCCGCTTTTTTTTTCATGTTTTTCATGGCCTTGATGACAAACAAGTTGTCAAGTCACCATCACTTACTTTTTATGACTCCATGTGTTATCATGTCACCTTAAAGTGTATCATTGTTAAATCATGTCACCTAAAAGGGCTGACCAAAGGTTATTGCCCTCTAGATAAACTATGGTAGACTAATCATCATATGGCAAAAAAAAATATCTGTTTTTCAAAAATCTTTTGGGAAATTTTTCATGCATAATGTTATTTGCTTTATCGGAAAATGATGATCACTATATAAAATAGATTGATCATGGTCATTATTTTGGATGATTATTAGGAAAAGGATTGTATCAACGTTCTTGATTCCTCATTGACACTGTTTTTGTTTATGTCCGGCTTTAGCAAGAATTGCCATACCACAAATGCTTGGTCATTAGCCATGGTGAAAGATGCTCTTTATTATCCTATGGACAATACTCAAACTTATTATCCATGGCATGAATCATGGATGATCATCTTTTCCATCTATAAAATGGGCATGGTTCTTAATTTCCAAATGCACCACTTCTACTACTCCAATCTTCTCTCTTATTTTTTTTTCTTCTTTCACAAAATGGTTCTTACTTATGAAGAAGCTAATGAAATGCGGATTCGGGTGAAAAAACAACTATCGGGGGTCACAAAAAATTTGGAGCAACCAAGGCAATCTTTTTCTTCTTCCCACTTCACTAAGGCTCTCATGCCTTTGCTTTCTCTTTCCATCTGTTATGACATGATTCATGTTGCCTCCAAATTTTGGGATGAAACTCGTCATGTCTTTGACCAACAACGGAAACCGAGGGATGATAAAACACTATCACCTAGAGGGCAGCTTGCTCACTATCAGGGACAATGTTGCAATTTTAGCATATTAACACACACAAACAGAGGTTTAATTGTAAATAACAAGTCTTCCGCTTTGGAGACCGGGAGATTGTGCCTCTTGTTGAAGAGGTCGAAGGTTTGCTAGGCTTATCATCCAATGGTCCAGTTATTACACCTAGATCTCCTACAAGGATCTCGGGAGATTTATCAACGATTTTGTATTTTCCCGAAAATCTTCATGGCAACTACCTACAATATGGTGAGGTATTTCTTCTCAACTTATTGTTGACTATTCAATTTGGAACTTGACAATTCTCTAACAATGTCATGTTCGGTGTCTTTCACTTATTCCACAAATTGTTAGTGGGGGTCGTCTCGGACCACTTATTTTGGGGGAAATGTTTCTTGGCTTAGATGAACTCAAAAGAAAACCCCAAAGTTTTTTGAAGGGATGTCCATTAGCCCTTCATTATGGTTATTGGAAAAATTTTCTCTCATGAAACCCTACAAGAGTCTTACTTACAAAACTAGTCATGTCCGGGAGAGAGGTCTTCTTCCTTTCTTCTATCAACTTAGAAAAAATGGTGGGTGGGAGGATTTTTTCCTGCAACAAGACATAAAGTGGGTCACAAGCCACCTTAGCATTAGTGCAATTGTATATTGCAATTCTGGTCGTAGAGGTGTACAACTACCGGGGCTTTGCCAGGTCACTTTTTACCTTCCATGGAGGTTTCTAAGGCATATTGGTTGGAGGCAACATCACATTCCTACCCTCTAGATTATTCCACCTTGTACCACTTATGCGGCTGATATGAGTGGTAATTAGAGAATGCCTACTATATGGCAGGTAGCTAAAATTATATCACCGCTACCTGAACCTCACCCTCCACTGATTGATGAAGATTACCTTCAATAGCTTTTGGCGGATATTGGTCAAGACAATGATTCAGACGGGCCTACCATGAAGATGACAAGAGTTTCAGAGAAATATCATGTTTTTTCATGTTGTTTTTCCTTTTTTTAAAATTTTTGTTTATTTTCTTTGAGTTTGTAGGAAATGAAGGCTTTATGTCTTTTTATGTATGAAATGAAGTACCCCAATTGGGATGAATAAAAAAAACTGTTTGTGAGAATTATCTGCTTGTGAGAAATTCAATGTGAACACAATTCTAAACACGTGCACACTTTAACAATAAATATGACATGCAAATCATAATTAATCAATCATATGACACATAAAAGCATAACATATAAACCCTAAAAAAACACAAACATCCTTGCATGTTTCATCATTTTTCTTTTTCTCCTTTTTTCTTCTTTTTTTCCGTTTTTTTTCGCTCTTTTTTTTCGCTTTTTTTCGTTTTTTTTCCTTTTTTTTTTTTTTTTTTTTGCATACATTATATGAATATCTAGAAACACATGGCATGTTTATTAAGAATAACTAGATAGGATACAAAACCCCAAACTGCTTAGTTACTTGACTAAGACAATTACAATTACTTTAATGTCTAAGCGTAATATTTCTTCAATTGATCAATATTAGTGAAATGGGTGAATTCATTACCATCAAAATCCATTAGCTTTACTGCTCCAACCGTGGTGACATGCTTTGCTAGGAATGGTCCAGACCAGTTAGGCTTGAATTTTCCACGAGGATCATGCAACGGAGCTCTATTTTCCTTTAATACTAAATCACCTTCCTGAATGTCTCTATCTCGAACCCTTTTGTTAAATGCACGAGCAATTCTCCGCTGATAGAGTTGAATGTTATGCAATGCTTGTAGTCGGCGCTCATCTGCAAATACAAGCTCATCATAACGAGTTTTGTACGATTGGTCTTTTGAGATTTCACTTTCTGCTATGACCCTGAGAGATCGTATCTCCACCTCAACCGGTAGGACCGACTCCATCCCATAAACCAAAGAATACGGAGTTGTTTCTGTTGGAGTCCTGATTGATATCCTATATCCGTAGAGGGCATATGGGAGTTTGTCATGCCATTCCCTAGTCTTTTCAGTCATCTTGGCAACAATAGTCTTGATTGTCTTATTGGCTGCTTCCACCGCTCCATTTGTTTGGGGACGATAAGGTGAGGACTGATGATGCTTGATTGCATATTTTGCGAGAGTGGTCTTCTGATGACCCTCAAATTGTGATCCAATATCAGAGATGATTTCAAATGGTATGCCATACCGACAGATAATGTTGTTAATCACAAATTTCGAGACTTGCTTTGCCCCTAGCTTTGAAAATGATGCAGCTAACCCACTTCGAAAAGTAATCAATTGCTACAAGAATATATTGATCCCCATTTGAAGCCTTCAGATGAATTTGTCCGATTATGTCTATGCCCCAACTTGAAAATGGCCAAGGAGAGGTGATATTATGTAGTGACACAGGTGGCATATGATTGATATTAGCAAATATCTGACATTGCTAATATCAATCATATGATTGAAAACCCAATATGAATGAAAAGAATTTTGAAGTAAATGTGAGTTTTTTTTTTTTGAAAATGGGTGAGCACACATTTTTTACATGACACTTGTGATAAATAAACAAGAATACTCTTAATATTTCAATAATCATTTCGGCAACAATTCAGCTACAGTTAATGATTACTGAAGTATTGACCGACTGAAAACGGACTGAGGAATTTTTGAAAATTTTTCACATTATTCAATAACTGAAATAAATAAAGGACATTTGTGCATTGATCCTTGTGTCCTAAAAGTCAACTAAAAGGTGATTTATTTAGGGAGAGATTATGTTAAAGTGGCCTCGAGTCACTTCCATTGTGTCCATCGAGGGTGGACGCTCCTGACAGAGCCGGTCGCAATAGCTCGCAGATGCATGTTTTACGCCCTTAATTCATTAATTTGTCATTCTAAAATTCTGACCCTTGCCAATAGACAGAGGTATCAGACCTAATAAGATAATGGTTAAAAAAAGTGCACGTGTATGGATCGATAAACTACCAAGCACACGTAATTTTCACATAAGCATGCTATATACAAAAATTAAATTGCGAATAGCCATGATTAACTTTTTTTTTATTATATATACATATGGAATGGAAAATAACGCATTGCTCAGGTTTAAACCTCTTATACCTCAAGTGGAGGTAGATCCCCAGTGGACTCGCCAGCCTGTGGTATTCGATTTTTTGACTGTCTTAATTAACAGTCTGAATCCCATGAAAGTCTCTCATTGGACTATGAGTTTTAGAAAACTTTGAAGTCGCCACCCTATTAATATCTGAATAGGGACAAATTTATTTAATAAATCATTTTAAAATCAATTTCAAGAAATATCATTTAAAACGATGATGACTTCATATGGATAAGGCTTTTTTGAAAATTGGTCTTTCATACCATGAGATAGGGTTCGGGGTTTAGGTTAAGAGGTGCGAACGTCTGAAACTCGTCTCCTCTTCCGTTCTACAGAACGGACTCTTACTAAATGCGTTATTTTCCATTTTAAAGTAATCATGGCTATTCAAAAGAAAGAAAATCACATAGTTTGCACATATACACATCAACCATTTTTATTTAGGACCAATATATCATTTAGTACTCCAAAAATCAAGAAAAATATTTTGACAATTACAAAAAATATTTTATAAAAGCATAAAACATTGTGTATTTCTTCTCTTTTTTATTTTTCTTGATAAAAAAAGAAATTTTAATCAAAACAAATTCTTGATAAATAAAGAAATTTTAATCAAAACTAATCCACCAACCTAGTGAATCAGACACGACCCGACCCGACCCACTTACCAGCTCCATGAATGATTGAGAATGAGGAAAGAGATAGAGGGCTTGCCACCACCCAAAAGGGGGTGGTAGCCCCCATATCAAAAAGTAAACCTAGGATTTTAAGAGAGAAAATGATTATATTTTTTTGGTTAGATAAAGACACCAGGATACTGAACTTACTATAATCAGATGAGTTTTAGGGAACGAAAGATAATAAATTTACATATGATAATCCCTTTGAAACTTTTTCACCCATATTGTTATAAAGCTATTTGCAATCTATTCTCTCGAGTAGTACTAGAAAACCATAAAAAAAGTACTTACTTTTTGGAATATAAAAGAAAAAGTAATCAGATGAGCGTTAGTGCAACAAATAACTTTAGGTTCTTGCCTAGGACATTTTAGTGAAACGTTTTTGGCCCATATAAACATGAAGGTATTAGACAAAGTCGTCATCTCAAAAGCGATTAATACAAAAAATAAGGAAAAAATTCAATTAGTTTGCATATACTTTAGGAAATGGATTACGTTGGACAAGAGTTTAATTATTTTACTGTGAAAGTAGATTTGAGAAAAAAAGGTGAAATTGGGCAAAGTCTTAAGGTAATAAAGATAAGAAAAGAAGGATTAAGAGTGACACAGAGAAGATCGAGAAGACGAGGAATGGAAATGCGGCAACTTCGAAGTGGATTGAAAACAAAGTAAGAATCACTTTAATTTGATTTTGAATCCTTTTTTTTTGTCATTTTCATGGTTATTTACATTGATTACACAGACTATTTCAGGAGAGAAAAGAACATCAAGCCTAACTTGCTGATTTTCATAAGGTGATGAGAGGTAATTTCATTAGTTTGTACTAGAAGAAATGATTGAGTATAAACTTAATCCGAGGTTATTATGCGTTAGTTGGGTTGTAAATTAGATTCTTTTACTTTATTTACATAGGAAAAACGTGGGTTTCAAAGCCTGTACCAATGGCTGATAAATCCATATCTTCGGTATTAGAAAAGATCAGGCAAAGGAAGATAGAGATATCGAAAAAGCGGTTTGTTTTCACTGAAAAAGATCAGGCAACTGACGACAGAGTTGTCACAAATTATCATGCAAGTGATGAAGGAGTTATAATTCATGCATAATTGGAGTTGATATTCTCTGATTAATCTCCTTTGAAGCCATATCTCGAAGGATCTAGCAGATGGCACTATATTGGTGGTATTTGGAGGTTTATGCAACAAAGGAATTTACTATAGATGAGCTGGGGATTGAAGGAGAAAAAGAGAGAGAATTTTATTCTTTTTGTAATTTATTGTATTTGAGTTTAAAGTTTAATTAGAAGGCTTTTTATATAAAGGAATTTACTAGATGATTTTAAAGATGGATGCTTACGTAAAATAATTGTATATTGCATGGTTCGATATCAATCTAAATCAGTACTCCTTAAATAATTTATGTGCAACAAATATTATCGAGCTTTGTGATTAGTTTCATACCCCTTTTCAAATTTCATAAGCAAACTTCGTCGACGACAATAACTCAATAATCATTCATGTAACCAGTTTTGAGGGAAGAAATAAGAAAGACAATCATACAACAATGGGTGTAGATCACAATATATTTGCATGTAAAAAGATAAAGTTTATTATGCTCGAAAAGCGTAATATATTTCCACTAATATCACAAGATACACGTCCTTATATAGAGATAACCTTATACTTTGACCATTCTAGAAAAAAAAGAGTGCAAAATTAATGATACAGGGGGGTCAATCTACTCCAGCTAAAATTTCGAGACTAAATTGCACAATTTGTGAAAGTGGGAGAGCTTAACTTGCCACATGAAAGATTGTCATTAAATTTGTTTGATGAGAGTTAATATCACGATAGAGAAAACAGGGGAATGTACATTATATGCATAATCTTTGTGGGTAAAATTATAGTTAAATGTAATAGAATAATATGATCAAAAGTTTTTTTTAATCTTTAAACTTTAAAAACATCGGTGATTTTACTCTAATTGAAACTTATCGATTATATTGCATAATTAGTTTGCATGAGAAAAAAAAAAAGCATGGGTTTGTATTTCCTTAGACCTTTTTTTTCTTGCCAGAGTCTATTTCATGCTAATAGATGGAGGAGATTACCCTATTTCTTCAATATTCGAGAGTACATATCCCGACCTACAGAATCAGATATGGGAAGCAAAATATTTGCAGGAGCGAGCTATTCATGCTCCAACTAATGAAATTGCCGACATGGTTAATGAGCATGTATTGTCTCGCTTGCCATGTGAAGAAAGAACTTGCCTGAATTTAGATGCAATTTCAGTCGAGGAAGGGAATTTTGGAGTTCATGAGATGTATTCTACTGAATTTTTAGATTGAAGGTAGGGGCACCGGTGATGCTCCTAAGGAATATTGACCAGACTTCTGGGCTATGTAATGGTACCAGGTTAGTTGTCAAGCATCTTGGCAATCGCATTATTGAGGCTGCTGTTGTGTTCGACAGTTATGTGGGGGACAAAATTTTCATTCCCAGAATGACACTTACACCATCAGACGCAACAAAGTTCCCGATAAAATTCCAGAGAAGGCAGTTTCCATTGGTTGTATGTTTTGCAATGACGATAAATAAAAGCGCCAAGGACAATATCTAGCTCACGTTGGATTATATCTCCCTCTGCCATTTAGCCATGGACAATTCTATGTTGCTGTATCAAGAGTTACAAGCAAAAAGGGTTTGAAGATTTTAATCTGTGATAAAGAGCGTGAGAACTCAAATGTTACCACAAATGTAGTGTATAAGGAAGTATTTCAGAATGTGTAATAAGTATTATGAAAACTTTTAATTTATGTGCTTAGTTTTTCTTTCAATGTGTTCATATAGTCACTCACAATTGCTATATCGTCTACTTTTTTTTTTTTAAAGAGAAATTTCATTAATTGAAGGCCAAACGACATCTACAATAGGTATTAAAGAAAAACAAGATACAATTAAACAAGACTAAATCAAATTCGTCTTCGAAGAAACTACAATGAACCAGATCGAGCAATACAGCGCAACCCCCTTGTATTTGCTGAATCAAGCAGCTATTGATGAGGAATTCTATCATTCTGATATAGTTTGGGAAGAACATTCTTGATCGAGTCAGGTTGACCGCATCCGAGATTCCAATACCTTCATGTTGAGTCTCGAACTTCAACCAATGAGAATAATTTCTCATACCTAAAAACAAAAGAACCATACTCACAACTCCCATAGGGGAGAAGGAGATTTCCAAAACAAAAACTAAAAACCCCATAACAGGGTTTGAGAAAATCTTATAAAGAGAGACTAATTTATCAAACAAAATAAGAAATTGAACTAAAAACTAAAAATAAAAGGGGAAAAGAGGCTTACCATGGATGAAATCATCTATGACAGCCCCTAATTGATGAAAAAGGGGTAGATGAGGCTAGGGTTTAAGAGAGAGAAAAAGAGGGGGTAATTATATGTGACTCCGTTTGTTTTATTTATGTCACATTCATACTATTTAAACTTTTTTTTAAATAAACGCACACAATTAGCATCTCGTGCATTTTTACACGGGTTTTAAACTAGTAACTCATAAGTTGAGATATACTATCAACAAATCCGTCTCTTTTGGGCAATTGACCAACAAGAGTTATACTAGGCGATAGATTCTTTCTTGCGCAAAGCCTTTCTCCTGATCTTGATAACACGGCAAAAAGACTGAAGTCTGGAGTGAACATCCTCATCCAAGACTTTTCAACAACTTCTTCAACATGAGGGCCCCACAATGAATGACTTCCATTAGGCCATGAGGCCCATGACCACTATCATTATTCATTACAGTTCACATTGAAACTTAATAACAACTTCATATTTAAGTATATTCATTTATTACTGCTTTTCAAAGATGAGCTCGGTGAGAATGGAACTTGGAATCTTGTACATCCTAAATTGGAAAGCATCAGCGAAGTTATTCAAGTCTAGGTCCATCCGGTTAATCTACGAGACAAAAAAAAACCTCATATCTTCCATGGTACCTTTTTTGTTTTCTTTTGCTCGCAATATTTTGACTTTTACATTTATGAATATATAAATTTAACTCCTTTTATCTTTAATTATATATATTTAAAAATTATAAAAGTGATATATTATGAAAATACTACATTGAGACGAATCTAACAAAATCTCAAAAGTTGCAAGCAAAAGAAAACCGATATTAATAACAACTTCATATTTAAATATTACGAGTTACGATTGTACTTCTATATATTTACGAATGTTACATAAAAAAAAATATTTTTTAGAAAAAAGAAATTGCAAATTAAAAAAACTCATCTGTAACTACAAAAAAAAAGAGTCCAAATCTTCTATTCTAAATATGTGCCAATTCTTGGTGTTGGTTGATTATTTTATATTTTAAATTTTAGATTTCAAATTACTGAATGGTGGGTCATAGTAATAATAATAACCAATGAAACAGAATAGCATAAAATGGTACACGATCCATAAATCACAATATTTTATATTCAAGAGGTGACTTGATTCACGACTTTGGTAGAGTTGAAATTTCTCCTCGAAGTCATCTTGTCAAACTTGTGTAATGACTCGACCTACTTAAATGGCTCACAGCTTCACATGATCCTCCTTTTCACAAAGCACATCAAAATTCAACAGAAAAACAAAAAACCTGAACAACCCAAAAAACACAAAACTCAAAAAAATGTTGCCAAAACTCTTCAATTCCCACTCCTTAATCCTCCTTCTTTTCCTCAACATCATACACCATTCAAAATCACAACCACCCACGAATGGCTACACTTGCACAGCCAACACCACAACCACCAACTTCCCTTGCCAAACCTATGTATTATACAGAGCTAACCCTCCTAGATTTGGTGACCTTGCTTCCATTGGTGATCTCTTCAATGTCAGTAGACCAACTATCTCAAAACCCAGCAACGTTGACAACACATCACTCTCTCTTCGCCCACACCAACCCCTTTTCATACCCATCTCATGTGGGTGCCACCCTGTTCAAAACCAAACACTTAGAGCTATCTCATATGCTAGCTTCACTTACACTTTCAACCCAGGTGACACTTTGTACTTTGCTTCCACTTCTGTTTTTGGTAATCTTACCACTTACCAATCTGCTGAAATTGTCCACCCTGATATTGATCCTTATAATATTGATGTTGGTGCTGAAATCTCTTTTCCTATCTTTTGTAAGTGTCCTAACAATACCCAGTTGCGAAATAATGTCAGTTTCTTGGTTTCTTATGTTTTTCAGCCTGATGATAGTTTAGACTCTGTTGCTTCTTTATTTGGGGTGTCCAGACAGTCAATTGTTGATCTGAATGGGAATGATGATCCTGGAATTTTCGATACGATCTTCGTTCCGGTTTCGAGACTTGTTAGGCTTAATCAAACTGTAACTCCTGGTGTTGTTACTAATAATCAGACTAATCAGAGTAGTGTGGTTGTTAATACAAATAGTGATCATAAAGGGGCTGTTGTTGGTTTAGGGGTTGGTTTTGGGATTTCTGTTCTGTTGCTGGTTTTGGTTTCTGTGTTGTTGGTTTATAGAGAAGTTGAGTATAGGAGGAAGATGAAGGAGAGGGATTTGGAGGAGGTGAATAAGCAACATAGTGTAGGGAAAGGTGGTGGAAGAGAGTATTTGAAGGGATTGGAACAGAATTTATTGTTGGCTGATGTTTCTGATACTTTGGATAAGTATAAGATTTATGAAATTGAGGAGTTGAATAAAGCTACTGATGGGTTTAGTGAGAAATGTGTGATTCAAGGTTCTGTTTATAAAGGTTATATTGATGGTAAATTGTATGCTATTAAGAAGATGAAGTGGAATGCTTATGAGGAATTGAAGATTTTGCAAAAGGTATATCTTGACATCTTATTTTTCTTTCTTTGAATCTAATTTTCCTGTATATTCTTTCATATTCTTCAAGTATGACTTGTATTTACCTGAAGGCTGCCTGGTTTATCTCTTTGATGTGCCTCAAGCAATACATATCTCAAATGGCAATTGTATGTTCAGCAAGTTTGTCTGTATATTAAACATCTTTGACATTAGTATAACACTATAACTTTGTCCATTTCTTTTAAATTGACCTGTTTCCTTCATTTGGAATTGTCACAATGAGTGACCCATAGCTCAGAAGGGGTAAAGAAACTTCGACTTTTTTACAGAATTGTCACCCACTTTTACTTTACTCAATATTGATTTTGATCTTCATTATGAAAATGCTTAATTTTTTTTTGCAAATCGACGAGATAACTTGGGCTTTCCTGTACTTACCTGATTGGAAAAATAAAAGGCTTAACGTTTCTTAAATTGAAAAGTATAGGGGAAAAAACAAACCTTTCAAAGTATGATGCAAATTGGGTCAAAACATGTGTTCCGAGAGATATAAAACCGTGATGAGTGGGTGAGAGACTAAGACTTAAAGTGGGTATATCTTCATTCTTTAGCTGAGGTAGTGAAGATACCACTACTAATTACTAAAGACAGTGATTAGATGGTAATTGTTGGCTCATTGACTATAATTGTCCATTAGAATTGGAGGGTGTCTTATAATATTGCTAAAATGGTTGTCTGGTTGATGAATTAATTATTTCGAAGCCGAAAAAAGACAAGTTCTTGCAACTAGTTATTATTAGGAGTATAAACTAACATAAACTCCCTTTGTCGGAGATTAAGCTGTCGCATAAGTCATGACTAGCTTAAATTCCACGTTTAATTTCTAACAGTGAGAGCAAAACCCTGCTGATTTTGTTATTAGTTAACTTCTTGGTAATTGGTATCATAATTATGTCTTGAAAGTTCCGCAGTTAACAGTTTTTTAATGTATGGAGTACTGTACTTAATCGGAGCCAGGACGTTTAGAATATTTTTGTGTCCAAATCTGATGTTTAGTTACTGCTAAAATTGATACGGATGGATACAATTACTTCAATTTTGTCTTCAGACGTCTGACAAGCTGCGTAACTTGATTGTCTTTTGTAGGTAAATCATGGAAATTTGGTCAGGTTGGAAGGATTTTCCATAGATCCTGAGGATGCAAGTTGCTACCTTGCTTATGAGTACATAGAAAAAGGATCTCTTTATTCGTTTCTACACGAGAACAAGGGTAAATTGAACTGGAAAGCTAGACTAAGGATATCTATCGATATTGCAAATGGTCTTCAATACATCCATGAGCATACAAGGCCACAAGTGGTTCACAAAGACATCAAGAGCAGCAACATTCTCCTCGACACAAATATGAGAGCAAAGATCGCCAATTTCGGGCTAGCAAGGTCAGGGTGCAATGCTATTACTATGCACATTGTAGGAACCCAAGGATACATCGCGCCTGAATACTTAACCGATGGTGTAGTCTCACCAAAAATGGATGTCTTCTCATTTGGTGTAGTTTTGCTTGAGTTGCTTTCAGGAAGGGAAGCTATAGATGAGGAGGGGAAAGTACTTTGGGCTAGTGCCCAAGAAATTTGGGTCGGAACTGAGGAAGAAAATGTGGGAAAATTGATGGAGTGGATGGATAGTTTTTTCAAGAAGGAATCCTGCTCGCTAGAGGGCTTGACGAATATGATGGTTGTGGCTGTTGCTTGTGTTAATAGAGATCCTTCAAAGCGGCCGAGTATGGTAGATGTTGTGTACGCGTTGTGCAAGAGCGATGACCTCTTCTATGATATATCAGGAAATGAGTTCTCTTCATCTCCACTTGCAGCAAGATAGACCAAAGATAATAATTTGGAAGTGCTTGCTGATGGCTTTATTTAGAACTATAGTTTTTTTTTCTCGTGTTGTAGTTGAAGATGAGAGGTTGAGAGCAATCAGAGCATATATATATATGTCTGCATGTAATATAAGAGAAATCAATGATAGTTAGTAGTGAATAAATGGTACTACAAGAAAGGAGCAACAAAAGAGTTTTTGTGATGAAGTTCTAACTCGTGACTTTCGTATTTTAGTAGGTTGAATTTTATAGAACTTGTATGATTCCATGAGAGGAGGTGGAGTAGCTCAGTTGGGGCACTCCCCAAATTCCACGGCTTTGCCCCATGTTTGATTCCTCAGTTGGAATAAATCCAAAAGAACGCGAAGGAGCTGACAGTGCGTGCCACGCACGCTGGTGGCGTCCCGCGCATCCTCGTGCGCCTTACGCACAGTTGGAGGTTTTGCCTAATTTCTGCCGAGAGCTTACCGCGACTCGCGGTGTGGGCCGCGACTCGCGGTGGCTGCTGCGTCTCGTGGTAATCATTGTGCCTCGTGGTGGATTGCCGAGAGCATGCCGCAGCTCGCACCTACTTCTGCGACTCGCGGTTTTCGAGAATTCCGAAAGCCTTATTCCCGGATTTATTTCGGGTTTATTTTCTTAACCTCATATAAATACCTTCTTGGCCGTTTTTCTCTCTCTAATGATTATTCAATAACCTAAAACACATGGCAACCCTTCCTCCCAAGAATTGAGCGGTTCTTGAGAAACTCCAACCCTTGAGTTCGGGGTATAGAATTCTAGGGTGTTGTGTGAACCTTGGGGGGGCGTACATCATTGGAAGCAATCACCGGTGTGGTGGCGAAATTGCTTCAAAGGCAGTGGCTTCATTACCACGGCACAACGATGTTCATATACGAGAATCACTTAAGTTCAGCAAGTTCACTTGTCAAATATCTGCAAATAAGTTTCTTCTGTAATATTGTTAGTCAATATTATTTATTTGATTCTTCTTCATGAATGTTTCAATCATATTGATTATTTCCAACATCCTCAACCTAGAAAATAGTGGAGGAAAGAAGGAGGAGTCTGGGCTATGAAGTTGGTGATGTTAGTGGTGTCAAAACAGGTTATCGAACAGGTTCCGGGTTGACCCACGCCGAACCAGGTCAGGCCCGAATAGGTCAAGTTTATGCCAGTCATTGCCCTAGGTCGAGATCGATCAGGTTTTGTTCATTTGGGTCGGTCACATTTGAATCATCGAATTGTCGGGTGCCGGACAGGTATGAGTCGTCCCATTTACAAGTCGATCCGTTTCTGGGTTTGATCGCCCGTGGACATTTTTTAGCCGGGTTTGCACAGGTTGTATTTGGGTTTCATGTACACTTGGGTCGAGTCAAGTTTGCTCGGGTTGAATCGCGTATCACCTTAGTTCGATCATTGTGAAGCATCGGGTTCATTCGCTATTGAACGTCAATTCGGCTTCGGTTAAACTCCAGATCGAGTCATTTTATATTATGTTGTTAACTTTTTGATCAACTAATTGTCACTTATCAAATAGTTTTAAGATCGAGTTATTATGCATTCACTACTATAGAGGTATGATCAATTTCAATTTTATGATGGATTTTGTAAACGAATCATATTATTAAGAGTATTAAGATAGACATATATATACATAAGTGTGTGTGCGCGAGAAATATATAGATGATAACGAAAAACTAATAACAATACTATATTATTTTCCGTGATGTTTAGTATATTCTCTTAGTCAACTGCGTAAAACCACTCTAATATGTAAATGAGTAGAACGACTCTAAATATGTTCTAACGAACACGAAGAATGGAAGTAATGACAAACCATGTGCTTATACAAAATATTAAAAACGAGTTTTATACTTGTATTAGTGTGATACAAAATATTAAACGATAAAAAGTACTAGATACAAAACCAAATAATGCCAATTACAAAAAAAAACCGCTAAAAAGGCAGAAGATTCTATATCAAAATATACAAAATATAATTCCATTAAAAATAATACAAAATATGAAAATACAAAAAAATATATATAAAAAATATAATTTGTAGCTCACATATTTTAAATCAGGAATTTTCGAAGAGATGTCGTGAGAAAGAGAGAGTGAGATCACAAATGTCGGTGAGAGAGCCCAGTTGCCGTCACGTGTTGAAATAGATGCTGACGCAAGGTGCGGCCTAGTTGTGTGGTTCAACAGAGGAGTGAGATCGCAAAATTCAACCCCGACAGTAAGAGAGCGAGTGAGTTGCCATTTTTGTCGCTGCTTTGGCGATGCTGTATGGTTTCATGGAGCATTGATGATGGTTCGACAGGAGGGTTTGCCTGTAATACCCCATATTTTTTAGTATTTATTTAAATAATTAAATATTTATTTTCTAACATAAATATTTTAAGCGAAGGGTATTTTAGTATTTTCACTCGTTTTTAAATTATTTTCGCGGGAATATAGCGCCAAACTTGATTTGTTAAACTTTTAGGATTTAAATCCTAGTCAAAATTTGTATTAAATAAGTTTAAAAAAAACAAATTTGAAAATGAATTTCGGAGAAGAAAAAAAAAATTTAGCCATTTTTGGCCGGCCACCTTGTGTTAAAGGTGGGGGTTTTGATTTCCTAAAATTTCCAAATTAATGATGGAGGTTATAAATCTTGGTTTAATCTCCTAATTTATGGTAAAGGTTACAAACTATTTAATTTTGGAAATTAAGTACTACCTATTCTACTCCTATAAATACCCCATACCTTAAGCCACCTTTTCCACACAAAAATTTTGAAGAATCCATACTATCTTACTTCAAGGTTCTTCCTTCTCTTCTTAGTCTATTCTAGGTTCATATTTCTTATTCAAGCTCCAATTTTCTTTGGTTTAAGAAAAAAAAATCATATTTCTTACTCAAAAATATTATGCTCATGATAGGTTTATTCATGTTTAAATTCATGATTAAGTTCATGTGATAAGTTACTTATTAGATTTTTATATTATTGGTTGATTAGGAGATCGTTCAAGATTAATACTAAGTAAAGTTACTAATATACTCTTTGTGCAAGATCAAGGTACGTTATGTAGATAGATCTTTTAAAAGGTGGTTTTATGTGGTAAAGTTGTTTATTGATTTAATGGTTGGATTGGTTTAGAAATTTGGTTTAATTAAAATGGTTCAACATTTTATTATTCACTTTTGGAAGAGAAAAGAAGGAATGATTTTATCAATCATTTTTATATGAAAGTTTTATTATCATTTTTGGAAATTTAATTTATTATTACAAGGAAAGGTTTGATTGGTTTTTTATGAACTTTGAATGTTCAAAAAGTTGTTTATGAGAAAAGGAGATTTATTCATGACCTACAAGTCATATTATTATTATTATTACCGCTTGATTAACATCAAGAAGGGTTTATGCTTCAAAGTCCACTTGTTGGCAATTATTGTTACCCCTTGATATAGATCTGTGATGGGATGACTAGCTTGGGGGTGTGCACACTTAGGAAAAGGAAGGGGAGATAAGAAGAGGAATTGTTTTCAATGTTATTGCTAATCCAAGTTATTTGGAAAGAGTTTGTTCTTAAAGGTTATTTTTGAATTATTATTAAAATGTTGGAAAGAGTTTATTTAAAAAAAATTATTCTTGAATTATTGGTGATGGAGTTTTCGACATATAAGTTGTTACGAACTAGCAAATGTGTTACTTATCTAGTACATTTCATACTCAGTTTTATACTGACGCGTATTTAATTTTTCCTATTTGGCTTTGCCCTGTTTACCTTTTTGGTAAGCAGTTTTGCAGGTGAATTTTGGATGTGCATGGGAGCATACTAGGATGGGGATCTTCACCTAGATTATGGTGTTTTATTTGTTTTAAGTTTGAGATAATATTTACTTTTAATAATAAAGAGTTGTTATTATTCTAGTTAAAGTCTTCCGCTGCAAGTTATTCAGTTAGTTAGTAGTAATTGGTTGCCGAAAGCGTGTTAGTCACGTGGCGGTAATACTCCTAAATTACTCAAATATTATTTACTAAATTATTTATTTGAAAGTGAGTAATTTGGGGGTGTTACAAAGTGGTATCAGTTTTTCAGGTTTAATTTAGAAAAGCTAAAAGTTGAACATTAAAATTGATGGGTAGACATAAGATGGGCATATAGAGTTTCGCATTTCATTATAAATTGTTGTTGTCAAGTTTATTAATTTCTTCTCTTACCATTTGTATAGAAGAATCTTACTAGTGCCAGAAAAAGGTAAAATTTTTTTTTTTTTGGAAAGATGAAGGGTGTAAATGTGTTGGGGTGACAAGCTAAACTCTGTCTAGGATTAGGAAGGCTCTCCCCGACGCTGTGGGTAACTTCCTTACCTGGGAGCTCTAATCACCTTGGCTATTTATATCCTGAAATCGAGTACGCTTAAAATTTTTAAAATCAATATTTTAAGCCATAGTGGTGCATTTAGTACAAATCTTGGACTATATTTTTTTTTTTATTTAGTTAACATATATTAGTATTAATCTTATGATGTTGTTCTTGTAATATCTCAATTCTTCTTGTTTTTATATGACTGTTGTTGGAAGTAGAGGAAAAGGTTGATGTTATTCCCTATGTATGGGATAAGCAAGGAAGTCATATTGCATTGACTAGCAGATAGTGGTATTATGTGTATTATTATTTTTTTACCTCTCGAGAATACCCAAGCCAATATGATTATATGGCCATTGATGAGTTGGAGAATGTTATTGAGGCGGGCTACCCAGAGTTTGAAGTCTCCAGTAACCGTATACATATATAATTTTGTTTTGGCCATGAAACGGCCTAGTTGTCTTAAGAATATCTTGATACATTCAAATGTTCTAGTAGTTGTTATGTATAAGGCCAATTATTTGGCCATGATATATCAAGTATGTGATTGCTATGTTTTGAACTAGTTATACTTACATGTTTATTGTATTGTTTGGTATGTTTTGAACTAGTTATACTTACATGTTTATTGTATTGTTTGGTAGTTACACAGCTGTTCAATGAATGTTAGTTGATATTTTTTACTCAAACACTCTTACTTCTAATAGAATGGCAGAAAGAAGGAAAAGGAGTATGAGTTCTATGGTTAGAAGGCTAGCAAAGAAAACTGACAACAACACTTAAGTGATAGCTAATCAAGAAACGAAGCAGAGTGAAATCGATAGGTTTGGTGAGATCTTTAAGAGGGTAGCAGAAGTCAAACCTCCGACTTACCATGGGAAAGAGGACCCATCTAGCTAAGAAAACTGGATCCGAGAATTCGATAAGCTTTTTGATGCCATAGTGTGCCCTGAAACCCTTAGAGTTAATAATGCTGTTTATTATTTGAGAGATGAGGCAAACCTATGGTGGAAACAAAGGAAGAACGATCTTTTAGAGGATTCGGACTTTGGGTGGAATGAGTTTAAAGATGCCTTGAGGACTAAGTTTTACCCTCCGTACTTAAGGAAGCAAAAGGCTATGGAGTTCACCAATCTGAGGATGGGGACTATGTCTGTTAATGAGTATTATAGCA
Source organism: Beta corolliflora (assembly GCA_947648045.1). Classification (NCBI taxonomy): domain Eukaryota; kingdom Viridiplantae; phylum Streptophyta; class Magnoliopsida; order Caryophyllales; family Amaranthaceae; genus Beta; species Beta corolliflora. The sequence continues at coordinate 291,675 of CANSZD010000186.1, read as the reverse complement.
AATTTTTGGAGTTAATGAGGTTCGCACCTGAGATAGTACCATTTGAGGCTTTGAAGGCCCAAAGGTTTGAGCAAGGGTTAACCTTAACCATACAAAGTAAGCTAGGAGGTGTAACTTTTGAGACTTTTAATGAAATTTATGGTAGAGCTGCTCACTTATATGGGATTAACGGAAAAGAGCTTGAAGGGAACTCCTCTGAGGAAAAGAGGAAGTATAGAAGCCTAAGCCCAATGGTGGATTTAACCAAACTGAGAAAGACAATAGGTACCCTAGTCGGAAGCCTAATGGGAACCAAGGGAATGGGAAAAAAAGTTGAGAGAACCTTTTTCTGCAAAAGGTGTGATAAGAACCACCCTGGAAAGGATTGTGAGGGCAACTTGGTGACGTGCCGTTATTGTCGGAAATTGGGGCACCGGGAGTATGAATGCTTTAGAAAAGCTGGTGGAGAACCTGCCGTCAAACCTGACCCGAGTAGTAAGGCTCCTCAGAATGATCAACCAAAGTTAGCTTCTTCGAATGATGGTGTTAAACCAGGGATGGGGAATCAGTCTAAAGGCAGAGTTTTCGTCATGAACCGCCGAGAGGCTAAGAATGTTTCTGAGGTAGTAGTTGGATCCTTTTTCATTAATTCTCTGTCTGTCAAAGTGTTATTTGATTCTGGAGCATCTCATTCATTTATTTCTAGCACTTTAGTGGAAAGGCTTCAGTTAGTTAATCCAGTGTCTATTTCATTAGAAATTGCATTGCCATCAGGGGAGATGTTTAATTGTACTAGGTTGCATAGTCAAGTACCTTTAGTGATAGGTGGGGTAAACTTTCCGTCCGACTTAGTTGAGTTTGACTTGTCAGATCTCGGTGTAGTTTTGGGGATGGATTGGTTAGGAAGATTCAAGGCTCAGATTGATAGTGAGGCCTAGAAGGTGTCCTTAGTCGGCCCTAAGAAAGAAAGGGTGACTTATAGGAAGCTTGGGAAGGAGAAGGGAATGAAAATAGTGTCTGCGATGAGAATTCAATCTTATGTGAAGAAGGGGTGTCCGTTATTCTTATGTGGAGTTCAAAGGATTGAAAAGGAAGATGAGAATAGGGAGGTTCCGGTTGTATCTGAGTTTCCTAATGTGTTTCCTGAAGAGATATCGGGTATGCCACCTGTTAGGGATCTTGAGTTCACTATCGATTTGATGCCAGGAACTGGACCTTTTTCAAAGGCTCCGTATAGAATGGCTCCAGCTGAGATGAAAGAGTTAAAAGTTCAGTTGGAGGAGTTCACTAGTGGAAAAAACCTTATATGTCACAAGTTAACTGATCTGATTTAGGCAAAATCGGATCAGTTAAAGTCAACTGATCCCGTTTTTTCCAAAACCAGATCAGTAAGTTTAAATTTTTTTTTGGTCGCAATTTTTGGGCCACAAACTGATCCGGTTTGGAGGAGAACCGGATCAGTTAACAAACTTATCCTGTTCTCCCTCAAACCGAACCAGTTTGTGGCCCAAAAAAATTTGGGCCCAAACTAGTCGCATGCCCATTTCTCTCGCCCAACAAACCCTAGCTAACTTCTAATACCCCCATTCTCCATCTCTCACCTACGCGGCCCCCCACTCCCCTTTCTCTCCTCTTCGACCTCCTCCCTCCTCACACCCTCAAACCCTAAATCCCTTCTTCTGATCTCTTCCTCCCTCCTCACACCCTCAAACCCTCGCCATCATCAACTTCTCCTTTTCCTACTCCGACATTTTCTCTCTCCTCAACAACTCTGAGGCTCAATGCGACCTTCATGGATTCCTCGGCTCGGCCTCGGATTTGCGGCGAATGTCTTCCTCAAGAGTATTGAAGTGATCTGAGAGCTCCTCTTCGTTTTTATAATTTTGCAAATCTTCATTGTAATTCCCGATCTAGTCAGATTTCGTTTTATAATTTTCGTTTTTTATAATTTTTGTTCGTAGTTCATTTTTTCTTTCATTTTCTATAATTCACATTTTTTTAGTTAGATCTAGTTCGTTTTTTTTTTGTAATTTTCGTTAATTTTCTATAATTTATTTTTTTTAGTTAGATCTAGTTCCTTTTTTTTGTAATTTTCTTTCATTTTCATTTTTGGTTCTGAAATTCCAAACCTTCGTCGTTTTTTTTCGTTTTTTTTTAATTTTCGTTTATTTTCATTGTTGAACTGGAATTCGTTGTCAATTTTCGTGTTTTACAAATCTGGTTTTATTTTTTTGTATATATATGTATTGTTATTGTTAAAGGTGAGCGTGAGACTTCAAAGGTAGTGCAGACCTGCCGCCTACATGTCTGCACCTTTTTTTTTGACATAAATTTCAACCAATTGCTACGGTTTTAAGGTAACTACTCCGGTTCAAAACTGGATCAGTAAAATTTCGTGAACCGCTCCGGTCCATTTCCGGAGCAGATAAGCCCAATTTGACCGGAGCGGTTGGGCTTTTTTCCACTAGTGCTTATTGGAAAAAAAGGGTATATAAGACCGAGTTCGTCTACTTGGAGTGCACCTGTATTGTTCGTGAAAAAGAAAGATGGTAGTTTGAGGTTGTGCATTGATTATCGGGAGTTAAATAATGTAACGATCAAGAATAAATATCCGCTTCCGAGAATAGATGATTTATTTGATCAGTTGAAAGGAGCGGGGATTTCCTCGAAGATAGATTTGAGGTCAGGTTATCACCAATTGAGGATTGCTGAGGGTGATATTCCTAAGACTGCGTTTAGGACGCGTTATGGTCACTATGAGTTCACAGTGATGCCGTTTGGTCTGACCAACGCACCTGCAGTGTTCATGGATTTGATGCATAGGATTTTTAGGCCATACTTGGACAAATGTGTGGTTGTGTTTATAGATGATATTTTGATATATTTGAAAGATAGGAGCAGTCATGAGTTGCATTTGAGGGAAGTTTTATCCACCTTTGAGAGAGCATAAGTTATACGCCAAGCTCTCTAAGTGTGAGTTTTGGTTGGATGAGGTTGCCTTTTTAGGACATGTTATCTCAAAGGAAGGAGTTTCGGTGGATCCTGCTAAGATTCAAGCAGTACGTGAGTGGCCAACACCGAAGACGGTGTCTGATATAAGGAGTTTTCTTGGGTTAGCTGGTTACTATCGAATATTTGTGAAGGATTTCTCGAAGATCTCGAGACCAATGACTAGCCTGATGAAGAAAGAATGTGAATTTGTCTGGACTCCAGAGTGTTAGGAAGCTTTTTCGACATTGAAGGAAAGGTTGACTACAACACCTGTTTTAGCATTACTTGATGAGAGTCAGCAGTATGATGTTTATAGTGATGCTTCGAAATTTGGGTTAGGGTGTGTATTGATGCAGAACAGGAAGGTCATCGCTTATGCTTCTTGGCATTTAAAACCATATGAGGTGAATTATCCAACCCATGATCTTGAATTAGCTGCAATAGTGTTTGCTTTGAAGATATGGCGACACTACTTGTGTGGGGCAACGTGTAAGTTGTACACGGATCATAAGAGCTTGAGATATATTTCACTCAGAAGGAGTTGAATATGAGGCAGAGGAGGTGGTTGGAGTTGATCAAGGATTATGATTTGGAGATCCAGTATCAAGAGGGGAAAGCTAATGTCGTTGCTGATGCATTGAGCCAAAAGTCGAGTCATTCGGTTAATGCAATGGTGCTGCCGAGTCAGTTATATGTAGAGTTTTCAGAAACTATCATTGGAGGTTCTAGAAGAGGGAGGTGTTGAAGAATTATTGGGTGCTTTGTCAGTTCAATCCTCGATCTATGATGAGATTAGGGAGGGTCAATCAGAGGATGAAAAGAAAAGATTCGAGAGAAGATCCAGGATGGTCAGGTGTCGGATTTCCAAGTAGCTGATGATGGAAGTATCTGGTTCAAGGGAGGTGGTGTGTACCAAGTAATAGAGAGATGTTAAAACGAAAATTAATGGAAGAAGCTCATAGCTTACCTTATTCTGTACACCCAGGTGGTGATAAGTTGTATAAGGACATGAAGCAGACGTTTTGGTGGCCAAACATGAAGCGAGAGGTAGCAAAATTCATGGCTAAGTGTCTCACATGCCAAAAGGTCAAGTTTGAGCACAAGAGGCCACAAGGGAAGATTCAGCCTTTGGATATTCCGAGTTGGAAATGGGATTCTATATTAATGAATTTCGTGTCTGCCTTACCAATGACTAAGGCTGGAAATTATATGATTTAGGTGGTGGTTGATCGTTTAACTAAATCCGCGACTTTCATACCTATGACGAGTACTTGTTCGATGGATCAATTGGCTAAAGCATATGCGAAGTGGGTGGTGAAATATCATGGTGTGCCTAAGGACATTGTTTCGGATCGTGATTCGCGATTCTTATCCAACTTTTGCTAGAGTTTGCAGAAGGCTTTGGGCACTAATTTGTTAATGAGCACATCTTTTCATCCGGCTACAGACGGACAAACAGAACGAACGATTCAGACTTTAGAAGATATGTTGTGATCTTGTGGAGTATCAGGGTCCGTGGGAAGATTTCTTGGATTTGATAGAATTTTCCTACAACAATAGTCATCATGCAAGTATTAGTATGGCTCCGTTTGAGGCTTTATATGGTTGGAAGTGTAGAAGTTTAGTCTGTTGGAATGATATTAGTGAAACAGTGGTGCTTGGACCTGAGTTCCTAGAAGAGACGATGAAGCAAGTGAAAGTGATTCAGGAAAAGATCAGGGCTGCTCAAGATCGGCAGAAGAGTTATGCTGATTTGAAGCGGAGGGACGAAGAGTTTCAGGTTGGAGAGAAGGTATTGTTGAAAATATCTCCAATGAAAGGGGTGATGCGCTTTGGGAAGAAGGGAAAGTTGAGCCCAAAGTATATCGGGCCATATGAGGTGTTAAAGAAGATCGGGAAAGTGGCATATAAGCTGGATTTGCCAAATGACTTAAGCCGAGTCCACGATGTTTTCCATACATCTCAGTTAAGGAAGTATATTCCGGATGTGTCCCATATGCTGCAACCTGAGACCATTGAGTTAGATGATAGTTTGACTTACGAGGAAAGACCTGTAAGAATCCTTGATAGTAAAGTTAGAAGTACTCGGACTAATTACACTAGTGGAATAAAGTCCAAACGCTGCGGTCAAAATTGGGCTTACCGCTGCGGTTTTGGCCCGCAACGGTTGAACGCGCAGCGGTATCCCTAAAATAACTCATGCGGTTGTGGACCGCATCAGTTAAGCACAAACTGATGCGGTTTCAAGGGAAAACCGCAGTGGTTAATAGGAAAAACCGCTGCGGTTTTCCCTTGAAACCACATCAGTTTGTGCTTTGCCGCCAACATCTTTGTATGCATTGGAACATTAACTGATGCGGTTCTCTTAGTAAACACGATTGGAATATATCTTTATATATATATAGGGGCAGGATCACATGAGAATGCTCCTTACATGAGAAATGAGAATGAATCTCAACCACACGATTGGATTAGAGTTACAACACTTGTTCATTAGAGTTATACCCCCGAAAAATTTCGAGCCCAAAATTTTTTTTTATTTTTTTCAAATTTTTTATTTTCTAATTTTTATTTTTTGGAGTTACATCACTTTTTCATTAGAGTTACATCACTTGTTCATTAGAATTATAGCGCGTAAAATACATTCTCATTTCTCATGTAAGTATGCATTCTCATATGAACTCACTTATATATATATATATTATATCTAACCTGCTATAGTTGGCACAAATCCCACAAGCGCGTCGTATACAAGTCAAATTAATATATATAAATATAAAATTTGGAGAATGTACTACAAATGAAGTTGTACTAAGTACTAAAATCCAAAATAAAGATCAATTATATTATTGTACCTAAATAACTAGCAAGTAACATAATAACAACAAATAAACTCAAAGTCGTGGCATCATCTTCACATGCAAACTTCGGTAAGGTAGTGTGCTAGCAAATCCCGAACCTTGTTTATCTCGGTTGTGGTGAAAGAACTCTCCCTTTGGTTGAATACCTTAAACATAAGGAAACACACATAATATCATTTTTAGTTTGAGTAAGACTTTAGTTAACTCTAAAGAGATTAAAGAAATCGAGCTTCAAAAGCCAAAATCGGCCAAAAAGGACAATCATTTACCCAAAATGGGTTTTATAGCATGTGAGTGGAATTTAGTTGACTTTAATACTTACATATGTACTTATTGAAACTATATATGACCTAACATGTGGCTAAATGCGGGAAACTAAGTGAAATAAGCTTCGAAGGCCAAAATGGGCCCGAAATGGCCTTTATTTACCCAAAATGGGTTTCAAAGCATATGAGTGAACTTTAATTGACTCTTATAGTTATATATGTACCTATTACAACTATATATGACCTAACATGTGGCTAAATACGGGAAACTAAGTGAAATGAGCTTCGAAGGCCAAAATGAGCCCGAAATGGCCTTCATTTACCCAAAATGGGTTTCAAAGCATATGAGTGAACTTTAATTGACTCTTATAGTTATATATGTACCTATTGGAACTATATATGACCTAACATGTGGCTAAATGCGGGAAACTAAGTGAAATAAGCTGCGAAGGCCAAAATCGGCCCGAAATGGCCTTTATTTACCCAAAATGGGTTTCAAATCATATGAGTGAACTTTAATTGACTCTTATAGTTATATATGTACCTATTAGAACTATATATGACCTAACATGTGGCTAAATACGGGAAACTAAGTGAAATGAGCTTCGAAGGTCAAAATCGGCCCGAAATGGCCTTCATTTACCCAAAATGGGATTTAAAGCATATGAGTGAACTTTAATTGACTCTTATAGTTATATATATAGCTATTGGAACTATATATGACCTAACATGTGGCTAAATGCGGGAAACTAAGTGAGATGAGCTTCGAAGGCCAAAATGGGCCTGAAATGGCCTTCATTTACCCAGAATGGGTTTAAAAGCATATGAGTGAACTTTAATTGACTCTTATAGCTATATATGTACCTATTGGAACTATATATGACCTAACATGTGGCTAAATACGGGAAACTAAGTGAAATGAGCTTCGAAGGCCAAAATCGGTCTGAAATGGCCTTCATTTACCCAAAATGGGTTTCAAAGCATATGAGTGAATTTTAATAGACTCTTATAGTTATATATGTACCTATTGTAACTATATAAGACTTAACATGTGGCTAAATGCGGAAAGAAAAAAAACTAAGTGAATTGAGCTTTAAAGGCTAAAATCGGCCCTAAATGACATACATTTACCCAAAATGGGTTTCAACGCATATGAGTGGAGTTTAATTGATTCTAATAGTTATATATGTACTTGTTAGAAGTGTAGATGACCTAACATGTTGTTATATGCGGGAAACTAAAGAAATTGAGCTTAAGAGGCCAAAATCGGCCTTAAATAAAGCTACATATATTAATTATGTATATACCTTCTCAATATCCCCGACTTCCTTGCAACTTGAGGCTATATCGAACATGAACCTCAACACATAGTAGCCACACTCGGTTCCCCCCGATTGATGAGCACACTAATCATAGAATTACATAAAAAAATCATGTAATTAAGAAACATACATGGTTGTTTTTTGCTAAAAGAAAAAAGTAGCTTAACTAATATGTATTACCTTCATTGCTCTCCATTCAGGTATTTTTCCCGTGGTCTTAAATTTTTTCAAAGAACTGTAATTTAATTGAGTGGAGTTTCAACGCATATGAGTAGAGTTTAATTGACTCCAATAGTTATAAATGTACCTAATGCAAATATATATAACCTAACATGGCCCTAAATGCGGAAAGAAAAGGAAACTAAGTGAATTGAACTTTAAAGGCCAAAATCGGCCCGAAATGGCATTCATTTACCCAAAATGTGTTTCAAAGCATATGAGTGGAGTTTAATTGACTCTTCTAGTTATATATGTACCTATTGGAACTATGTATGACCTAACATGCAGCTAAATGCGAAAAACTAAGTGAATTGAACTTCGAAGGCCAAAATCGGCCTAAAATGGCCTTCATTTACCCAAAATGTGTTTCAAAGCATATGAGTGGAGTTTAATTGACTCTTATAGTTATATATGTACCTATTTGAACTATATATGACCTAACATGCGGCTAAATGCGAAAAACTAAGTGAATTGAACTTCGAAGGCCAAAATCGACCTGAAATGGCCTTTATTTACCCAAAATGTGTTTCAAAGCATATGAGTGGAGTTTAATTGACTCTTATAGTTATATATGTACCTATTGGAACTATATATGACCTAACATGCGGCTAAATATGAAAAACTAAGTGAATTGAACTTCGAAGGCCAAAATCGGCCCGAAATGGCCTTCATTTACCCAAAATGTGTTTCAAAGCATATGAGTGGAGTTTAATTGACTCCAATACTTATATATGTACCTATTAGAACTATAGATGACCTAACATGGCCCTAAATGCGGGAAATAAAAGTAATTCAGTTAAAAAATAAACTTACACAAGTGTCTTCCCATAATGATTTCTTCATTCCATCGGGCACATCTTTCCACCCCACCAAAATTCTCAGTTTGCGCACACATAACCCGATATGCTGCCCATACATTCTAAGCCATTGACCACAAGGTTGACCCATATCATCATACTTGAGGGTCATAGGGGTGTTATAATTCAATCCCTTGGTCGCACCCCTTCCTTTCCGCTTCTTTGTTGCAACTTTGCTTGGAGTTTTGGTGGTATTAAGAACCTCTTTCCCCGTATTTTTGTGTGGCACAATGACGGATTAAATACAAGGATAATCTTCCCTAGCATTGTCGTCAATGGGGGAGCCTTATCGGCTAGCTCCTCATTTATTTCAGCCAAGCGAAGTTCCTTATCACGCAAGCGCTTCTCCTCATCATGCGATATGTCTTCCGGTTCACCTTTATCGTCCTCCTTCTCTGCATCATACTCATCATCATCATCCAATGACTTATCATAATCATCTTCGGTTTCTTCCTCCACAATCACATCATCTCGGACCATGTTTGAAAGTCCTGAAATTTATAAAAACGATATTAGAAACGCGCAAGATTAAACAAATATATGAAAGAAATTAGAAACGCGCCCCCCTTACACTCCCCCCCCTTCACCGCCCACCCCGCACTCCCCCCCACTCCTTCACTGCCCCCACCTGCACTCCCCCCTTCACTGCCCCCCCTTCACTTGCCCCCACCTTGCACGGCGGACCCCTTGCACTCCCCCCCTTCACCTGCCCCCACCGCCAACCCCCCCTCACTTCCCCCTCACCCCGCGCAAATCTTTTCACTTGCCTCCCCCCCTTCACTTGCCCCCAACCTACACAGCGGACCCCCTTCACTGCCCCCCCACCTGCGCCAATCTTTTCACCGGCCCCCCTTCACCGCCCCCACCCCGCACTCCCCCCACCCCTTCACTGCCCCCACCGCACTCCCCATGCACTCCCATTATTCACTGCCCCCTGCACAGGCCCCTTCACTGTCCCCCCCCCCCCCCCCCCCCCATCACCCCCCCCCTGCACAAGAAACCTCCCGCACACTCCCCCCTTCACTGCCCCCCCACGCCAACCCCCCTTCACTGCCCCCGTGCCAACCCCCCAAAGCATTCCCCTACCCTACACCGCCCCCAACCCGCACTCCCCACCCCCGCACTCCCACCCCCCTTCACTGCCCCCAATGCAGACCCCCTGCTGTCCCACCCCCTGCGAGACCCCCTCTTGTCCGACCACCCTTGCACAAGCACCCCTTGCACAGTCCCCTCCCCCCCATAACAATCCATAATTACGCCCTAAACGACATTCATCTACCTAATTCGGTTTTCAAATCATGTGACCCGACTTTAAGTGACTCTAATGGTGATACATATACTAATAAGAACTATACGTAACCTATAATGAGATTAAAAGCGAGAAATTAAGTTAATTGAGGTAGAAAAGCCGAAATAGGCCCGAAATGACATTCACTTACCTAAAATGGGTTTCAATACATGTGAAGCGAGTTTAGTTGATTGTAGTACATATATATATATATATATATATATATATATATATATATATATATATATATATATATATATATATATATATATATATATATATACTAATAAGAACTATACATGACACTCCATGCGGCTAAAAGCGAGAAATTAAGTTAATTGAGGTTGAAAAGCCGAAATAGGCCCGAAATGGCATTCACTTACCCAAAATGGGTTTTAATACATGTGAAGCGAGTTTAGTTGATTGTAATACATATATATATACTAATAAGAACTATACATGACACTACATGCTGCTAAAAGCGAGAAATTAAGTTAATTGAGCTTGAAAAGCCGAAATAGGCCCGAAATGACATTCACTTACCCAAAATGGGTTTCAATACATGTGAAGCGAGTTTAGTTGATTGTAATTGTTGAACCCTAGTTTTAATGATGACAAAGGAACAAAGATGCAAACTAAGTATTGGACTAACAAGTTGTTTAAGTGAATGAATTTCAAGGTATCAATGAAAGGATCAAAGAGAATACTAAGTCAAGGAAGAAATCAAGTTTGGATTTTGAAGACTAAGTGAAGATGTTTCATAATTTGGTACTGGAGCAGCATTGGAGCAAGAAGACTAAAGCAAGACATTTTGTTTCTAGTTCCATTGTTAAGGAACGAGTAAAAATGGTAAGGAACTATGGCAATTTAGAATGAGAATGAGCGTTTGTTCCTTTGTAAGGAACAGACGCACTGGCGCTTAACTAATAAGTTAAAGGAACTTACTATTAAAAGGAACTAGACTTAGGATGAAGCATTACAACGGTTTAATTATGTTTGTTGAGTAATTTATGCCTACATTCTAGGTAACCGTTTTATTTAAGGAAAAATCTGATTTTAAGGAAAATCTTTTTAAAGAAAAGATTTTAATTTTATAAAAGATAAATATCCTTTTCGGTTTTATGGAAAATATTTTAAAGATAATATTTTTGGTAAAAGGATTTTATTTTGGTGTTAATAATTAAAATGCTTTTTAATTAAATTTGATTTTCGAAATAATGCTTTAAGTGGTTGCTAAAATTAAGGGAGCAGTAACTAAATTCTCTCCCACGTTTAACAGTGATCATGGAGATCATGGGTTGATTGAGGAACGTGTTCCTCCGGGTAAGGAACATCATGGGATAATGATTTTACCACTAACACATGTTTTAATCCCACGTTCTAAGTTATTACCACTATAAATACTAATGTCTAATTAAGTTCCAATTTGTGTCTGACCAAGTGAATTAGTGAGTTTAACTAAGTAAAGTGTCAGTGCCTTCATTCTCTCATAAAAGCCATTTGTTCTTTGCCTTCTTACTCTAATTCCACTGAGTTTATTTTGATCAATTGTATTTTGGTTTTTGGGGTAAGGGGACTTTGAGTGAAGTTCTGTAAGAGAGAAGCTTTGAGTGAAGCGAGTTAAAGTGAGAAACTTTCAAGTGAAGTTGAGAGGAACAACTATTAAGGGAACAGTTCTTCAGGAACTTGAGTTTAGGAACTCAAGGTGTGGCTCGTGAGTAGAATTAGGCTGTAACAAAGTTATTTGGCCTAATTAGTGAAATAGTTGAGTTTAAAATCCCTAGTGGTCGAGGTTGTTTCTTCTTGTTGGGCCCAAGAAGTTTTTCCTCGTAAAAATCCCTTGTGTTCCTTTAGCTTGTTTCTTTGTTCAAGTTTAAAATTTTGCAAAAAGTTACGTTTATTTCTACACATACAATTCACCCCCCTCTTGTATTGTTCCTAGTAAAATAACAATTGGTATCAGAGCCAGAACTCACGAAAGATAGGAAACCCTATTGAGAAAAAGATCCAAGGAACAATGAATACCACCGAGAAACTTGAGGAAGGTTACTCTACGCAAAGGCCTCCCATGTTCAATGGAAAGTTTTATTCCTACTGGAAGAACAGGATGGAGATATTCATCAAGGCCGAAAACTACCAGGTATGGAGAGTCATTGAGGTTGGTGATTTTGAGGTCACAACTTCTAATGATAAAAATGAGGTAATTCCTAAACCCTTCTCTGAATATAACAAAGCTGATTTCGAAAAAGTGGAAGTAAATGCAATGGCTGTTAAACTCTTGCATTGTGGACTTGGACCCCATGAACACAATAGGATCATGGGATGCAAATCCGCAAAGCAAATATGGGATTTACTAGATGTAACCCATGAAGGAACTAATGAAGTCAAGAGATCTAAAATTGATTTACTAATGAATCAATATGAACTGTTCTCCATGAAGACTAAGGAAAGCATATAAGAGATGTTTACTCGTTTACTAACATTATTAATGAGTTAGATTCTCTTGGTAAGTTTATTTCTTCAGAAGAACAGGTTCGAAAAGTTCTTAGGAGTCTTCCTAAGGATAGATGGATGGCTAAGGTCACTGCTTTACAAGAAACAAAAGACTTCACTAAGTTCAACTTGGAACAGCTTGCTGGATCACTTATGACTCATGAGCTTCACCTTGATACTGAGTATGGTGAAAGCTCTAAGTCAAAATCTATTGCCCTCAAAGCAGATGATGAAGATGACTCTGACTCAGAAGAAGAGGAAGCAGCACTCATGGTTCGGAAATTTCGAAAGATGTATAGGAACATGAAGAATGGGAACTTCAAAGGTAAAACTAAAAGGTTTTCTAACAAAGTTGCTTGTCATAAATGTGGTAGTACAGAACACTTCATCAAGGAATGTCCACTTTGGGAAAATGATAAGACCAAAGAAAGGAACAAGGAACGCTTTGCTGAAAGGAACAAGGAATCCAAAGCACCTTTCTCTAATGCGAACGTTCGAAAGGCTATGATAGCAGCTTGGGGAGATTCAGAGACTGAAGAGGAAGAAGAACAACAAACTGAAGAAACTGCAAATCTTTGCCTCATGGCAAACACTGACGAAAAAGAAGATGAAGAAAAAGTCGAGGTAAGCCAACATGGACTTGAATCAGACTTAGATGGTAAAACTAGGCATGAAATTTATGGTCTTCTTTATGATGCAATTCTTGAATGTAGAGATGAACGTGAAAAACGTGAGCAAGCTGAACAAGCTGTTAAAGTTTGTAAAGAACATATAGAATGGCTTAAGAAAATGAGAACGAATGTTGAAACTAGGTTCTTTGATTTATTTGATAAAAATTTAAAAATCAAGGAATCATATGAGAGTGTGAAGAATGAAAATTATCTAATTAATTTAGAAATTTCACACTTAAAGGAATTTATCCCTGTTCTAAGTTCCTTTGATACTAGATCAACTCCTTTGAAAGGTTACGGATCTGAGATCAAAAATTTGAATAAAGAGAAAACAAATCTGTAATCTCAAGAAGGAACTGGTTGTTGCAAGGAACAGAGGCAAAGTGATGGTTGTTCCTAAGTGGATTGAAAGACCACAGACTAAAAGAAAAGAAGGCCTTGGTTTTGAAAACTACAAGAAGAGGAACAAGCCTAAGAAATATGTTGACCTACCTAGTGATAAAATATGCATGTACTGTGGTAAGCTAGGTCATTACATAACTCAATGTCAACTAAGAACTGGAATGATTGGCAAAAATGTGAAATTGTGCAACATGAAATGGGTTGCCAAAACAAATGCTAGTCAAGAACAGGAACCCACGAAACAAGGGGTTCCTATAACTAACAACTAGTTGATTTTTGCAGGTTGGAGTGAGGGGGAACAACACTTGGTATCTTGATAGTGGTTGTTCTAAGCATATGACATGAGACAAATCTAAGTTTCTCTCACTCTCAACCTCTGAAGGTGGAAGTGTGACTTTTGGTGACAATAAGAAAGGTAACATAGTTGCCATGGGTAAGGTTGGTAAGTCACCATCACATTCCATTGATAATATATTTTTAGTTGAAGGTTTAAAGCATAATCTGTTAAGTATTTCCCAATTCTGTGACAAGGGAAATGTTGTTAAATTTAATAGTGAAAAATGCTTGATCATTAACATTAACTCTAAGAGTGTCATTAGAAGGAACAAGGAAAGGGAACGCATATATTGTGGATCTTGATCTTGTTCCTAAAAACAATTTGACATGCCTTAGTGTTATTGAAGATGATCCACTCTTATGGCATAAGTGTCTAGGACATGCTAGCTTTTCATTACTTGACAAACTTCGATCAAAAGATCTTGTTTTGGGATTACCATCTATAAAATTTCATATTGATTAAGTTTGTGATGCATGTGCCAAAGGAAAGCATATTAGATCATCTTTCAAATCTAAAACTGTTGTAAGCACCACAAAACCTTTAGAATTAATTCATATGGATTTGTGTGGCCCTATGAGAATTCAAAGTAGAAGTGGAAAGAGGTATGTGTTAGTTATTGTTGATGACTACTCTAGGTATACTTGGGTTATTTTTCTCTCTAGTAAGGATGAGACTTATGATGAGTTCCTTGTCTTTGCTAAAAGAGTTCAAAATTTGAGTGGTCACAAATTAATGCATATTAGATCCGATCATGGTAAAGAATTTGAAAATTATAAATTTGATGACTTAAGCAGAAACCATGGCCTAGATCATAATTTTTCTGCCCCTAGGACACCACAACAAAATGGGGTTGTAGAAAGTAAAAATAGAACTTTGGAAGAAATGGCTTGGACCGTGCTAATTGCTAGTGAACTTCCAAGGAACTTTTGGGCGGAGGCCGTCATTATCTTGCTTGTCACATAATAAATCGTGCCATGATGAGACCTATCATTAACAAAACTCCTTATGAGCTTTATTTTAGAAAGAAACCCAATATTATTCATTTCAGAACATTTGGTTGCAAATGTTTTGTTCATAACAATGGGAAAGATAATCTTGGAAAATTTGATGTTAGGAGTGATGAAGCAATATTCTTAGGATATTCATCACATAGTAAGGCCTATAGAGTTTACAATAAAAGAACTATGTGTTTTTAAGAAAGTGTCCACATAATCTTTGATGAATCTGACAACTTTAATCCAAGCAAACAGGTTGATGACTTTGAGATTGGCTTGGTACGACCAAATGAGAAAGATGCAGATTCAATTGAGGAAGAAGAAATAAAAGAGGAAAGGAACGAAGGAGATGAAAACATTCATAACAATGATGTTCCTGTTCCTCAAGATGGTGGAGCTGTTCCTGTTCTTACTAAGAACGAGAATGTTGAAGGAACTGATTCAACAATTGCTGAAAAAGGAACAAGTGAACAAAGCTCCTCATCCTCTCATGAAACTCAAGAGGAACAACCTGTTCCTGTAAGGGAATTTCAACCAAAACCGTGGAGACATCAAAAATCACATCCAGTAGAACTCATAATAAGTGACATATCCAAAGGTACGCAAACTAGATCTCAGTTAAGGAATTTTTGTGCATTTCATGCGTTCTTATCAATGATAGAACCAAGAAATCATGAAGAAGCCCTAACTGATTCTGATTGGATCACTGCTATGCAAGCTGAATTAAATGAGTTCGAAAGAAACAAGGTATGGCATCTAGTTCCCTCTTCTAAACAACAAAAAGTGATTGGCTTAAAATGGGTGTTTAGAAATAAACTAGATGAGTATGGAATAATTGTAAGGAACAAAGCTAGACTTGTAGTAAAAGGTTATAATCAACAAAAAGGAATTGACTATGAAGAAACCTTTGCTCCTGTTGCTAGACTTGAAGCCATTAGAATACTAATTGCATTTGCTGCTTATATGGGATTTAAACTATATCAAATGGATGTTAAGTGTGCTTTTCTAAATGGCTATTTAAATGAAGATGTATATGTTGAACAAGCCCCTGGATTTGAAAGCAATGATCTCCCAAACCAAGTGTACAAGCTTGACAAGGCTCTTTATGGGTTAAAGCAAGCGCTCAGGTCATGGTATGAGAGATTATCAAAGTTCCTTTTAGAAAACAACTTTAAAAGAGGAAAAGTGGATAAAACTTTGTTTCTAAAATCGAAAGGAACTGACATACTACTTGTTCAAATATATGTTGATGACATTATTTTCGGAGCAACTAATGAATCATTGTACAAAGAGTTCTCAAAACTTATGAGTAATGAATTTGAGATGAGTATGATGGGAGAGTTAAATTTTTTTCTTGGGTTACAAAATAAGCAAACTGAAAAAGGAATAATTATTCACCAACAAAAATACATAAAGGAACTGCTAAAGAAATATGGCCTCGAAAATTCAAGGATAAATCACAATCCTCTGGGAACCTCAACTAGATTAGATGAAGATTCCATAGGAACAAGTATTGATCAAACAAAATATAGAGGCATGATTGGTTCACTTTTGTATCTAACTGCTAGTCGTCCAGACATAGCTTTTAGTGTTGGTTTGTGTGCTAGATTTCAAGCTAATCCCAATGAGTCTCATCTAACTGTCGTGAAGAGAATTCTTAGATATCTTAAAGGAACAGATGATCTTGGACTTTTCTATCCAAGAAGTGATACATTTGAGTTAAGAGGATATGCTGATGCTGATTATGCTGGGGATCTTGTAAATAGGAAAAGTACCTCAGGTATGGTTCAATTTCTTAGTCATAGTTTAGTTTCTTGGAGTGCCAAGAAACAAAACACAGTTGCTTTATCCACTGCTGAAGCAGAATATGTAGCTGCTGCTGCATGTTGTTCTCAAATGCTTTGGATAAAACAACAACTCTGTGACTATGGAATATTCTTTAATTGTGTTCCTATTTATTGTGATAATACTAGTGCCATTAGTATTTCAAAAGATCCGGTGCATCATTCAAGAGTTAAGCATATACATATCAGACATCACTTTTTAAAAGAAAATGTGGAAAAAGGTTTGATTAAACTTGAGTTTTGTCAAACTGAAAATCAGATTGCTAATATATTAACTAAGCCTCTACAAAGAGATAGATATGAAAAATTAAGGCTTGAGTTAGGTTTAATAAAACTTAAGTAATTGTTCATATTCCAATCCCCCATGTCTGAATTGATTTGTCTTACTCTATGTGATATTAAGTGACTGTGATTAATTACCTAAGACCATTGCAAATTAAGATGCTAAAAACATGTACATGGATTCAAAGGAATAAAGCAACTCACAAATGTCACATAATACTCCCCTTATTGTTCCTAAGATAAAGAAACATGCATGATATGAAGAATGTTGACATTTAGCATAAGATGTTCCTATAGCACAAGTTCCTTAGAATTTATTTTCTTTCCATAAATTATAAAATCTATAAAAATCAAAAAACCGAAATTCCCAAAAATATAGGAATCATATTTAATCAAGTCATGATTCCCCTTTTATCTTTTCTTTTCTTTTTATCTTTTATTTTGTAATTTTATCCTTTAATTTTCACGCGTGTAACTCTTCATTTACTGTTACATGCATCTTCTTCTTCCTTCCATCCCAAACCGTGTTCCTTAAACGCTTCAACTTCACCATTATTCATCTCCTTCACACCTCTTCGCACGTCATAAAACCTGAAATTCTTTTCACCAAATGGCAAAAACCTCACTCAATTCACCTTTTTCAACAACAAAAAATCCCAAAACCTCTCAAATGGAAAACCCCTCTTCTCCATCCAAAACCCTAGAAATCGAAAAATCTCAAGAAACAACAATGGCGGTAGAAGAGCAAAAATTGGAGTCACCTAGGAGAATTGTGAGAAGAAGAAAACTAATTGGGGAAGATGATGAAGAAGAATCCCCGGAACAAGTTAAGGGGGAAGAATAAGCTACACTTGTTCCTTCCAAAGGAACTGTTGCTTTTTCCTCCATGAAACGAGTGGAAAGAAGTGATTCAAGGTATGTCTTAGGATTTTGTGTTGATTTGGAGTGGGCCAAGAAAGTTAGGTTCAATGAATTAACCGACATACTAAAGGAACAAGGTATGGAATACTTGTTTGAAATCGCTTTTAAAAATGCCCTAGTTCCTTTAGCTATGGATGAATTTTGTGCAAACTTCATCAACACTGATGGAGTATGTACTACGGAAGTTAGGGGGAAGAAAATAAAATTTTCCCAATAAACTTTAGCAAAAATATGGGAAGTTCCTTGCAAAGGAACTGATCTGTATTTTAAGAGGAAAGGAACTGTTGCCTTTCCCAATTTCTCCCAAGATGACATTGTTGAATCTTTGGGGGAACTGCTGGCCAAAACAAAATAAATCACAATCTTTTTTCTCCTGTCCACAAAATTCTGTTTAACCTTGTTTGGAGAGCACTCATTCCTCAAACTGAAAAGAGGAATGAGGTGGGTCTCTTGGATATGTGTTATATGTTTTGCCTTGACCACCACATTCAAATAAACTTCCCTTCTCTCTTTATCCAACATCTAACTCATTGCTAGGGGTGAAAGTTCGGTGTACGGTTTGGATTAGGGCCTAATCCAATCCGATCCGAACAAAATTTGGATTTTAATTTTCCAATCCGAATCCAAACCAATTAGAGTTTGAATCCGATCCAATCCAATCCGAATTTTCATACTCTAGATTGGATCCGATCCGAAAATCCGATTTTCTAAAACTTAGTTTTTCGATGAAATAAATTAAGCACAACAGCAGCCTAGTAGATTTAGGAAATGAGGAATTAAGTGTTGTTAGGGTTTTAGGGGAAGGGTTGAAGTGCTACGCCTACCGGGGTATGGACTAAGCTTTTTTAAAAAAAAATAATCCAGTTAAGCTCTTAAGCCCAATCCAGATACATAATACAAGGCATATTACTAGTTGGTTATATTGGATTTTTGGATCCAATTACCCTCAATCCAATCCGATCCGAAAATCCAATTTTCCAAAATTTTCAATCCGAATCCAATCCAAACACAATTCGAATCCGATCCGAATTACTAATTCGGATTGGATTGGATTGGATTTTGGATTTTATCCGAATAACTTTCACCCCTACTCATTGCATTGAAAATCATTGTGTTGTTGGTTATGGTGCATTGATCACCTCTCTTCTTTCTCACTTTAAAGTGAAGACTACTGGTTGGCCTACCTTGGGAATAAAACAAGGTAATATTCTCAATGAAAAGACTTTGTATGGTTTGGACCTCTCTGTCCAAGAGGGAGTGTTAACTCAAGGGAGGATTGCTCCTAGTTCCTCTCACAAGAGAAAACTGCCTAAGGCAGTAGAAGAGGAACTAGTGGAAGTCATACTAGAGGAACATGTTCCTGCCCCTATAGAACCAAAGGAACAGAAACCCAAGAGACGCAAAACTGTTGCAAAAAAGCCTTACCCTCCTGTTCCTAAGAGTGTTAGACAAAGCACTAGGTTGAAAATTGCTAAAACTGTTCCTGTTCCTTCAAATAAGGACTCACCTTTAGTCCTCTCTGATGCAGAGGAACAGGATCAAAATTTACCTAAGGAACCTACTCCTCCATCTTTACCAAAAATACCAGTAACCCTCACCACTATTCCTTCCATCTCTCCCTCATCCTTCTCTGTTCCTTCCAGTTTTGAACAGTTGAAAGTTGAGATGAAAGAACCAAATCCTTTCTCCTCTACATCTACTGACCTTCCACCACAACTACCTTTTCTTCCTTCCATTTACACCACCACCTCACCTTCTGTTTCTCTCCCAGGAACAGCAGGTCCTTCACAAGAAAACACCCCAGTTCCTCCACCAAAATTATCCTCTGCCTCTGGTTCTAAGGGAAAGGAACAAGTTCCTTCGGATGAGTTTGGTTGGGTTAATGAAGTGTGTCTCCCTGCTCAACATATGATTAAGTTTTATAATCATCTTCACTGGACTTTAGATGCTAAAACTGATAAAATGATGGGTTTAATGAAAGTCCTCAGTGATACCGTGATTGAACAACAAAAGAACATGGAGATGATGGCCCAAGCCATTAACAGTTTGAAGCAACAACTAGATGAGCAACATGGAGAGGTGATGAAGAAGTTGGAAGAAGTGGTTGAGGAATAAGTCATTGAGGAACACCATTCTCCTTCCCTTCCTAATGTCTAGTTCTTGTTTCTCTTAAAGGAACAAGAATTCTTAGCTTTTGTTTCTTTTCTTTTCTTCTTTTTCTCTTTTGTACTTTAATGGAACAAGTGCTATAAATAGATGACTTTTGCTATATTTGTCTTCGTTTGTGATTTGAGAGCATAATTTCTTACTTGGAATGGCTAGTATTATGTGATTGATGTTTGAGCAAGTCTAACCTTTGAAATTCCTAACTTAACCATTTTTGGTGCTTGTTAATGGTATCAAGGTCTTGTGCATTACAGTCTTTCCAAAATCACCAAGCGTTTGATCTTTTTGACGATGACAAAGGGGGAAAAGATAAAGGAACAAACTAAGTTGGAAAAATTGCAAAATTGCAATTTTTGAAAAAACTGAAAAAAATATATTAATTAATTAAATTATATAAATTATTATTTAATCTTTTTCATTCTCTTATGTTATTTGTTGTTTTCCTTAGTTTGTAACTTTGTTGTCATCATCAAAAAGGGGAAATTGTTGAACCCTAGTTTTGATGATGACAAAGGAACAAAGTTGCAAACTAAGTATTGGACTAACAAGTTGTTTAAGTGAATGAATTTCAAGGTATCAATGAAAGGAACAAAGAGAATACTAAGTCAAGGAAGAAATCAAGTTTGGATTTTGAAGACTAAGTGAAGATGTTTCATAATTTGGTACTGGAGCAGCATTGGAGCAAGAAGACTAAAGCAAGGCTTTTTGTTTCTAGTTCCATTGTTAAGGAACGAGTAAGAATGGTAAGGAACTATGGAAATTTAGAATGAGAATGAGTGTTTGTTCCTTTGTAAGGAACAGACGCACTGGCGCTTAACTAATAAGTTAAAGGAACTAACTATTAAAAGGAACTAGACTTAGGATGAAGCATTACAACGGTTTAATTATGTCTGTTGGGTAATTTATGCCTAGATTCTAGGTAACCGTTTTATTTAAGGAAAAATCTGATTTTATGGAAAATCTTTTTAAAGAAAAGATTTTATTTTTATAAAAGATAAATATCCTTTTCTGTTTTATGGAAAATATTTTAAAGATAATATCTTTGGTAAAAGGATTTTATTTTGGTTTTAATAATTAAAATGCTTTTTAATTAAATCAGATTTTCGAAATAATGCTTTAAGTGGTTGCTAAAATTAAGGGAGCAGTAACTCAATTCTCTCCCACGTTTAACAGTGATCATGGAGATCATGGGTTGATTGAGGAACGTGTTCCTCCGGGTAAGGAACATCATGGGATAATGATTTTACCACTAACACATGTTTTAATCCCACGTTCTAAGTTATTACCACTATAAATACTAATGTCTAATTAAGTTCCAATTTGTGTCTGACCAAGTGAATTAGTGAGTTTAACTAAGTAAAGTGTCAGTGCCTTCATTCTCTCATAAAAGCCATTTGTTCTTTGTCTTCTTACTCTAATTCCACTGAGTTTATTTTGATCAATTGTATTTTGGTTTTTGGGGTAAGGGGACTTTGAGTGAAGTTCTGTAAGAGAGAAGCTTTGAGTGAAGCGAGTTAAAGTGAGAAACTTTCAAGTGAAGTTGAGAGGAACAACTGTTAAGGGAACAGTTGTTCAGGAACTTGAGTTTAGGAACTCAAGGTGTGGCCCGTGAGTAGAATTAGGCTATAACAAAGTTATTTGGCCTAATTAGTGAAAGAGTTGAGTTTAAAATCCCTAGTGGTCGAGGTTGTTTCTTCTTGTTGGGCCCAAGAAGTTTTTCCTCGTAAAAATCCCTTGTGTTCCTTTAGCTTGTTTCTTTGTTCAAGTTTAAAATTCCGCAAAAAATTACGTTTATTTCTACACATACAATTCACCCCCCCCCTCTTGTATTGTTCCTAGTAAAATAACAATAATACATATATATACTAATAAGAACTATACATGACACTACATGCGGCTAAAAGCGAGAAATTAAGTTAACTGAGCTTCAAAAGCCGAAATAGGCCCGAAATGACATTCACTTACCCAAAATGGGTTTCAATACATGTGAAGCGAGTTTAGTTGATTGTAATACATATATATATACGAAAAAGAACTACACATGACACTACATGCGGCTAAAAGCGAGAAATTAAGTTAATTGAGCTTCAAAAGCCGAAATAGGCCCGAAATGACATTCACTTACCCAAAATGGGTTTCAATACATGTGAAGCGAGTTTAGTTGATTGTAATACATATATATATATATATATATATATATATATATATATATATATATATATATATATATATATATATATATATATATATATATATATATACGAAAAAGAACTACACATGACACTACATGCGGCTAAAAGCGAGAAATTAAGTTAATTGAGCATGAAAAGCCGAAATAGGCCCGAAATGACATTCGCTTACCCAAAATGGGTTTCAATACATGTGAAGCGAGTTTAGTTGATTGTAATATATATATATATATATATATATATACTATATATAGAACTATACATGTACATATATATATATACCCAAAATGATATAAAAATATAAAAAAAACATTACAAAATGGGTTTCATATACATGTGAAGCGAGTTTAGTTGATTGTAATACA
The DNA here is from genome assembly GCA_947648045.1 of Beta corolliflora. Classification (NCBI taxonomy): domain Eukaryota; kingdom Viridiplantae; phylum Streptophyta; class Magnoliopsida; order Caryophyllales; family Amaranthaceae; genus Beta; species Beta corolliflora. The sequence continues at coordinate 269,227 of CANSZD010000186.1, read as the reverse complement.
TATATATATATATATATATATATATATATATATATATATATATATATATATATATATATATATACTAATAAGAACTATACATGACACTACATGCGGCTAAAAGCGAGAAATTAAGTTAATTGAGGTTGAAAAGCCGAAATAGGCCCGAAATGACATTCACTTACCCAAAATCGGTTTCAATACATGTGAAGCGAGTTTAGTTGATTGTAATACATATATATATACTAATAAGAACAATACATGACACTACATGCGGCTAAAAGCGAGAAATTAAGTTAATTGAGCTTGAAAAGCCGAAATAGGCCCGAAATGACATTCACTTACCCAAAATGGGTTTCAATACATGTGAAGGTTGATTGTAATATATATATATATATATACTAATAAGAACTATACATGACACTATATGCGGCTAAAAGCGAGAAATTAAGCTAATTGAGCTTGAAAAGCCAAAATTGGCCCGAAATGACATTCACTTACCCAAAATGGGTTTCAATACATGTGAAGCGAGTTTAGTTGATTGAAATACATATATATATAGTACTAAGAACTTTACATGACACTACATGCGGCTAAAAGTGAAAAATAAAGTAAAATGACCTTGCAAAGCCGAAAGCCGGAATTGGAACCAAAGAAGTCGAGCCTATTGTTTACTTTTGCCACCTTCATTTGAAGTTTCAACCATTATCCCTTCCCCGTGATCTGCACACATGTAACTTGTCGCTAACTCCGCATCAGTGATATCGGAGTTGAGAATGGTGAAAGGCGGGGTGTCTTCAAATGCATCATTCTCCTCCTCATCCTCAACATCACCAACTCCAAGTATAATTCTTTTTCCCGGGACAACAATTGACCACTTGTTATCAGAAGGGTCAGTTACGTAGAATACTTGCTTAACTTGTGATGCAAGCACGAATGGCTCTTCACTATCACGCAACCGACCCAAGTCTACGAGAGTAAATCCACAAGGGTCATCTTTTCTTATGTAACGCCGGTTATAATCAACCCACTTGCATCGAAATAAGCAGACCGTGAAACCAGAGTAGTCAAGCTCACATTTATCTTGAACTCGCCCATAGTATAACAATCTACTTGCATACTGTGTAGATGATGCCTCTACTGAAACACCACTATTCTGGAGAGATCTCGATTTTTGATCTTGACGATATGTCCAATACGTATATCCGTTAACATCATAACTCTCATAGGAGTACACAGCTTCTCAAGGACCAAATGCTAGCCACTTCAGAGTTTCAGAAACATTGGAATCTACTTCACGCATTATTTGGTTATGGAACCAATCAATAAACGTCTTATTATGCAACTGCATCAATGCTCTAGTCCCTTTACCTGGATTCTGGTCACGCAACTCCTCCAAATGCTCATCCAAGTAAGGATGCACCTTACCATATGCTGCAATACAAATAAGTGTGCTTGTATGCGCCTTTCAACAGGAGGTACGATCATTTTGGAGCCAAGTGTACCTTTACCCGCGAGTCTGCCCTCGTGTCGAGATGTAGGAAGTCCAATAGGATCAACATTAGTTAAGAACTCAGCCACAAAATTACCGACCTCTTCACTCACAATCCCCTGAATTATACTTCCTTCTGGTTGCGCTGGATTCCTTACTTTATCTTTCAAAGAGCCCATATGTCTCTCAAAGGGATAGCACCACCTCAAAAACACCGAACCACATAGCTTAATTTCTCGAACTAGATGTACAACCAAATGGACCATAATGTCGAAGAAAGCAGGTGGGAAGTACATCTCAAACTTGCATAAAGTCTGTATCACGCTAGCCTGGAGAGCATCAAGCTTCGAGGGTTGTAACGTTTTGCTACATATAGTATTGAAAAAAGAACACAGCTCTGTTATGGTATGTCTCACGTGTTTCGGCAATATCCCTCGAATTGCAATCGGTAAGAATACTTGCATCATTACATGACAATCATGAGACTTCATGCTCGATAATTTCAACTCACCGTCTAAGGTAACAAATCTTTTCATGTTCGATGAGTACCCTGATGGAACCTTAATGTTGTACAAACACTAGCCAAAAATACGCTTCTCGGCTCTAGATAGAGTGTAGCAAGCCGGAGGTAAATAGTTCCTATCATCATCCTTCACCGTTTTCTTTCCTTTTCTTTCAATTCCTGCAGGCGACCCTTCTTCATGTTCCTTTTCTTTTCCCTTTCCTTTTCCTTTTCCAGACACTTTCTCTTTTTTCTTTCTTTTCTTAGTGTCCCTCTTTTGAACCCATAGTTCTGGTCGAAGCCCCTCACTTTCCAGATACAGTCGCACCCCTTTGCTATCCTTTGTCTTATGTGGAATATTCATTAGTGTCCCCATAATGGTGTCACATACATTTTTCTCTATGTGCATGACATCGAGACAATGTCTAACCTCTAGATCTATCCAATATGGAAGTTTCCACATAATAGACTCCATTTTCCAAAGTCCCTTAGCACCATCACTCGCTCCTTTGCCGAATATCGTTGCAATACCCTTGACCTGATCAAAAACCTCAATACCAGTCAATGGCCTACGAGCAACCCCTTCCTCAACTGTTCCATGGAATGCCTTCTTCTTATTATGATAAGGATGATCGCGTCGAAGGAACCTTCGGGTCCGCATATAAACTTCTTTGTGACAAGTAGTAATATATTTAGATGCTGTGTCGTCCATGCAAATCGGGCATGCTTTCTTCCCTTTGTTCTTGTACCCGGATAAGTTCCCATAAGCAGGATAGTCATTAAGAGTCCATAAAAGCATGGCACGCAATGTGAATACCTCATCAGCATGTGCGTCATACACAGAAACTCCTTCATCCCACATTTTTCTCAAATCATCAACAAGTGGTTGGAGGTAGACATCTATGTCGTTTCCAGGCTGTTTCGCCCTGAAATAAGAATCGACAACATGATATATTTGCGTTTCATGCACAACTAAGGAGGCAAGTTGTATAACTAGAAGAACCGGCCACGTACTATGTTGAGAAATAAGAGTGCCAAATGGGTTCATTCCATCCGTGCATAGGCCAAGCCTCAAATTTCTTTCCTCGGCAGCAAAGGTCTTATGAAAATGATTGATACCTTTCCACTTAGGAGAATCAGCCGGATGTTTGAGAAAACCGTCCTTTTTCCTTCGTTCTGCATGCCACCTCAAGTTCTTAGCATCTTTTTGGATTGAAAACATGCGCTTGAATCGTGGTATAATCGGAAGATATCACATCACCTTTGCTGGAGGACCTTTCTTATCACTAACCCCTACGCGCCTGTAATGCGACTTCCCACATCGAGGACACTCATTCATATTTTCATATTCATTTCGATATAGTACACAATCGTTTGGACAAGCATGTATCCTCTGGTACTCTAAACCGAAGGAACACATCAGTTTCTTAGCATAGTAGTTCGACTTGGGTAGTTCATGGTCGTCCGGCAACATATCACCAAATGCTTGCTACAAGGAAGTGAAACAAGAGTCACTTATACCGGCTTTCGTCTTGATATTAAAGAGTGTTATCACGGCCGTCAGCTTGGTGTACCTCGTACAACCGGGATACAACGGTTTCCGAGATGCCTCGTCCATGCACTCAAAAATACGAGGCCGTTTGCCAGAATGATCTACCCCCGCCATCATCTCCTCGATATGATCCCCTTCATCATCATCATCCTCTACTTCAATATCCTCATATTCGTCCTCGATGCTGTCATTCTCAATTACATCAAACTCACCTTCTTCATGCACATCGTTAACAATGGCATTTCGACCATCATATATACCCTCCTCACCGTGCCAAACCCATACATAGTAGTCTTGTCTAAACCCGCGACGAAAGATATGCTCCCTAAGCGACTCAATGCTACTAACGATGCTCACATTACCACAATCAACACAAGGACAATAAAACCCCTCGGTTCCCTTTGCAGCCTGATGACTTAATGCAGCATCACAAAATTCAAAGACTCCATCCACGAATTCACACGTGTCACGACTACCATACATCCATGCACGATTCATTTCAACCAAACCTAGCTCTAATTAAACACAAGCAACAAGTACCCCATGTCAATGACGAACTTCATTACACTATTAGAGTTTATACACGATATATATTTAATGAAATTATGCATGCTTTCCAAGGGTCTTTATCACTCCAACCTAACCCATCCTTAGATGTCTAATCTCACTAGTGAATGTATTGCCTTATGTTCGAATCTACACCCAGAGAACAAAAGTAGGGAAACGACGAGCCAAGATTTTCCTCTAGAATCGAACTAAAGACATACATTCACCACCTAAGTGAGATTAAACATCTAAGAACAATCCCAAACCGGGGACTATTCAGGACTTACTCCTAATGAGTAAGTCTCGAACGGGTATCTAGGCATATGATATGATGATGCAAACATAGGTTTTTAAAAACAACAAAACATTTTACATTTAATCTCAATTCAACGATAAATATATACACATTTGCACATATAAACCAATTTACTATGAAAGAAAGTTAAATATGAGTGATAACATACCAATATCAAGGTTGTGAATAGAGAAATCGAGCTCAACACTCCGTCACTAGCTAGCTTCAATAATCAACAACAAAGTATAAAGTTAAGATTGGTATAAATTAGCAAATCAAACAAAACTAAACTAAACTAAACTAATTAAATAGCTAAACCAATAATCATATTCAACGTTTAAAGTTCAAACCTAACTACTTAGTAAGTAGTACAGCAACAGCAACAGCAACAACAAACAACAACAATAAACAACTAACTACTAAGACTACTACTACTACTACTACTACTACTACTACTACTACTACTACTACTACTACTACTACTACTACTACTACTACTACTACTACTACTACTACTACTACTACTACTACTACTACTACTACTACTACTCTACTACTACTACTACTACTACTACTACTACTGCTACTACTACTACTACTACTACTACTACTACTGCTGCTACTACTACTACTACTACTACTACTACTACTACTACTACTACTACTACTACTACTACTACTGCTGCTACTACTACTACTACTACTACTACTACTACTACTACTACTACTACTACTACTACTACTACTACTACTACTACTACTACTACTACTACTACTACTACTACTACTACTACTACTACTACTACTACTACTACTACTACTACTACTACTACTACTACTACTACTACTACTACTACTACTACTACTACTACTACTACTACTACTACTACTACTGCTACTACTACTACTACTACTACTACTACTACTACTACTACTACTACTACTACTACTACTACTACTACTACTACTACTACTACTACTGCTACTACTACTACTACTACTACTACTACTACTACTACTACTACTACTACTACTACTACTACTACTACTACTACTACTACTACTACTACTACTACTGCTACTACTACTGCTGCTGCTGCTGCTGCTGCTGCTGCTACTGCTGCTGCTACTACTACTACTACTACTACTACTACTACTACTACTACTACTACTACTACTACTACTACTACTACTACTACTACTACTACTACTACTACTACTACTACTACTACTACTACTACTACTACTACTACTACTACTACTACTACTACTACTACTACTACTACTACTACTACTACTACTACTACTACTACTACTACTACTACTACTACTACTACTACTACTACTACTACTACTACTACTACTACTACTACTACTACTACTACTACTACTACTACTACTACTACTACTACTACTACTACTACTACTACTACCACAACAAAGTCCTAGTTTTGTAACCTAAAAATCAAACTAACTATTTTAAATAAAATCAAATAAACTCAAATCAATCAAATTTACACCCTTTAACTATAATACAACCTAATTTCACTGACAATTATTCATAAAACTACAATTAATTATAAAACTTGAAGCTTCAAATATGAGATTCAATAAAAGTTGAGAAATTTTAGGTACCTAAGAAGAGGAGGAGAAATGTAGGTGTTTAGGGCACGGTGGAGGTGCGGCGGTGGAGCTGCTAGGGCACGGTGCAGCCGCAGAGGAGGACGCACGGTGCAGCCGCAGAGGAGGACGCACGGTGCAGCCACGGAGGAGGACCACCGCTATTACTGTTGTTGATGAAAAGAAAGACCACAACTTCTAGGGTTTGTTGTTGATGAAGCGTGGAGGTGCGGCGGTGGAGGTGCGGCGGTGGAGGTGCGGCGGTGGTGCTGCTAGTGGCGTCAGCGGTGAGCTATTGAGAAGGAAGGAGGGAGTTCGTTTTTTAAATTTCTAAGCTAAGGAAGGAGGGAGTCAGGGAGTCGCGCGCAAAAATGGAATGAGACTCGACCATTTCACTCGGGATTTAGGAAAAAAAAACAAAATAAACCGCTGCGGTTCAGAAAACCGCAACGGTTAACTGACAACCGCAGCATTTTGTTTTAATCGTTGCGGTTTTCTGAAGACCGAAGCGGTTTATGCTCCCACTTTCCCCCCAAATTTTTCGACGATTTACCGCTGCGGTTCTCTTAAGGACCGCAGCGGTTGTCTTGTGACATTTAGCGTTTTTTCCACTAGTGATAAGGATGTTAAATTAGTCAAAGTATTGTGGTCAAATCATCAGACGAGGAAGCAACATGGGAAGGCGAAGCGGATATGCGCAAGAAATATCCTGAGTGGTTTTCCGAGGTTAGTTGTCGAGTTACGAGGTTGTAACTCCTTTTAAGGGGGGTAGAATGTGATAGAGTTTTCGCCCTTTTACCATAGTTATTGCATTTTAGCCGTTATATGCATTTTAGACATGAGCATTTGAGTCAGAAACTGCAATTTTGGATTTTAATCCGTTTTTGGAAAGTGATTATGACTTTTTGTCTTAAGTTTCGAGGTCGAAACTTCTTTTAGGGGGGTAGACTGTAATACCCCATATTTTTGAGTATTTATTTAAATAATTACATATTTATTTTCTAAAATAAATATTTTAAGCAAAGGGTATATTAGTATTTTCACATGTTTTTAAATTATTTTGGCGGGAATATAGCACCAAACTTGATTTGTCAAACTTTTGGGATTTAAATTCTAGTCAAAATTTTATTAAATAAGTTTTAAAAAAAAATTGAAAATGAATTTTGGAGGAAAATAATAAATTTTTTTGAGCCATTTTTGGCCGGCCACCTTGTGTTAAAGGTGGGGAGTTTTGATTTCCTAAAATTTCCAAATTAATGATGGAGGTTACAAATCTTTGTTTAATCTCCTAATTTATGGTGAAGGTTACAAACTATTTAATTTTGGAAATTAAGTACTTAAATACCCCATACCTTAAGCCATCTTTTTCACACAAAAACTTTGAAGAATCCATACTCTCTCTCTTATTTCAAGGTTCTTCCTTCTCTTCTTAATCTATTCTAGTTTCATATTTCTCATTCAAGCTCCAATTTTCTTTGGTTTAAGAAAAATATTTTCATATTTCTTACTCAAAAATATTATGCTCATGATAGGTTATTCATGTTTAAATTCATGATTAAGTTCATGTGATAAGTTACTTATTAGATTTTTATATTATTGGTTGGTTAGGAGATCGTTCAAGATTAAGACTAAGTGAAGTTACTAGTATACTCTTTGTGCAGAATCAAGGTACGTTATGTAGATAGATCTTTTGAAATGTGGTTTTATGTGGTAAAGTTGTTTATTGATTTAATGGTTGGATTGGTTTAGAAATTTGGTTTAATTAAAGGAAAAATTGATAGGAATAATCCCACCTTTTGGTGATCTTCTCTAAACAGTCCGACCTTCTAGTAATCTCAAAATAATCCCACCTTTGCACCTCTTATTCTTAAAATGGTCCTAACCTGTTGATTACTAGTTTAATAGGTAAAATTTGATACATGTCATTTTTTCATAGGTCTAGAATTTTAAATTAAATTTTCATGATTTTAAAAAAATTCTCTTATACCCCCTTCCCCTCAACTGCCTCCCTCTCTCTCCTGCCACCAACGCCTCTCAGCTACCCTTTCTCTCTCCTCCCACCATGTCACCAATGCTCCTCCATCGTCCTTTCTCTCTCACCCCATTGCTAACACCCTAGCCGGCCATTAACACCCCTTTCACCATGCTTTCTCTCTCCCCCTGTCCACCACCCTTTCTCTCTCTACCCTTGCTGATACCCCTGCACCAACCCGACAACCCCCATTCTCTTCCTCATTCTCCATCACCACTGCCACCACCATCTATCGTGGGCCAATCACCATTCACCAATAGGGAGAAAATGGGGATGCAAACCTTGCCTCGAGAAAGGCCGCAAAGCCATTAATCTATTCAATGGTTCATCACCAAGACACCAACCCCAATTCTCTTTCCTCGTTTTCTTCATCACACCCAATTTGTTTTACCTGATCCGAGTTGACTTGTTGCTTTTTTTCTGTTTTATGTGTGATTGTAATTGAGGAATCAGTTATATTGGTGATGAAAAGTTTTGTGGGTTTCGTTTTTCGTGGATTTTGGTTGCTTCTTAAATTGGATGTTTTGATTTTTTTTTTTTTTTTTTGTTGTGGTGATTTGTGAATTTTGGTGTAGAAATTATTAACAGCAATGTCAATGGTTTTAGTTGTTGAAAGGAAAATATAATCAGGTTTTTGGTTAGGTAGGGTGGGGTTGTGGTAGTGGGTGGGTGGTTTTGGTGTGGGGCTGGGTGGATTTCGGAGGGTGGTTTTGGTCAGTTCGTGTGGGTCTGGGTGGGTCAGTCACTCAGTTAAGGGTGCTGGTTGTTAAGTGGAGGAGAGAGAAAGAGGTGGTTGTGGGGTTGATTACAGGGAGAAGGGGCTTATTGAAGAAAAAAACGAAAAGAAAAAAAAGTGATTTGAACCTATTCAATAAGTTTCAGGTAAAAAAGTCCAATTAAAGAAGATAAGGTGCAAAGGTAGGATTATTTTGAGATTAGTAAAAGGTGGGACTGTTTAGAGAAGACCACCAAAAGATGGGATTATTCTTATCAATTTTTCCTTAATTAAAATGGTTACAACATTTTATTATTCACTTTTGGAAGAGAAAAGAAGGAATGATTTTATCAATCATTTTTATATGAAAGTTTTATTATCATTTTTGGAAATTGAATTTATTATTACAAGGAAAGGTTTGATTGATTTTTTATGAACTTTGAATGTTCAAAAAGTTGTTTATGATAAAAGGAGATTTATTCATGACCTACAAGTCATATTATTATTATTAGGAATAATTGACGCGAACAGCACTAACTATTGGTTTGGTTCACAAAACAGCACGAACTAAACGAGGTGCAGTGCACAGCACAAACTTCATAAGGTGGGTGCACGAAACAACATAAATGAAGATTTTGGCTTGAGATTTCATTTAAGCCGGAGAATCTTCAATATTTTAATATATTTAGGGAATCTCTCCCACTTAATTAGTTTGCCTTTAGTTTTTTTAGTTTTCCTCCCTTTTTACTTCCAACATAACGTGACCCCTCCTCATTTCCCCTAAATTATACCCTTTTTTCAATCTAAGAAAACCCCCAAATTGATTTTCTCTTTAAAACCTTAGAAGCTGAAGATGAGTGTCAGATCTTTAGCAAATTCAAGGAAGAAGGCAAAAAGCTATGGAGGATGCTCAAGTTATATACGCTGCAGCCATATATTATGGGTCTACTTTATCCCAACAATGAACATTACCCCCAATATATGTCCCATTTTCATCCAATGTGCCTCCATGTACCAATTTAATGGTGAATCTACCTTTCATAGCCTAATAAACAACAATTACAGCAAAGAATTGCAAAAAAGATCAACAAACAAAAAATACATACCAAAATTATGACAAAAGAAATGTTCAATTCGCTAAATTAACGCATTAAAAAAAACCCCAATTACAAGCCCTAATTACTCATACAAAACATACACAACATACATATGATTTTGAGTATAATTAGAGGATGCGAAAACTTACAAAACTCATTGGGGTGACCTTCAATCGTGCAACAATGGAGCTCGGTGACCTTAGTATTCTAACAATGGAAGATGATGAAGATGAAAGGGTACTTTATTGGGGTTCAATACTTTGAGGAGGGGTCACATGTGGGAGTAAAAAGGGAGGGAAACAAAATGGCAAACTAATCAAGTGTAAGAGATTCTTTAAATATCTTAAAATATTAAAGATTCCCTGGCCTAAATGGAATCTCAGGCCAAAATCTTCATTTATGTCGCTTCGTGCATCCACCTTATGAAGTTTGTGCTGTGCACCACACCTCGTTTAGTTCGTGTTGTTTTGTGCACCAAACTAATAGTTGGTGTTGTTCGCGCCAATTTACCCTTATTATTATTACCGCTTGATTAACATCAAGAAGGGTTTATGCTTCAAAGTCCACTTGTTGGCAATTATTGTTACCCCTTTGATATAGATCCGTGATGGGATGAGTAGCTTGGGGGGTGTGCACACTTAGGAAAAGGAAGGGGAGATAAGAAGAGGAATTGTTTTCAATGTTATTGCTCATCCAAGTTATTTGAAAAGAGTTTGTTCTTAAAGGTTATTTTTGAATTATTATTAAAGTGTTGGAAAGAGTTTATTCTAAAAAAATAAGTCTTGAATTATTGGTGATGGAGTTTTCGAAATAAAAATTGTTACGAACTAACAAATATCTTACTTATCTAGTACATTTCGTACTCACTTTTATACTGACGCGTATTTCATTTTTCCTATTTGGCTTTGCCTTGTTTACCTTTTTCGTAAGCAGTTTTGCAAATGAATTTTGAATGTGCATGGGAGCATACTAGGAAGGGGATCTTCCCCTAGATTAGAGTGTTTTATTTGTTTTAAGTTTGAGACAATATTTACTTTTAATAATAAAGAGTTGTTATTATTCTGGTTAAAGTCTTCCGCTGCAAGTTATTCAGTTAGTTAGTAGTAATTGGTTGCCGAAAGTGTGTTAGTGACAGTTATACTCCTAAATTACTCAAATATTATTTACTAAATTATTTATTTGAAAGTGAGTAATTTGGGGGTGTTACATTGCCAAAGTCCAATAATGAGAGAGCAGTGAGATGAGATAGCGACGAGTGTGAGAGAGAGAAAAGAACAGAAGAAGTGAGAGAGATGAGCTAGAGAAGAATGGCAGAAGTGAGAGAGATGAGCGAGAGAATAACGACATAGTTGAGAGAGAGGAGCGAGAGAAGAACGAAAGAAGTGAGGGAGGAGATTGAGACTGAGAGAGCGAATAGAGGAGAGTTAGATTGAGAGAGCGAATAGGTTATAATGTGAGCAAGGAAAACGGTGCCCACAAACACACAACCAAACCCTAAACGCGTCTGATGCATTACTAATATCTAGTGCTTCAGTTATTAGAGAAACCGCAGCAATAGGTTAATAAATTTGTAATATTTTAATCTATTGCTGCGGTTTCTAGCAATAGATTATTTTTGCTTTACTTTTTTTCTCACATCGTCTATTGTTGCGTATGGGTAAAACTGCAGCAATTCAATAGCAGCAATAAGGTAATTTTCTACTAGTGGGGTGTGCATTAGTTGTTGCAATATCAAATGCATTAGTTGATATGTATGGGCAATGAAAATGTATTCATTCTAACCGAAAAGTTTTTCTTCTCATGGAATACGCTTATAAGTGTTCATGAACAATCTGGTTATCATCATGGTATTTCACTGCTTTGTTGTTGTAGGCTTGTTTTTATTCGCCTACACGGTGTGAGCGCGTATTTGACTACCTTATTAAAGGGTTTTATCGAAAAACGCTTTGAAGTCGCCAACAAGTCTTTAAAGGAAGACTCATAAACCTAATTAATATTGGGTAATCTTAGCAACAACTTTGGTACTTATCCAATGTAGATTTTCCAGTCATAACTTCATTTATGTTCATGAACCAAAATTCGAGTTCGGAGGTGATACTAAAAGTTAGACGCACATCGGAAAGAAGAAATAAGCGTCTATTTATAGCATGCACGGGAATTAACCACAACTCCACTTATTCCTCCACTAAAAGTAAGTTTCCTAATTTTTAGGCACTTGCCCATGATGAGTTAGTTGGAAGAAACTTGGAGAGAAAGCAGTCAAAGTCTTAGTAGTTACTTATATCACATTTATCGTAAGACAATTAAAGTAAAAATAGGAAACAAAAAGAAAATAAATACTTGGAGAAAAAGCAACATTTTATCAAAGTTAATTCAAGATATATTTTTGCAAAACTCATTTTTTATTTGTTTTCTTATGCAAAAATATTTTACTTAAAACCTTTTCATAATCATGACATAAACACATGAGTTCCAGTTCGTACAGGAACACGGGCCTAAAAACACAAGTTACAGTACTTCATAAAAACTCATTGTACGTATATAAATCTAGGCTCTTTATTTTCCTAAATAAAAGATATTAATATTAGAATCCTAAGTTAAAACTGATTTCATTAAAACTTATCCTTTATTTAAAAACTAAATCTTATGCAAAAATAACTAATGCATATTATAATTGAAAACAATTAACCGTAGAGATTTAATAGGAAACAAAATCTAAATAAATTCCTATATGTTAGGAGAATAATATGCAATAGACGCTCTAACACTAAGATGCTTTTGACTATAAGTTCCATGATGTTCCTTTAGGTAACTTACTCTATTATCTTTCATGTTTCTACATACTTACATGAATCCTAAAAAATAAACTCATAATTTTCTGTTTTCATGCTCCATGTTGCTCCAACTCAAAAACTACATATCGATAGCTCCGTCTCTGGAACTTCGTTGTGCTAGTTCCTTTCTGGAAATGCGGTTCCTGCTCGGGAAGTTCCTTGTAGTTGTTTCGACTTCCGACTCTGGTATTTCATGTTGCTATTCTCACTCGGGAACTACTTTGGTACTTCATATTCAATGTTCCTCTTACGATCTACCTAGGAACTGCTCTGTTTGTGTTCCTTCTAGGAACTTTTCTAGAAACTTTGTTATTGCTTGCTTCTATATCATTTGTCTTGAACTCTTCATGTTTGGTTCCAACTTAGGAACTTACATAAAGTCTAGCAGGACATTTGTATAATCAGACTTCTTCTCTCTTTGGAGTTTCCCATCAAGAACTTCACTAGTTGGAATTCTTTCATGGTGTCATATATTCGACCGTCCATGATTTGTTCTATATTAATGTAATATGCACATCTCAAAGACACATGTTAGTTAGATAATCATCATTTCTTTACAATAATCAATTATTTACAATCATCAAAACATTACATGACTCAACAATATTCCCCTTTTTTTATGATGACAAAGAAATGATATGCTTATCACAAATTATACACTAAATGACGTATAACTTCCCTTAATGAGCAAGTCATGCATGTATACGAAGGAAATATTCATAATAAGATAAGCACATCATACGAGGAACTTTTATCATATAAGGATAGACTTTACCATAAGCATCATACATATTCTTCCCACTTATGTCATTATCGAAAAGGATCATTTTACACACATTTGTTTTAGGTAAATCATATAAACACATGGCTATATGCATACTTACCACCATGAAGGTTAAATACCTGTTAGTCCTAAAAGTCTCAAGAATCTCAATTTTGAAACTTAGGATGTTGTGCTACACGAATTTTCAACTCACAATCCAAAGACCCAACTTCAAAACCACTGAAGGAACTTGACAAATAATGAATTAAGAATCAAGCAAAAATCAGATTTCAAAGTCAAGAATGGATTAAGAGAATAGCATATTATAATATCCGGCCTAAATAAAAAGGAAAAATTATTTTAATTAAGTCAACCTTTGCGTGGTCTTCCTATTTCAAGTCTAACTTTTGATTATTCTTAATCAAGTCCACTTTACATGATGATTAACTTTAATCAGGGACTATGACCACTTACCTGAAGAACTGGTAATACATAAAGGTTGTTGGAAGTCTGCTTGTATTAAAGTCATGCAAACCCACCCAAATAACATTACCCACCCAAATAACATTACCCACCCAAAAAACCCCACAAAAAAAACGAAAACCCCAAAAAAAACAAAACCAATTGCTTTCTCTCCTCCATTTTATTTCATCAGAGCAAAAACTCAAGGAAGGTGCGATAATTTGAATTTGCGAAGGGAATTGTGAAGGGAATTGCGAAAGGTTTTAATTCCTTCTTCAACATTGTAAGTATATGTTTAATTCCTTCCAGTTTTATGTCCGATTTAAATTTTTAGGGTTTTGGTGTTTCATCTTGCTTGATGGCTTATAGTGTTACTTAGATGTTTAATTTAGCTTATAGTTTTAAATTACATGTTTAATTTAGTTTAAATTCATCTTTCATGATTATTAGGTTGCAATGTCAGATAGTTTGTTCTCAAATGTTACTTTACGGTTCTGGCATGGAGGGAAATTCATGAAAGCTAATACTGGGGAGATGATATACCTAGGGGGTAAAGGCAGGACCTTTCAAGCATGTCCAGATGAATTATGTTATTGGGGGGTTCATGAGATGGCCACAAAAACTGGAAATTATGATAACATTGATGGGGTTTGGTATCTTAGGCCAGGAGAAGAGATGATAGTGGGGTTGACAAAAATTGAGGGTGATGCTCAGGTCTTTGAAGCTGGGCAATTAGCCATTAAAAATAGGTCAATTGACTTGTATGTGCAGCATAAAGGCAATGACATATCACAATTGAAGAATATTCCTGCCACCCAAAAACCCCAAAAAAATACAATTCCTGTTCCCAAACCAATTGTTGTTTCCCAACCCACTAAAAATAATAAATTGACACCAAGAAGGGGACCACCTCCTTCTAAAACTGATTTGCCACCTAGACCTAGGTTGAGAAGTGATGATGTATGCATTTTGTTGGATTTTGACACCTCATCTTTGACTGAGACCTCATCTAAAGTAGATAAAGGTCAAGAACCTGTAACATACCTACAAAAAAGCCCACAAAAAACACCAGAAAAAAACAAAACTCAACCCTTAGCCACAGAACAACCCTTGAACAATGAATTTCTGGAAAACTATGAGTGGACTGACCCTAGACCTAATGACAGTCCTTTGAGGTTGGATGAGCTACTAGGCCAGCACAGTGATGAATCTGATGATTCACTATATGAACCAGAAAAAAGGGGGTCAAGTGGGAAGGTGGTAGGAGAGGAAGAAGAAACTGAGGATGCAGATCTGAGTGAGGGAGAAAATAGTGATGATGCAGATCTGAGTGAGGGATATGAGGAGGAATTTGGGGAAGAAGATAAGGAGGAACCTGTGCTAGAAGAGTCTGATTGCAGTGATGAAGAATATCACATTGCTAGGGAGAGGGTGAGAAACATTAACAGCAAGTTGTTACAACAAGCTTACCAACTTCAAAAAGAAGCTGTTGAAGGCACATTAAATGCCCAAAAAAATCCTACAACTGGGAGATCTATTGTGACAGGGGAGTGTGGCTATGAGAGTGAGTACTTTGACAGTGATGAGGACCTAAACACACCTCCAGCCAGTGGTGATGAGGCAGAGGGCAGTAGCAGACCTAGTAGAGGAGTGTTATTTAGTCCTAAAACAGATTTCAGCAAGTTTGAGTGGAAGCTAGGCCAAAGGTTTGCAACCAGGGATGATTTCAAGCAGGCAGTGGCTAAGTACTCTATTTTACAAGGAAGGAACCTCACTTTTTTGATAAGCAACAGGTCAAGAAGGTAGGAACTTGGGGTGAGGTGTGTAAAGGGGTGTTCATTTTACTTGTATGGGTCTTGGCATTCATTGAAGGCAACTTTTTTAGTGAGGAAGGTGGTGGGAGTGCATAAGTGTCACAGAAACATGAAGAAGAATAGGCAGCTGAAGGCTTCATGGGTAGCTAAGGAAATGCTAGAGGTTTTCAAGGCTAGGCCCCATTGGCCAGCCAAGGACATACAAGAAACAATCAAAAGGGCTTATAAGGTGCTGGTGAAGAAAAGTTTTGCCTACAAAGTGAAGTATCATGCCCACAAGCTACTTCATGGGTCAATGCAAGATCATTACCTCAAGTTAGGGAGGTACATAGAAGCAATCAGGCAAACAAGCCCTAACACAGTCTTGGATTTGGTGGTTGACACAAGTAAGAAGTCAAATCCACCTACATTCCAAAGACTTTTCACTTGCTATGAGGGGTTGGCCATGGGGTGGAAGGAAGGGTGCAGAAGGATCATATGCATTGATGCTGCATTTTTTAAGACATTCCTTGGTGGTCAGATCTTGTCTGCAGTAGGGAGGGATGCCAATGAGCAGATGTTCCCAATTGCTTGGGCTGCAGTTGAGGGAGAAAACAACTATTCTTGGGTCTGGTTTATCACTCACCTTCAGAGTTGCCTTGACTTGGGAGATGGTACTGGATTGGCCATTGTTAGTGATGAGCACCTTGTAAGTTATTACTTTATTATGTTAATGTGAATTGTGGCCATCATTGTATATATATGTGAATTATGTGAATTACTATGTTAATGTTGAAATGTTGATTAAAATACACTTGCAAACTAATGTTAAACTGATGATTTAGGTTGAAATCTTGCAAACTAATGTTAAACTGATGATTTAGGTTGAAATCTTGCAAACTAATGTTAAACTGATGATTTAGGTTGAAATGTTGATTATAAACACTTACACACTAATGTTAAAGTGTAGACTAAGGTTTGTTGATTATATACACTTGCACACTAATGTTAAACTGATTAAAATGTTGATTAAAATGTTGAATTAGGTTTAATGTTGTAATGATATTAACTTGCATTGCTTCTGTGCTTTTGATATTTAGGCTATACTACATGATGTGGCCACTGTGTTGCCAAAGGCAGAGCACAGACATTGTGCTCGCCATGTTTTTGCACACTGGCATAAGCATTTTAGGGGAGATGACATGAAGTTAAAATTCTGGAGCATAGCTAAATCTTATAGCATGGCTGACTACAATGACTCATTGGATGAATTGGATAAAGAAAATGTTGATGCTGCAGCTTCTTTTAGGGCATATAACCCAGCTTGCTTCTGTAGGGCTTTCATGAGTGATGATATCAGGTCTGATGCAATAACTAATAACATGGCAGAAACATTTAATGGTTACATAGTCAATGCTAGGACCAAACACCTAATTTACATGTTGGAGGATATTAGGGTTGCTCTAATGCAAAGACTAGTGACCAAAAGACAAGAAATGGAGAAGTGTAATTCAGTTTTATGCCCTAGGATACAAGCTATGTTGGATAAGGAGAAGGAAAAAGCTTCATTGTGTGATGTTATCCCCTCAACAGATATGATTTTCAATGTTAAGTTCTATCTTGATCAGTTGATAGTAAACCTTGAGGCTAGAACATGTACCTGCAAGAAATGGGACAAATTAGGTGTGCCTTGTTGCCATGTTGTGGCCTGTATTGAGTTCCTAAACCAAGAAGCAGAATTTTATGTTGATGAGTGTTATAGAAAAGAGGTATACCTGAGAACTTATGTTGCTGCCATACCACCTATTGAGGGTGAAAGACATTGGCCTCGGGTGGAGTGTAAGTTGGATCCCCCTCCAATTAAGGTGGGACCAGGGAGGCCGAGAAAGAATAGGATTAGAGATCCATATGAGGATCCCAAGAGGCCAGGACAACTAACAAGGCATGGCATGGAAATGACATGCACCTTGTGTAGGGAAAAGGGCCACAATAAAAGGGGTTGTCCTAAAAAGGATACTGCACAGCCACTTGAACCCCCACCTAAAAGAGGAAGACCAACAAAAGAACCAACTTCAGCTCCCACAGAAGCATCAACATCCCACCACTCAGTCACTGCACAACCTACACAACTAGGCAGGGGTGGGAGGATGATATTAGGTGGGATAGGAGCTAGAGGGGCTACAACTGGAAGGGGCAGAGGTGGTGGCTCTGGTGCAAGAGGCAGAGGGAGAGGAAGAAATCAGGTATGCTAACTTGTTGTTTGTCCTTAATTAATCCATTAATTGTATCACCTGCACTAACTCTATTTTGTTTTTGTTTCAGGTAGCAGTAGGTGTTGGTGTATTGATTATGGGTGATGGAGCCCAGATCATTAACCCAACTAGAGCAAGAGGGGGTGGAAGAGGTAGGACTGGTGGAAGAGGCAGGACTACAGTTGGTGGAAGAGGCACAGATGGCAGCCAGTTAAGCCAAGGATCCCAAGTTATTGACCCAAATCAGTAGAGCTATTGCTGGACATGTTGGTTTTTATCAATTTGGAGAAAGTTGCAATCTTTTGGAGTGAAATATACTTCTTATAGTTTAGTTATTTGTAATCACAGTTTGTTGAACTTGCAATTGTTGCAATTAGTTAGGGATGAGACAAAATTGGTGATTTATGCAATGAATCCTTTTAATATGAATTTGCAACTGTGCAATTGTAAGTACTAGCTTCCTGTTGGAAATTGAAGAACATTTTTTTGTCATTTCAAGTTGTTGTCTACTTATCTATGCACTGAAAATTTAAAACAAAATTTTCTTTATTAGTACCATCTCAAACTGAGCACAATAGTACATCAACATCCATCCATCAACCTAACAACCATATTACTTCTACTTAAGGTAGTACAAAATACCAAATAAGAAGCACAACACAATGAAAGCAAATTTCAGATTCTTCTCATTAGTGGCACTTTGCACCAAGTTGCAACGCAATTCAGCATTTTCTTTCTTCAATTCGGAATTTTCTAATTCCAAGATATGCTTCTTTGTTTGCAATTTCATGATTTTTTTGTCTTTGAATGTCTGAACAACCTCCAATTCAGCTATGTTTGTGTCCTTCTCAAAAATCTTTAATTGAAGATCTTCATAGGCAGTGCTATCATCAATGATTTTGAACATTTCGCATTTCGTATCCTATCAAACAACAAATGTGAATTAGGTTTCCAATTGAAAAAGTAGGGAGAAATTAAGAACCTAAGAACCCACAAATTGAACAAAAATACCCACAAATTGAACAAAAATACAAAATTTAGGACAAATTGCACTTACCGGCCATAAGGGACAACCATAGAATCTTGAACCAACATTAGGGCCATTCTTCACTGTTCGCACCACCGCATCGTTCCCGCACTTGCATTTAACCCTCCTTGAATTGGTGGAACATCCTGAGCCAAAGGAAGCGTGCTTTCTTCCAGACATGATTTGGAGATAAATAAAAGGGAAAAAAAATTTGAAGGAGAGAGAAGATGGGTGACTCGCACACAGAGGGGAAAAAAAGAGAGAGAAGAGAGAAGATGGAGACTCAGTTAAAGAGGGAGAAAAGGAGGGAGGAATAGTGAAAAAAAAAGGGAAAAACAAAAATAAAGCCAACGGTCTTTGACACGTCAGCAAGTGTACCGGATACAACCTGCACTTCCAGGTTAAATAGTCATAGTCCCTGATTAAAGTTAATCATCATGTAAAGTGGACTTGATTAGGAATAATCAAAAGTTAGACTTGAAATAGGAAGACCACGCAAAGGTTGACTTAATTAAAACAATTTTTCCAAATAAAAATGAAAGAAGTTCATGGAACAATTTGAGTAGAGGAAACTTGAGATATACTGTGTACTATGTGGTTTAGACTTCCAATAAGAGGTTCTCAACAATCATTAGAGTTAGTTACTTCACCTCAACTCTTGAAATCTCTGCCAAACACCAAAAACATGTACTTTGCTGATGAAGTTCAAAAATTGATTAATATCAAAAACAATAGTGTCATATATTTTTAAAAAAAAAATATTATGAGTTCAGTGTCACAAAAGATATCTTTTGAAATAAATATAACAAGTCGGGTCAATAGTAAGTTAGGTAAAACAAATCACGGGTTCTAATTGGCTTGATTATGTCGGTTACTTATCGGGAAGAATTGGTTTCAGGATGTTATAGGTACGGACAATAACAAGTCGATCATAGAGATCACGGACTATTAACATTCTTGTTGTATCAGTTATTTATCAGGTTGAATCGGTTTCGGGTTTGTTATGGGTCTAATCAATAACGATTTGGACGTGGATTAGGTTTGAGTATATATTATCGGGTTATGGGTTGAGTTTAGGTTAGATCTGACCATTGCTACTTGTTGGTTCACTACCTCTCAAACTATAACCGAATTAAATATAGGTCGATTTGAATTAGTTTCAGGAATTGGGTCAGAAACTGACAACTATATGAGGTAGTAGTCTCTTTCACTTCGTTTGGTATTTTTTTAGTAAAGGAAGGGAAAAGAAAGGAAGAGAAAGGAAAAGAAAGGAAAAGAAGAGAAAAGAAGGTAGTTGTAGTTTCCAATGTTTGGTATAATTGGTGGATTTGAGAGGAATCACATGTTTGGTTGTCATTAGTAATGGAAAGGAAAGGGAGGAAATAAAGAAAACATAAGTAAAAGCTTGTTAGCTTTCTTTCCAGTCAAATTCCTCCGATTTGGGAGGAAAGGAAAACAAGGATTTAAGAGTATTATTTTCCTTCCACTTCCTCTCCTTTCCAATCAAACCCCTCTTATTTTCTTTTACCAAACATGAGAATGTTTGTTTTTACCTTTTCTTTCCTTTCTTTTCCATCCAAATCCTTCCGGTTTTTTCACCCAGTACCCCCGAGTTTTCAAAAAATTCACATGGTACCCTCCATGTTTTCAAAATTCACCAGGTACCCCTCAGTTTTATATAAATACACCCAAATGCCCTTAATGACTAACGGCGTTAACCGCCGTTAGTCTTAACCGTTATTAACCCTTAATTAAACCCTAATTAATCTAACTTCTAACTAACCCTAACCTCTAACTTCTAACCCTAACCCTAACCCCCATTCCCCCACCCTCCCACCACCACACACCCCCCCTCCTCCACCCCCCACCTCCCATCGCCCCCCCCCCCATCCCTCCCCCACTCCCCCCCTCCCCACCCGCCCCCTCCCCCAAACGCAGCCCATCTCTCGCCTCATTTTCTATGTCATCATCATCCGCCTCTTCTCATCATCTTCCTTTCATTTTCTCTGTCGATTCAAAAGAGCCATTAATGGGGATCATGGAAATTCGGCTTCATCATCATCTTCCTTTCGTTTTCTCTGTCGGAATCAAAAGAGCCATTAGTGGGGGTTGCGGAAATTCAGCGGTGGTGGGGGAGGGAGGGGGGGGGGATCGTGATCTGGTCGTTCTACTCCCACGAAAATCGACGGGGGTAGTGCGGAAATGGACCGGGGTTGGGGGGAGCCGAGGGTTTGGGCTTGGGTTTATGGTTTGGGCACGCGGGGTGGGGGAAATGGGTTTGGGGCTGCGGGCGGCGCGGGGGTGGGGGAGGGGGGGCTACGGGGGTGGGTGGTAGGGGGGCATGGGGTGGCGGGTGCGGGGTGCGGGGTGACGGGTGGGGCGGGCAAAGAATGGTGGTGGGAGGGTGGGGGAGGGGTGCGGGGGTGGTGGGAGGGTGGGTTAGGGTTAGGTTTAGGGTTTAGGGTTTAGGGTTAGAGGTGGGAATTAAAATTAGGGGGTTAATTAGGGTTTAAAACAAAAAATTAGGATTAATGACTAACGGCGGTTAACGTCGTTAGTCATTAAGCGCATTTGAGTGTATTTACATAAAACTGAGGGGGTACTTGGTGAATTTTAAAAACATGGAGGTGCACTACGCGAATTTTTCAAAACTCTGGCGCCGAAAAAAACCGAAATCCTTCCACCAAACAAAGCCATTACCAATTTGGCAAATTGACCATTTTACATAACCCCTTTTCACCACTCTACCAAGGGCACCCCAAAAACCCTAGTCACTCGACAATCGACATGCTTGCAGTTTGCTAAGCCCACGCACAGCGAAAGTAAGAGCAATCAAACAACTGAGATGTGGAGATCCATAGCATCAAGAACTTCCCTCACCACAACTTTTGCACGAAAATTATCTTCTTTCCAAAACCAACCATCTCAGGTAATACACAAATCCCTAATTTCATCATCTTATAATTCACATTTTTCATCCAGGCAACATCTCGGAAAATCCCCTCATCAAAATCACAGCTTTTCATCCCATTCTTCTTCTATAAGTGAATTTGAAACTGAGAATCATGATTCTACGTCTTCTGAGGAGGTAGAATTGGAAAATGGTGCGGGTTTTATTGACACCCATGATGTTATTTCTTCCAAAGAATTTAGATTGACTCCTGAATTTGATGGGAATGATGAAAATAATGATGCCCAGATAGTTGGTTTTAGCTCAAATGATCAGGAACTAGAAGGGGGGGAAGGGGCTAGTAGTGAAGGAGTTTTTGAGATTGATGTTGAGAAATTGAAAAATGTGTTGTCTTTGCTTCAGAATGATTTAGATGGGTCTTTCGAATCGAGTCTTGATGGTATGCTTGTGACATTGAATGAGGAGTTTATTGTGAGAGTGCTCCAAACCCCACTTGTTCCTGGGGGTCATTTGATTAGGTTTTTCAAATGGGTTTCGAGTCGAAATAGTTTTAAAGTGTCGACTGCGGTTTTAAGTGAGCTTGCCCGTGCTATCTGCAATGATCCTGGACTTAGAAGGAAAGATGTTTATGCTTTGTGGGATTTGGCGAAGGAAATTGGTGAGAAGGAGAGTGGTGTTGTTAATGCCGAAATACTAAATCAGTTGATAGCGGCATTCTCGAAATTGGGCAAGGGGAAGGCTGCATTTGAGGTGTTTGGGAAGTTTGAGGAACTTGAGTGCATCCCAAATGTGGACTCGTATTATCTTACAATGCAAGCGCTTTGTAGGAGGTCTTTCTATGACTGGTCTACATCAGTTTGCCAGAAAATGCTCGATGCTAGGATGCTTCCGGAGAGTGAGAAGGTTGGTGAGCTCATCTCTTTGTACTGCAAAGGTCATAGGTCTAAAGAGGCTCATGTTATCTATCTTGCTGCAAAGGAGCAAAACAGACATCCTCCTCAGAAAGCTGTTAATTTTTTGATTAGTTGTCTGTCAAAGGTGGATGAAACTGTGAGCTTAGCGCAGGAGATACTGGTTGATTTTTCCGGTGATGTTCGTAAACATGCTATCAACCCGTTCTCATGGGTCATTCGTGGTTTGTGTAGGAAAAAGGATATTGAGGGTGCAAAGAAGTTGTTCGCTGAGATGATAGTGAAAGGCCCACCTCCTGGGAATGCAGCTTTTAATATCATCATCAATTCTCTCTCTAAAGATGGAGATTTGGACGATGCCAAGGAGATGATGAAGCTTATGGAGAGTAGGGGACTTAAGCCTGATGTCTACACTTATAGTGTCATAATTAGTGGTTATGTGAAGGGTGGTATGATGGAAGAAGCTCGTAAAGTCTTGTCAATGGCCAAAAAGAATCATCCTAAGCTATGCCCTACTACTTTCCACACGCTCATTCGAGGGTATTGCAAACTTGGAGAATTTGACAAGGCTTTGAAGTTACTGAGCGAGATGAAGGATTATGGAGTTGTACCTAATGTAGATGAGTACAATAAGCTAATCCAATCACTTTGTTTAGAGTCTTTGGATTGGAAAACAGCAGAGAAGCTGCTGGAAGAAATGAAAGGGAAAGGCTTGTATCTTCCTGGTATTACCCGAGGTCTAATTAGTGCAGTGAAAGAGTTGGAGCAAGAGGTAGTTGGGTCTGAAAAAGAACATGCCAAATCATAGTAGACTGTTAGTGCAACATGAAATGGCTGAAAATGCGTTTGTTCTTTTTCTTGTGGTAACCTTTCATATGTTTCATTCTTTTCCTTCCCGTGTGGCGATCAAAATTTGAAGATTTTCGGCATTGATCAGGATGTCATTAAATGTAGAACTGTCGATTAAGTAGCACAATGTATTCTTCTATTTGGCCATTACGCCACTTCGTGTGTGGCAGCTGGATCTGTGAGGAACTTGGTGCTTATTTACTTACATGACAAAAACTAACGGGGAGATTAGCTCCTGTCTTTAACGAGGAAAACAAGAACTTCTTTATGTATTAATAATATTCCCTTGTCAAAATGCTGCTGAGGCCTTTAACTGTTTTTCTTCTGGTTGAGGGTGCATGGGGATGTCTTTGAAGGTTTTCTGCCCGCCTTTGTTTGAGGGATGGGGCATTTGTGGTAGAGTTATGTAATTTGAAATCTCTAGAGGTACATAATTTTAAGTCTTCTACATTGTCATTCATTGCTTCCAACACCTTGGCAATTGTTAGGTTTTCCCTAAATTTTCTTGCTTTTGAATTGTACCATACTACCTCCCTAACATTGTTGATGTTTTTCTCTTACTTTTTGGGTCAATGTTGGAATTTACTTATATGAAACATTAATGAGAAAATTTTGAGCTTTGGATTATAAGGGACTTGCCAAATCTGATTCTATTGCTCCACACATTATTCTCTAAATTTAACTGCTTGTAAGTTGTAATTTCATCTTATTTGACAGGTTTTTTATGAATATTCAAATCATAATACAAGGCTATACTTCAATATTTCATAAGAGCTTGTATTTTTGGTTTGATTCTAAGACGTCAGTTTTCTTGTTAGCATTCTGTTCAGCAATTATATCTATTAAATTATCATTGTTTTAGTTTTAATGTTTTACAGTATTAAATTTAGTTTGATATGATTAATGTTTTTGAGGAAACATATCTCTTGTGACTCCCTTTCTTCATTGGTTCCTGTTGTGCTTCCCAACAAACTACTTTCTTTGAAAGAAAGGAAAGCTTATGCTGTCAAGTAATTGTCAATAGTACTAATGCAGTTCCAGCTTGAAGAACCTCTCGGTTATAGGTATGCCAACTTAATCTTATAGATACACCATGTAAATCTTTTAGATACACTTATCATAAGTTTAGGTACATCAGGCACATATTGTCAAGTATTTATTAGTGCGTATATGTTATATCAGATAGAGAATGCAGCAGGACTTTGCATGTAAAGTTCATAGCTAGCCACCACTACTGTCCAGTGTCCACTGTACATGCACATTTTTTATTACCTGATATCTGCCTTTCAGGTCTCTGGACACTTCTTGATTATACGCTATCATAGCATATTTGATTTTTTTGGTAGAAGTCGAACGTCTATAATACAGTATGTAATGAAGGAGGTCCCTTTAATTTCTCATTTCATGTCCCACTTCCTTCTAATTATGACACCTCATCAATCTAAAATAAAGTACTTCCGTTCTAAAATAAGTGAAACACTTCTCTCATTTATGTGAGAGTTTTTTGAGACAAGTGTTTCACTTATTTTGGAACGGAGGAAGTATTTGTTGTACTCCCTTCGGTTTTTATTAATTTACCCACTTCTTTGGGCATAGGGTTTTAGGAGAAATAGGTATGTGGGTCATAGACTGATAGAAGGGAATAGAAAGTATTAATTTATTGCATATTGTGCTGAAGTTAATGTTGTAGGCCAAGAGAAATAGAGTGAGAAAAACTTTATTGTAAAGATAATAATATAAATTGGTCGGACTATTCCAAAAACAGAAAAAAAAAAAAAAATATGTTGGTAAACTAAAAAATGACAACGCAGAAAGTAAGTGGATTAACTAATAAAAATCGGAGAGAATAATTCATAAGAGTGTGTGAGGTGTCAAGATGAGACCCATATTGGTCTGTGATCTCTACCCAACTTTTTCTCGCCTACCCAGAAAGTTGAAATGGATGTATCTATCCCCTATCACCTCCGTTCCTTGGTTACTGTTGTAATGGTAACCAAGTTGATCTTCAATGACTGGACCTTCTCCAATGAATTCACGAAATCCAGCTTGATTGTCACAGAAAATAAACTGGTTTTATAAGTATATTCCAGTGTTTAGGCTCGATTGTAAAAGCTCTTGCGGAAAAAAAATTCAGAGATACCACTGGATTATGAATTCCCTAGACTTTGTCTGATCATGCATTAATTGAAATACAAGGTCACGAGTCTGAAGACTATTGAGGATGATGGAGAACACTTTGCTTGTTTAAAGGATTCCAAGGGCACCTTAAATATCTAACAGAGTTCTGGTGTGTGTTGGGCTTAGTTGTGGAGTTTGTGCAAACAACTCATGAAACTCGAGGAAGAAACTCTTCCGAGATTCGGCCCAGCAGCACACGAGCAGCAAAGCCCAAAACCCACCATTGACCCA
The DNA here is from genome assembly GCA_947648045.1 of Beta corolliflora. Classification (NCBI taxonomy): domain Eukaryota; kingdom Viridiplantae; phylum Streptophyta; class Magnoliopsida; order Caryophyllales; family Amaranthaceae; genus Beta; species Beta corolliflora. The sequence goes on along the minus strand of CANSZD010000186.1, from coordinate 243,186 downwards.
GCTGCCCGGGCGGGCCAGCTTGGGCTCGGGCGGGCCAGGGGCCCGGGCGGGCTGCTGCTGCATTACCATTTCTGCCTCGAAGGCAGAATACTCTTCTTGACCCTGCACCGGGCGGGCGACCCACCCCGGGCGGGCTTGCTCCTGCTCGGGCGTGCGGTTTTAATGGAGCTGCGAGGCATAATGTGGGTTTTGGCATGGGCCCGGGCGGGCGGCATACCGCTCGCCCGGGCAACCCAGATCTGTCGGGATTTTTTACGATTTTTATCTTTAATCTCGACCCTTGATTTGTATTAACCCCCTAAAAGTATATAAACCCCCTTCTTTCATGTTTTAGGTCACTATTCACAAAAAGAGAGATCAACCTAGGGTTTAGTAAAAGAGGAGAGAGAAAATAGCATTAAATCATCCATTAATGCTTGTGTCGTTCATCCATTTTCTTCATTAATCAAAGGTGCTTGCTTGGTGGGTTTTTTCTCCCGGTGCTCGGGTTTTCCCACGTTAATCGGTGTGCTTTTCATTGCTTTCTTATTTGTTCTTAGTTTCATTACTTTTCATTTGATTGTTGATTAGTGGTGATTTCAAGTAATTAGTTGGTTTGCTTAATCTAATTCTCAACAGTGTGCATGATTCCAAATTTGCATATCGAGTAGAAAAGAAGAACTATATTGAACGAGTCATATGTGCTAGCAGATACTGGTTTTCATGCTCAGCTTTTTCTCGAGGATGTTTTACCATGCACTTGTCTTGACGTAAATCCTGAAGCTAGAGTTATATGTTTGAACTTTGAACTCTGTGTTTCAGATAATTTGTTCTATTTCATTTTCTTGCTGGTTGTTGGGCACTTGAGCTTCCAAATTGGTGAAAGCTAGATTTACTATGGTGTTACTTTGTTGCCCAACTCAAAGCTATCACATCTAACAGTTTTCTGTAGTATCATGATCTAAAAGTTTGTGGTATATAGGAAAATAAATACTGGTAATACTGGAAGATAAGATAAGATACATGTAATAATCAACTTACTGATGCACTTGTTTGCTATTTTTTTGTAGTTTTATTTTTCTTGGACAAAAGGATGAGGATGGCATTGAACTTTTATGTAGAGAAGTCAATGATGAAGGCCGTTTTTTGGTTTTGTGGACCTCATTTTGATCGGAAGTACTTATAAATTATATAAGCCCTTATGGTTGGTTGAATACATTTTCAACGGAAAATTATGTTCCTTGAAAAGATATTTTTAACGGAAGACACAATTGTAGCTTAGTTTTCCTTTGTTTATTTTCTTACATGAAAAGTTAGGGAGAAAAAGTAACGAAATGGAGGAGGATGGGTGGGAGGTGAGGAATAGGGTGGAAAATGAGTTTTCCATTCCTTTGAGAAGGAAAATGTTTTCCACTTGAAAATATTTTCCACTAATTAATTTTTTTTGTCTTTTTCGTTCCGTCGAAAAATTGATTTTACGGTATAGATGCTTATGACTTCCCCCTTCACCTTTTACCTACTAAACAAAGGAAAATGGAAAAAAAAACTTTTCCAGGTTAAGGTTTAACGTACAAAGTCCAAACACACTCATAAGTCATAATACTGGTAAGTGTAATGTTGGCTTGACTTAGCTTTTACTTTTTTTTTCTTTTGGTTTTCTTTTAGTATAAAGTGATTAATATTATCTTAGATAAGCACAATTATAATATTGATACTTATATGTTTCTCTGCCAGTACCAGATCAGTAATTTCAATATTGGATTCAATTACTTTCGAGTTTTTTTACGTTGTACCCTTATATTTGTTAAAATATGCATTGTATCTTCACCTTTTTCGACGTTCCACTCTCCACATGAAATCTTGTCGACGTAAGCATCTCAAGGCAAACTCAAAATGACTGCATCTGAACGACCTGCTATGCTACTAACCACCTCTAATTACCTCTAATTACCTAACTAGAAAGCCTATATTCATTTGCCGTATTTTACTCTTAATATGTGCATTTTTACTAATAGCACAATTAGTTGGGGATGTAGAGAGTATCTCGGTAGAAAGACGGAATGTGACTCACATAAGTAAATACTTCTTTGGTTTTAAAATGGTTATATAATTTTATGGCCATGGCTTGAGAATTTGGATCTTTTATGAACATCAAAGCACCATCATGTGAGATCTTGTTGAATCCATTTCAATGTGTATTTTCAAAATACCGACTTTTAATAATTTCTATTAACATCATCTATAAATATCTCTGGTTAAGTATGTGCAATAAAATTGTTGATAAGCAAGTGTAATCACTGAATCAGGGTCAAAGAAAGAACATCTATACAAATATATTAAAAAGCGTTCTTAAGCAAGTTTACACGTCACGTGGTACCGTCCCTTTAGTTGTTTCGTTCCATGACATCAACATACATTAAAAAATTAGAATAAACATGCACTGTATAAGATTCGATCACGTGACCTCAAGTTAATACAATAAAGTTCTAACCAATGAATTATGCAACATTAGATGCTACTATTTTAACATTAAGATATTAATAACCCGGTGCATCGCCTGGGCCAAATAACTAGTTGTCTTTAATTATTGAGTTCAGTATTAAATTAGAAGGATGACATTGCCCATTATGTACAAAACCCATTGGTTATTTTTCATGAACATGAGAAAATAAATAATGAGGGCCCAAAGGTATATACTCAGAATCGTTTATTGAAATAATGCAACACATAAAAGTTCTGTACTGCTAAAAATCTTGCTAATGCTTAGTGGCAGATGCATGTACTTTCAGCATCAAGAATCAAGAGATATGATCTAGGCCACAGATCAACCTTCATTATAAAAAACTCTAGATAACTAATGAGAAGACAAAGCAAGCTATGTTGCTTTACAGTTAATATGATGCTGTTAGGATCATGGGTTAATAGATATCATATTTAAGTGTGAGTACGTATGATTAGCAATTAAGCAATGTTTGATAACAAAGATTGGAGGTCACAAAGCTTTACCTGCTACACTTGCTCATTCTCTATGCCTTTCTTGAATTTGTTTAGTTAAAAAAAACACGATTGCCTTGCTGGGTTGACGAGCACTACATTTTTATATAAACCGAGCAGTGACATCGTAAACTTTATATTAGAGCTGCGTAGATCATATATTCATGTTCATGCCTGTGGGATGTAATCGTCAAAACATGATTACGTCCAATTAAGCAGAGCCTAAATTTGAAACAGGAGTGTTGTGGGCCCCACTTCAACGAAAACTTACAGAACTATGCCTATGTATAAATAAATGTGTCAAACAATTAGTATATACTTAAGTTTAGATATCAATGCAGTCATTCTCAGCTATAAAAGGAGTAAATAACTCAAGTTGCTATACTCTTACTCTATTTGTCCCTCTCTCACTCTTTTAATATCTCTAATCTATACAAATATATCTGAAAGTATGTCTTAATCTTTCCTATCTTAAAAATACTAATAATTAGGGGTGTAAGCGAGCAAAAGTCTAGTCCAATCCACTCCAAATCGGGTCTGCGCTGGACTCGGACTCAAATTTTCGAGTCCAAATATTTTTTTGGGTGGATTTGGACTCAACACTTTGGAGTCCAATAAGTCCAGTCCAGTCCAAAAATATTTATATATATAATACGGAGTATATATTTAATATTTATATATATATATATAATGTATATATATTTAATATTTATATATATAATATAAAAGATGTATGTGACTTATTTTATGGAATGAATATAATGAGCTTAATTTTTCAAATTCAATTATGAGAAAGCGTTGTGAATAGTTGAATCTAAATCGGTGGAAAAAAATAATATAATAATCGGACCTTAATTCCCAAAAATATTTGGATCGGACTTGGACTCAATTTCTCGAGTCCAAAAAACTTTGGACTGGATTTGGATTTGGCAAAGTCCAATCCAGTCCAATCCACTTACACCCCTACTAATAATGTGTAGCTACTAGAATCGAACACATACATGTCCTTTCAAATGAAATGTGAGAGTTTAACCACCAATCCACTGCAATTTCAATGATTAATGTTTTAAAGTAAAACATAATAAAGTCTTATAATTATATGTAATTATAAAGACTTGGACAAGTTTTTTGATCTCTAACACTTTTATTAAGTAATAACATTCTCTTACCCCAAATCCATTGAAATTGTTATTTTTATCCCCAAATCCTTAGAAGTTTTTTTAAAACACCTTATCATGTCATAATGTCCATGTTCCAGTTTTGCACTAGACAAAATATTACGAACAGCTAATAAAATCAATTATGAAATTTATGAATAATAATATATTTGATAATTGTAACTGACCTAGGGCATCGCTCAGGCCAAAATACTAGTTATCTGTGAAAAGTTGATATGTAAAAACTATATGCATTTGAGATATATCTAAAAACATCTTGTATACTCATTCCATTCCTTATTGATGTTCATATTTGGAAATTTTTACACTATTTAGAATTACATAGAATCTTCTAAACCTAATATATAATTTAAAAAAACAAAGTCATGTCGGGTCTTATTTGATTTGTCTCACTGGGTACTTTAATAATATCATTTTTTTTATAATTTGTACACATATACATTTACATATATTAATAGTTTAAGATGTGCAACGGCAAACGTGCAAGTCAAACTAGAAACATCAATGAGGAACGAATGGAATACTAAAATTTGTCTTTATGTATTACCAAAAATTTATGGTTATGAGATATGTGAATAATATAATAATCAAATTGTTGCATTTAATTTGAAATGACAAAAAAGTTCTTGATTGTAGTAGTTGCAATAACTAAAAAGTGACTAAATTATCCTATATATGAAAGTTATTATATAGCCAATCCTATTCCCAGGCATGACTACCCTGCTGGATAAAACTTAGTTTACATAATGGGTAGTTTACCAGTCGGTTGTTTACCAACTGCTAATAGAATTTAATATACGGTGAAATTCAACTCACCATTTGCAATTATTTTTTAGTGGTCTATTAGAAGTAGGTGATTAACCCACTAGGTACTAGGTAGCATGTAGATATGTCCAACCCTGCTATATTGTATTGGTGATTTTCTTGTAATATATGATGTTTTTTGTCTGTAAATGAGTGACTAAGTGGAGTGATGTAGATGGGATTCGTTCCCATGTCTTGGGTACCTACCACATAAAATTTTACTAACTAAGTTAGATGACATCCATTCCTTGTAAATTGTACCTAGTTGTTAGCTCTGGCAATGCCTCGAATTATTGCATGTTATTTGATTTTAATTTTTTGAATTAAGTGATATATTAATTTAAATATATAGCTTGAGATCAAAATTAGGTGCTTTTAGTTTAGGAAAAATTGACGCTATGGGGCTCAACTATGAGCGGTTGTCTTTAATAGGTTCCAACTATCAATTATCCTGCGGAAGTCCTAACTTCGGGGGGTATTGTTTTTTATAGGACCCTTCAGGTTTTTAACCTGCTAGAGCAGGTCAAGGGTCACGTGACTTCATTTAAAATCATGTGACTCCCTCTTTCTCCTCCTCTGATTTCACTTCCACCTCCCTCCTCCCTCCTATGTCGTCTATCTTCCTCATCTTCTGCTTTAACTTTACCCCTCTTCTTCTTCCTTTTCTTCATCTCATTGTACCTCTGCCACTCCCACTACCAAAGGCAGCACATACCACGATGGGATTGAAAAAGTGAAGTCCAGGTTCTGCAAGTTTTCAAAATCGACCTCATCCCTCAATCACCACCACCTATTACAAAGTTGAAAACCACCCCACCCGTCTAGCACCCCCGAAATTAGAATTTGGAAACCACTCTTCCCTGATTCTCTCATTCGGTAATGGGGCGAGTGTGGGAGAAGTCAGATTGACGAGAATGGTGTCGAGGATAGGGTCGCGACAGAGGCCGTGGAGAGGGGGTTTCGATGCGAAGACGACGTGTGCGACTGCGGCAGGGGCGTTCAGCGGTGGCTCCTTGTGCGAGGGAGGAGGCGAGAGGGTCAGGGTGGAGGAGAGATCATGAGGGTGGAGGAGAGAGAATGAGGGGTGAGGATGGAGGTTGGGGTGGGGTTAGGAGGAGAGAGGGAGAGAGATGTTGTGTGAGAGAATGAGGGGTGAGGCTGGGAACGCGGCGGTAGGGGTGGTTCTGCGCCTGTTTTTCGGCCGAGTGCCGATGCGGAAGAGTTATGCGAAGGAGAAGGCGAGATGGTGAGGGTTCTCTTGTTGTGTGGTTGTGTTCCTCACATTTTCTCTTACCTCTGCTCGTGGTGGTGGTGGTGCTCCTCTGTTGTGCTGCCGTTAGTGAAGTTGTTAGTGTCGGAGATGTCGAGAGAAAGGAGGAAGAATGAACAGGGGAGATGTAAAGGGGAGTAAAAACTTCAGAATTTAAAAATAAAATGAAGATAAGTTTACCTATTCAGCAGGTCAAAAGTCACCAGGGTCCAATGAAAAACAATACCCCCGGAAGTTAGGACTTCTACAGGATAATTGATAGTTGGAACCTATTAAAGACAACCGCTCATAGTTGAGCCCCATGGCGTCAATTTTTCCTTTAGTTTAAGATTACAATTTTATTAAAGTATCATTAAAAATACTAGTTGATTATTTTTTCTGCCACAATCTAGCACAAAAGCAAGTTAACATACAATCACAGAAGCAGGTTAACCAACAATAACATTGTCGTCCTACACTTCTTGCCAATGCCTTTTAATAATAGGAGTAGATTGTACGATTCATTCTCTCTTACAATTTTATTATTTAAATTATTCATAAGGCATATGCATTTAATAAATTAAATTTGAATTTAGTTACATGTAGGAGACATAGCTTGGTGGTAAGATCATGACAATTAAAGTAAGATAGGGGTTTGAGACTCTTTTGTAAATCTTTCGATTATTCTAAGGGGGATGTAATGTTATAGATGAAGTGGCACTCATCAGCATATAGGATTCCTGGTGTGCACCGATCCAGGACCTGACCTGACCGGGACTTGTTGGACCGATGGATCGAAATCTGGAAATTCTGTGGACCGGGACTGGACAGGGAAATTTTCGCTCCGGTCTGATTTTGGACCTGTTGGACAGAATTATGTATTTTAAAAAAAAAATCCTTTTTGTTTAGATTTAAATAGATGTATAAATTAGATATACTAAAATTTAATAATTCTAACAACAATAATCCTAAACACAATAAAGTGTAGGTTTTAGCTTTCTAACTTTAAACTTTTTTTAACCTTTAAACTTTATTTTTACCTAAAAACAGAAATTTCGTTCCACCGGACCGGAAACCTGGAATCGTAGTTTTCTGTGGACCAAGGACCGAACCGGAATATTTGGTCCTGTCCGGTCTAGTCCAAATTCTGGTCCGACCCTGGTCTTTTTACAGCCCGATATCGGATGGAGCGACATGTGTCGAGGAAGCCGTGTTAGAGACCAAGTTGCGCCACGTCTACTTATATGATGGAGTGGCATGTGGCGAGTTACAAATCTTGCCTACGACATGTGGCACCACGTGGTAGGTTTTTGGCGATCTTCACACATTGCAATTATAGTACTAGTATTTTGGTCCGGGCGATGTTTCGGGTCAATTACAATAAATAAATATGTTATTAATTATAAATTTCATAATTCATTTTGTTACTTTTCGTAATTTTTGTCCAGTGAGAAATTGAAAATTTTACGTCGTGACGTGATAAGTAAAAAAAAAAATAACCTTAAAGGTTTGAGTTTGAAAATAATAGTTTAAAAGGAATTGGGTTAAGAGACTCTGTCATCAATAGTCTCTTGTTAGTACCGCAATAAAAGTGTTAGAGATGTAAGTACTTGTTTAAATATTTTTAGTTAAGTATAATTATTATAAGACTTTATGATATTTATTTGAAACATTAGACAATAAAGTTACAGCGTATTAATGGCTAATTTCAAAGGTCGTGTGTTCGATACATTGTAGTTACATAATATTTATATTTTCTAATTGAGGAGTTCACAGAGACATAAAACATTTACATTAGAAGTTTGAGGAGAGTGTCACGACTCGCGTGGCATATAAGCTTCCTTTGAGACGCCTTTTAATATATTTGTATAGATAGGTGATCTTTGATCTATCACGAGTATTTTGGTCAGGGCAATGCCTCGGGTCAGTCACAATTATCAAATATATATTATTCATAAATTTCATAATTGATTTTATTAATTTTTCATAATATTTTGTCTAGTGCGAAATTGAAAAATGGACGTTATAGCATGATAAGTTGTTCTAAACAAAAGTTATAAGGAATCGGGGTTAAAAATGACAATTTCAATGGAATTGGGGTAAGAGAATGTTATTACCTTAATAAAAGTGTTAGATATCAAAAAGCTTGTCGGTGTCTTTAAAGTTACATATAATTATAAGACTTTTTTTAAAAGGAACCCCAAAGGGAACTTATCCTCCCGATAACGTTTGCCAACTTCCATAGGTTGGAAGTGAGCTAACGCATGAGCTACTTTGTTTCCCGACCTTTTAACAAAAGATCACACAACAGACTCAAAGAAAGGAACTACTACTACAATATCCTCTGAAACCATGTTAAAATCACTAGACCCCTTCCCTCACTGCTGTAATGCTTGGACAACATGCAAACAATCACTTTAAATCACCACTCTAGAGAACCCCGTCTCCTTGGCAATAATGATACCTTCATGAATCGCTTTCGCTTCAGCAACACGGGTTTCCCAACTTGCCTTTGTTTGGATGGTAGCACAACACACGACCTATCCTTTCTCATTTCGGCCAACCACCCCAGCCCCGAGCCATTCTTCTCGAGCTTATCCACATCAACGTGAAGCTTGAGCCAACCAGGATCAGGTGGAAACCACGCCACTTGGTGCGGACTTCCAACTAAGGATGCTCGTTTCTCCTCTGCTTTAGCCTCATGAGCCTCCCTACACACCTTCCCCGCATATGTAACAATAGAATCAACACTCGCTATTTTCCTTCAATTGCAGCTCTGCATCTAGCCCCCCCCCCCATATAGCCCAACACAAAGTTAAAAACAAACTCACCTCATCCTCCTCCAACTCGCCAAGGCAATAACCTCACCAATCGACCACCTTCGAGCATCCCCTAGGCACACTGTGCTTCAGGGCACTACTCTCCCACACTCCTCTCGCCAGCCTGCACTCTGCCAAAGTGTGCAGCCCCGTCTCAGTATCCGACCCGCACAACCCGCACACCGCATCGAATGCTGGGATGCGTTGGCCCATCCCTGCTTGCATAGGAAGCGTTTCCAAGCAAGCGCGCCAAGCAAAGATCTTGACTCGCAGAATCACCTCAGCTCCCCACACTCTCTTCCACAAATCTGAAACCCTCGAAGTAGAGTCCTCTGTAGTGGTCCAAACATCACCCATCAAAGCTCTATATGCCGATCGAACGAAGTATGCCCCGTCCTCTCCTAGTCGCAACACAACCTATCCTCCGGGAGACAATTATTAAGAGGGATGCGTAATATACGATCAACTTCTAATGGTAGAAATAATTGGCAAATTGACTCCACCTTCCAAGTCTTGCTAATCGGGTCATTAAGGCACCTATTTCAATGTCATTTGTGGCACCTCTAGGAGACAAGATTTTGCAAGTTTGGGTCCCCGAGATCCACGGATCAGTCCAAACCTTTATCTGTTCCCCATTCCCTACTCTCCATCGAAGCCCCCTTCGAATCACCCACCTAGCCTCCCAAATTCGCCTCCAAGTATAGTTAGGAGACGAGCCCAAATCCGCTTCTGTAAAAGTGGTGTTAGGATAATAATGAGCCTTGAGAATTTGTTAAATCAAACTTCTCAGTGACATGACAAGCCTCCAAGCTTGTTTCCCAAGTAAAGCCCAATTAAACATCTTCATATAGCGGAAACCAATTCCTCCCTTCTCCTTAGGTTTGCATAGTTTCTTCCAAGCTATCCAATGAATTTTCCGCTTATTATTTTTTTGCCCGTACTAGAACTGAGAAATGAGAAATCTAATCTCATCACAAAAGAGGATGGGAACTTGAAAACACTCATCGCGTAGGTAGGGAGAGATTGGGCCACTGCCTTTATCATAACCTCCCGGCCAGTTTTAGATAGAACCATCCCCTTCCAACCTTGCAATTTCTTCTAATTTTCTCCTTGACTCCCCTAGTAATCACTTTTTCGAGTGACCCATCACCGTGGGTAACCCAAGATATCTATCATGGATATCCACCTCCCAAACACCAAGTGAATCTGATATAGACTGCCTCTTGGGTTCCGAAACCCCTCGGCTAAATGAGGTAGTAGTCTTATCAAAATTTACTTTTTGTCCCGAAGATGGCTCATATAAGTTCAATGCCTGCTTAATAGCCTCCAAATCCTGCAAAGAATCTCTAGAAAAGATTATGCAATCATCAGCAAACAGTAAGTGATTAATAGAGGGTGTCGTAGAAGCCAACTTTATTCCCCTTAAGGAATTATTCTCCTCCTCCCCGCGCAACAGATGCAAAAAGATCTCAGAACATAAAATAAACTGATAAGGAGAGAGAGGAGCTCCTTGTCTAATCCCTCTATTAGGCGCAAAATCCTCCGGCGGCCTCCCGTTCACCAAAACCGAAAAAGTGAGCAACCGAACACAATACATGACTCGACTTATCCATCCTGTATCAAATCCAAAACGCACCAAAAACGCATCCAGAAAATCCCATTCAATTCTATCATAGGCGTTCGACATATCCGGCCTTCGAGCCAGCCCCCTCCCTTCAGAGCTTTTAAGATGCTTCATATGGTGAAACAACTCGAAAGCAACCAGAATATTATCTGTAATGAAACGACCCGAGGTAAAAGCACTCTGACTAATAGACACAATAATGTCCAGAAACATCTTGAGGCGATTCGCTAAAACCTTCGAGACCAGATTGTAAACCACATTGCAAAGAGAGATTGACCGAAAATCCGTCATGTACTCTGTATTACTCTTTTTAGGAATAAGAGTAATAAAAGTAAGATTAAGATGGCTAGGGATCGGACCACCTCGAAGGATGCTGAGAACCATATCTGATAGGCGTGTCGCGCACCTAACAAAAATAAATAACCTAACTAATCCTCCTAACTATGTAGTAGGGTAAGTCAGGGTCGATCCCACAGAGAGAAAGTTGTTATATGATTAGTTCTTAAACAATGGTAAGACTAAAGGAGATTGATATCAATGATGGTGGAATAATCTATACTAATCAATATCAAAATAAAAGACTCTAGAGTTAAGTATTCCCACTAGCATGAATTAATACAATAATAATTCCTACCCCAAACTAATTGATTAAATGATCACAAGGAAAGTACACCCTATAAAATACCATAAACCTCTCCCGAGTATCTATGGCTTCCCTAATATGCACTCAAGCCTACTCTCGTGGAATCATGCAAATTAAAGACATTAAACGCGGCACTCTAACTTCCTAAAATCCATTCTACCTACTCCCGTGGAGAACTTCATGTCCTTAATTAAAATATTCAAATCCGTCAAAACCCAACTCCCGTTGTGATCAAGACAATGGAATCATAACAATACTAGTTATCCCTAATCTAGTATTGGAATATGCACAATCAATTAAGCAAAAACAAGGAAAATTTGCCAAAAAAAACCTTTTACGAGTTCATTTTTGCGAAAAAAAACCTTATAAAGCATTTTTTGCGAAAACAAACCAAAATCAAAATTATTTTGCGAAATGAAACCTAAGACCATTTTCCGGCGTTGACCATCTCAATTCCGATGTTGACCACCACCTAGCCACCACTACCACCCCTGCAGCCCCACTTCACCCCCACCCCAGCCCCCACCACCCGCAATCCACCCCACCCCCCCCAGCCAGCCCCCAACGCCTCCCTCCACCCCCTCGGGCGGCGGCCCCCACCCCCCTTCGCCCCCCCCTCACTCCTCTCCCTTCTTCCCTCCCTCACCCCCTCTCCTCTCTCCCTTCGTCCATTCCCCCTCCTCGGCAACCCCCTCCCCCCGCAGCCTCCCCCCTCCCACCCAGCCAAGGTTTTTCCGGCGCCCTAAAGCATAGAGATATGAGAGAGAGAGCAGTAGATAACGAGCAGTAGATGGGGGGATGGACGAAGGGAGAGGAGAGGAGAGGGGGGAGGGCTGCCGCCTGAGGGGGTGGTGGGAAGGGGTTTCTGGGTGGGCGCAGCGGTTGGGGTGGGGATGGACGAAGGGAGAGGAGAGGGGGGAGGGGTGAGGGAGGGAAGAATGGGGAGGAGATAGGGTAGGGGCGAAGGGGTGGTGGGGCTGCCCCCTGAGGGGGTGGAGGGAGGGTTGGGGGTTGTTGATAGTGGTGGCTAGGTTTCATCTTGCAAAAATAATTTTGATTTTGGTTTGTTTTTGCAAAATAATTTTGATTTTGGTTTGTTTTCGCAAAAAATGCTTTATAAGGTTTTTTTTCGCAAAAATGAACTCGTAAAAGGTTTTTTTTGGCAAATTTATGCAAAAACCATTAAGCAATTAATTTAAGAATGTAAAGAAATAATCATGAATTAAATCATACTAGGGTTCAATTTAACCATAGATTATAAAACTATGAAAGCATAATTGAAATAAATAAATATATAGAAGAATAATAAAACATTATAATAGAAAACAAGGAGAAGAGAAGAAGAAGAGAGATACTTGAATTAATGAAAGAAAGGTGGAGTCTTGAAGAACTATGAAGATCTACAAGTTTCTCTCTCTAACTTCTCTCTCTAAAAACCCTAGGTATAAACTATTAATTATGAAATAATACTAAGCTGCTCAAAATAATGTTTAAAGTCCTATTTATAAGCTAAGTTTAATATAAACCGACATAAGTTAGGTCACGCGGAAGATACGACATTACAGCAGGTTGCACGGGCAAGCAACTACGGGCACGGGCGTGCAGGGTCGTGCACGGTCGAGCGAAATCTCGCTCGGTCGTGCGACCAAGGCAGAACCATTCGTGGCTTTTGATTGCAGGTTGCACGGTCGAGCATAAATCCGCACGGGCGTGCGGGCGAGGCAGTGGCTTCAACTCAACTTTGAACAGCTATAACTTTTGATCCAGAGCTTTGTTTTGCACATGTAATATAACGTTGGAAAGCTATTGAAGTCTAGATTCCAACCCAGTTGGAATTACATCATTATAATTCTTGTGTCAAAAGTTATGGGTAAAATGATGCAGAGGTGTCATATTTCGCACAAGAACACAAAGTCGTGTGTATCTTCTTCACTTCCAATCCGTTTTGGATACATGATATATCGTTTTGAAGGTCATCCAAGTGCCTTAAGCATCATATCCTCAAATAGGAGTCCAAAGTACCTGAGATTACATCAAAAGACCAAACAACCCGTGAAAGCATCGTAGCTTATAAAAAGGGACCTAAATATGCATAAATGCAATGTAAATGCTCTAATGCTACATGAAAATGCACCCTAATATGCAACTAAATGATGTTAGAATATGCACCTATCAATATCTATCACAGATGGGTCCACAATATGCCAGTAAGACTGGAAAAACATCAGACACATACCATCGGGACCCGGGGCCCTAATAGGATGCATCTAGTGAAGAGTAAAACGGACCTCCTCCTCCCTACTGCTTGTTGAATATCATTCATCTCCTCCGTAACACGAGCCTGGAAATGGTGTAGAGCTTGGTCGATCATTGGCGGCTTGTAAGAAGTAAAGATGTTCTTGAAATAACTCACTGCAACATGGCCTACCTTCTCATCCCCTGTGAACTCCACATTATTCTCATCTTTAATGGACCGAATATTATTCTTCTTCTTCCTTCCTGAGGCCCTTTAATGAAATAATTTGAAATTTTTATCACCCTCGGCAAGCCATAGCTGCTTCCAATAACTCTCCTCTAGAGCTATAAGATCAGCAGTCTCCCGAAGTATAGCTTTTCGTTTCTCATTTTGTTGTGGAGTAAGTCTTCATGTGTTCAATTTCTTCAACTCTTTTCTTTTCTTCTTTAACTTCTTAAAAGCCGGCCCAAACTTCTCCTTACCCCACTCCTTAAAGTTTGTTGCACAAAGTTCCAATTTTGAGGCCAAAGTAGCATCACATCCATGCATTAGTAATGACATTCTCACACTCATCCTCTTTCGCCCAAAACTGCTCAAAACGGAATGGTTTGTCACCCAAATGAACTCTTGAATGACTATTCCACAGAATGAGTTTGATCGAGGCATGATCTGACCATTATCTGTTAAGGTGTAAGAGATTCCCTGCCAGGAAGATGTCAAGCCATCCTCCTGTAACAAACGCTCTATCAATCCTGCACTGAACACTAACATCCTCCTCTCTCATAACCCCTGAACGAAACCTCTTGGAATCCGCAAACATCTACAGCCTCCCTAAAGTTATTCATCTGCCACTCCACTCGAACATTCCCACCACTCATCTCACTCCAAAGCAGAATCTCGTTAAAGTCCCCTAAACAAAGCCATGGTTGTAACAACCCGCACTTTCGAGCTGCTAGCTAATCACACATAACATTCATAAACCTCAATTTACACTTAATAAACCTCGAAATATATTATCTTGCAGCGGAAACATAAGCTATAAAACGATCCTGGACCTGTGGGTTATGGGCCCACAACAAAACATCTTCAAAACCAAATATCAAACGATAAAATACTTTACTCAATTCCAGATAATAAAATACTTAATTCTCATATAAGCACTTGAGGACTAACAACTTATAATCTAAATACAACTTTCTGATCACTAATCTGAATACAATTTCATAATCCAATTCTCGCTTACAATCCACTTTGAGCTTCCAACACGAACCTACAATATACAAAGGAAAATACAAAACAAAAACAAAACTAAATTGAGCGGAAAACTCAGTAACTTTACTTCAGCCCGTCAAAACGGTTTTGGTTCGTAAGCGTTTTTCATATAAGAAACAAACTAGGAAATTGTTCGGAAAAGAATTAGTTCTTTAAAATATATCGCTCGCATAGCTTAATCACATAACAGAAATCGCTGGCAAGTACAGGCAGAAACTTAACATAATATAACATAACACAATTCGACCTTATCTGGTCTTAACTCACATATCTGAATCATTTCCTCCACCTGTACCTTGCCCACTTTTCATCTCAGTTCATAAGCTAAGCCAGCTAAAACAAATACGAAATCATTTTTGCATTTTTATACGCAAATCATATATCAATAAACATAGTATTTCCGAACAATTCCAATAACTGAACAAAACATACTTTTATGATCAATCAATATAATTCACAACTCAACACATACTCATGCATCTATAACCATGGCCATGACTATAACGATATATGATATTAAAATACGATACAACACACACGGGCGTGTAAATACATTTTGCTGAACATAGAGGTTACCTCAAATGCAAACCAATTCCTTAATAATGCACCTCCGAGGATGACGCTTCAACTCCATATTTATATCTTAATGACAGCTACAATTCTCGAACTCCATCCTCAACTCAAATTCATGAACAATCACCAATAACCCCATACAACAACAACATTCATTAGCGATTCATTTGCTGGGTCATACATAGAACAATCTAATTTCCATCTTTCCCTTTTAACAATGAGTTAACTCAGCTATTTTATCTCATTAATTGAATTCCAAAATCATCTCTAACTATTCCATTATCTATAATCGTCTATCTCATTCAACTTCCTTTCTTTATATAGCACACTAATTAACTTAAACTCATAATCTAGCTCTGAATTCTTCCACAATAAAGATACTTCTAAATAAATTGAATTATTTTAAATAGTTCCATTCTTCTTTTCATATGATGCAGCACTAAATTGTAATATGCATATTAAACTTTCAATCCTTAAACCAACCCAACAACCTGAACCAATCTAATTACAACTAAGACCACATATAACTTACTATTAAAAACTTTAGTTTGAAAATGCAACAACAACAAAGCTAATTTACAAACAACTGTCTTCCAATATACTCCATTTCAATTTGGGGTTTTATGAATCAAGGAAAAATATATTGAAGTAGAAGAAGAAAAATAACAACTCACCACTGAAATGAAGCAACAATGGCAATTTAGGGAGAAACAACTGATTTTGGACAGAACAACCAGCAATCACGGCGGCAAAACCACCAGCAACGGTGGCGCATCACTTTCAGAGGGGCAGCACCGCCACCATAAGACATCAACGAAACAGAACAAAGGAGAGAGAAAACGTGGCAGCAACGACAGTAATTCGAGCCGCCAGCATCAACACAGAGGAGAGAGAAAATTCGCCAGCACCACTGAAGAAGGAGGCGCAAAGAACGGCGGCGGCAACGCCAGCCTTGGTGGTCGGAATAATCAGAGAGGCGAGAGGGTTGGGGTTTGATCCTTCGATAACTTTTGATGGAAGAATTTTATGGTTGCTTCCCAATTGAGTGAGTATTATAGCAACAAATTGAGGAATTGGCTTGATGAATTGGGGAAATTTCGACAACTAATAACTTTAGATAAGCTGGCTTTTGCCCATGAAGACACGAGGAACCAGATTTGGCTCTTGGAGCCAAAGACACGAGTATGAGAGAGAAAGATTAACGTTTTTTTTTCTCTTTTATTTTACTAAGATCAACATATTAATCATAAAACCATATAAGAGAACATCATTTTACAATTATAACATTGTTGTTCCCTTTTGTCTTAAAACATTGAAATCCATCTTACTTATAAAAATATCATAATTAAGCTAAGATAAATAATTAGCTCTTGATAAACGTGCTTAAAAATATGGGCTACTACAATCTACCACCCTTAAAAGAAGTTTCGTCCTCGAAACTTGAAAACAGAAAACTTTAAAACATCTGGAGACGATTAAGTTCACACAAAACATTTTTGACGACAATCAAATCAAATTCAACAAATCAATTGCTTCTGAAACCAATAATCACTAAATCTGAATTCAAATCCTCCATAATTTCTTAAACATAATTTCCTTAAATCACCATTCACAACACATGCCCTAAATCCCAATATAAATCTTCACCCATTTTTTCAAATTCCTAATCTCTTAACGACTTATAACCCAAATTAATTTCAAGCAATCCCAAATATCTTTCTTAAACTCATAGGTCATGATATGAAGATCACGACAACCCTAACACAACCTTGCTCTGATACTACCTGTAACAGCCGCACTTCCGAGCTGCTAGCTAATCACACTTAACATTCATAAACCTCAATTTACACTTAATAAACCTCGAAACATATTATCTTGCAGCGGAAACATAAGCTATAAAACGATCCTGGACATGTGGGTTATGGGCCCACAACAAAACATATTCAAAACCAAATATCAAACGATAAAATACTTTACTCAATTCCAGATAATAAAATACTTAATTCTCATATAAGCACTTGAGGTCTAACAACTTATAATCTAAATACAACTTTCAGATCACTAATCTGAATACAATTTCATAATCCAATTCTCGCTTACAATCCACTTTGAGCTTCCAACACGAACCTGCAATATACAGAGGAAAATACAAAACTAAAACAAAACTAAAATGAACGGAAAACTCAATAACTTTATTTCAGCCCGTCAAAACGGTTTTGGTTCGTAAGCGTTTTTCATATAAGAAACAAACTTGGAAATTGTTCGGACTAGAATTAGTTCTTTAAAATATATCGCTCGCATAGCTTAATCACATAACAGAAATCGCTGGCAAGTATAGGAAGAAACATAACATAATATAACATAACACAATTCGACCTTATCTGGTCTTAACTCACATATCTGAATCATTTTCTTCACCTGTACCTTGCCCACTTTTCATCTCAGTTCATAAGCTAAGCCAGCTAAAACAAATACGAAATCATTTTTACATTTTTATACGCAAATCATATATCAAGAAACATAGTATTTCCGAACAATTCCAACAACTGAACAGAACATACTTTTATGATTAATCAATATAATTCACAACTCAACACATACTCATGCATCTATAACCATGGCCATGACTATAACGATATATGATATTAAAATACGATACAACACACACGGGCATGTAAATACGTTTTGCTGAACATAAAGGTTACCTCAAATGCAAACAAATTCCTTAATAATGCACCTCCGAGGATAACGCTTCAACTCCATATTTATATCTTAATGACAGCTACAATTCTCGAACTCCATCCTCAACTCGAATTCATGAACCATCACCAATAACCCCATACAACAACAACATTCATTAGTGATTCCTTTGCTGGGTCATACATAGAACAATATAATTTCCATCATTCCCTTTTAACAATGACTTAACTCAGTTATTTTATCTCATTAATTGAATTCCAAAATCATCTCTAACTATTCCATTATCTAATGTCGTCTATCTCATTCAACTTCCTATCTTTATATAGCACACTAATTAACTTAAACTCATAATCTAGCTCTGAATTCTTCCACAATAAAGATACTTCTAAATAAATTGAATTATTTTAAATAGTTCCATTCTTCTTTTCATATGATGCAGCACTAAATTGTAATATGCATATAAAACTTTCAATCCTTAAACCAACCCAACAACCTGAACCAATCTAATTACAACTAAGACCACATATAACTTACTATTAAAAACTTTAGTTTGAAAATGCAACAACAACAAAGCTAATTTACAAACAACTGTCTTCCAATATACTCCATTTCAATTTGGGGTTTTATGAATCAAGGAAAAATATATTGAAGTAGAAGAAGAAAAACAACAACTCACCACTGAAATGAAGCAACAATGGCAATTTAGTGAGGAACAACTGATTTTGGACAGAACAACCAGCAATCACGGCGGCAAAACCACCGAAGAACGGTGGCGCATCACTCGTCGGAGGGGCAAGACCGCCACCATAAGACATCAACGAAACGTAACAAAGGAGAGAGAAAACGTGGCAGCAGCGACAGTAATTCGAGCCACCAGCAACAACACAGAGGAGAGAGAAAATTCGCCAGCACCACTGAAGAAGGAGGCGCATCAACAGCAGCGGCAACGCCAGCCTTGGTGGTCGGAATAATTAGAGAGGAGAGAGGGTTGGGGTTTGATCCTTCGATAACTTTTGATGGAAGAATTTTATGGTTGCTTCCCAATTGAGTGAGTATTATAGCAACAAATTGAGGAATTGGCTTGCTGAATTGGGGAAATTTCGACAACTAATAACTTTAGATAAGCTAGCTTTTGCCCAGGAAGACACGAGGAACCAGATTTGGCTTTTGGAGCCAAAGACACGAGTATGAGAGAGAAAGATTAATGTTTTTTTTTTCTATTTTATTTTCCTAAGATCAACATATCAATCATAAAACCATATAAGAGAACATCATTTTACAATTATAACATTGTTGTTCCCTTTTGTCTTAAAACATTGAAATCCATCTTACTTATAAAAATATCATAATTAAGCTAAGATAAATAATTAGCTCGTGATAAACGTGCTTAAAAATATGGGCTATTACAATCTACCACCCTTAAAAGAAGTTTCGTCCTCGAAACTTGAAAACAGAAAACTTTAAAACATCTGGAGACGATTAAGTTCACACAAAACATTTTTGACGACAATCAAATCAAATTCAACAAATCAATTGCTTCCGAAACCAATAATCACTAAATCTGAATTCAAATCCTCCATAATTTCTTAAACCTAATTTCCTTAAATCACCATTCACAACACATGCCCTAAATCCCAATATAAATCTTCACCCATTTTTTCAAATTCCTAATCTCTTAACGACTTATAACCCAAATCAATTTCAAGCAATCCCAAATATCTTTCTTAAACTCATAGGCCATGATATGAAGATCACGACAACCCCAACACAACCTTGCTCTGATACCACCTGTAACAGCCCGCACTTCCGAGCTGCTACCTAATCACACTTAACAGTCATAAACCTCAATTTACACTTAATAAACCTCGAAACATATTATCTTGCAGCGGAAACATAAGCTATAAAACGATCCTGGACCTGTGGGTTATGGGCCCACAACAAAACATCTTCAAAAACAAATATCAAACGATAAAATACTTTACTCAATTCCAGATAATAAAATACTTAATTCTCATATAAGCACTTGAGGACTAACAACTTATAATCTAAATACAATTTTCAGATCACTAATTCTAGCTTACAATCCACTTTGGGCTTCCAACACGAACCTGCAATATACAGAGGAAAATACAAAGCAAAAACAAAACTAAAATGAGCGGAAAACTCAGTAACTTTACTTCAGCCCGTCAAAACGGTTTTGGTTCGTAAGCGTTTTTCATATAAGAAACAAACTTGGAAATTGTTCGGAAAAGAATTAGTTCTTGAAAATATATCGCTCGCATAGCTTAATCACATAACAGAAATCGCTGGCAAGTACAGGCAGAAACATAACATAATATAACATAACACAATTCGACCTTATCTGGTCTTGACTCACATATCTGAATCATTTGCTCCACTTGTACCTTGCCCACTTTTCATCTCAGTTCATAAGCTAAGCCAGCTAAAACAAATACGAAATCATTTTTACATTTTTATACGCAAATCATATATCAAGAAACATAGTATTTCCGAACAATTCCAACAACTGAACAAAACATACTTTTATGATCAACCAATATAATTCACAACTCAACACATACTCATGCATCTATAACCATGGCCATGACTATAACGATATATGATATTAAAATACGATACAACACACACGGGCATGTAAATACGTTTTGCTGAACATAAAGGTTACCTCAAATGCAAACAAATTCCTTAATAATGCACCTCCGAGGATAACGCTTCAACTCCATATTTATATCTTAATGACAGCTACAATTCTCGAACTCCATCCTCAACTCGAATTCATGAACCATCACCAATAACCCCATACAACAACAACATTCATTAGTGATTCCTTTGCTGGGTCATACATAGAACAATATAATTTCCATCATTCCCTTTTAACAATGACTTAACTCAGCTATTTTATCTCATTAATTGAATTCCAAAATCATCTCTAACTATTCCATTATCTAATATCGTCTATCTCATTCAACTTCCTATCTTTATATAGCACACTAATTAACTTAAACTCATAATCTAGCTCTGAATTCTTCCACAATAAAGATACTTCTAAATAAATTGAATTATTTTAAATAGTTCCATTCTTCTTTTCATATGATGCAGCACTAAATTGTAATATGCATATAAAACTTTCAATCCTTAAACCAACCCAACAACCTGAACCAATCTAATTACAACTAAGACCACATATAACTTACTATTAAAAACTTTAGTTTGAAAATGCAACAACAACAAAGCTAATTTACAAACAACTGTCTTCCAATATACTCCATTTCAATTTGGGGTTTTATGAATCAAGGAAAAATATATTGAAGTAGAAGAAGAAAAACAACAACTCACCACTGAAATGAAGCAACAATGGCAATTTAGTGAGGAACAACTGATTTTGGACAGAACAACCAGCAATCACGGCGGCAAAACCACCAAAGAACGGTGGCGCATCACTGTCGGGGGGCAAGACCGCCACCATAAGACATCAACGAAACAGAACAAAGGAGAGAGAAAACGTGGCAGCGGCGACGTGGTCGAGCCACCAAAGAACAACACGAGAGGAGAGAGAAAATTCGCCGAGACCACCGAAGAAGGAGGCGCATCAACGGCGGCGCAACGCCGACCTTGGTGGTCGGAATAATCGAGAGGAGGAGAGGGTTGGGGTTTGATCCTTCGATAACTTTTGATGGAAGAATTTTATGGTTGCTTCCCAATTGAGTGAGTATTATAGCAACAAATTGAGGAATTGGCTTCTTGAAATGGGGGAAATTTCGACAACTAATAACTTTAGATAAGCTAGCTTTTGCCCAGGAAGACACGAGGAACCAGATTTGGCTTTTGGAGCCAAAGACGCGAGTATGAGAGAGAAAGATTAATGTTTTTTTTTTCTATTTTATTTTCCTAAGATCAACATATCAATCATAAAACCATATAAGAGAACATCATTTTGCAATTATAACATTGTTGTTCCCTTTTGTCTTAAAACATTGAAATCCATCTTACTTATAAAAATATCATAATTAAGCTAAGATAAATAATTAGCTCGTGATAAACGTGCTTAAAAATATGGGCTATTACAATCTACCACCCTTAAAAGAAGTTTCGTCCTCGAAACTTGAAAACAGAAAACTTTAAAACATCTGGAGACGATTAAGTTCACACAAAACATTTTTGACGACAATCAAATCAAATTCAACAAATCAATTGCTTCCGAAACCAATAATCACTAAATCTGAATTCAAATCCTCCATAATTTCTTAAACCTAATTTCCTTAAATCACCATTCACAACACATGCCCTAAATCCCAATATAAATCTTCACCCATTTTTTCAAATTCCTAATCTCTTAACGACTTATAACCCAAATCAATTTCAAGCAATCCCAAATATCTTTCTTAAACTCATAGGCCATGATATGAAGATCACGACAACCCCAACACAACCTTGCTCTGATACCACCTGTAACAGCCCGCACTTCCGAGCTGCTACCTAATCACACTTAACAGTCATAAACCTCAATTTACACTTAATAAACCTCGAAACATATTATCTTGCAAACGGAAACATAAGCTATAAAACGATCCCCGGACCCGTGGGTTATGGGCCCACAACAAAACATCTTCAAAAACAAATATCAAACGATAAAATACTTTACTCAATTCCAGAT
Source organism: Beta corolliflora (assembly GCA_947648045.1). Taxonomy (NCBI): domain Eukaryota; kingdom Viridiplantae; phylum Streptophyta; class Magnoliopsida; order Caryophyllales; family Amaranthaceae; genus Beta; species Beta corolliflora. The sequence goes on along the minus strand of CANSZD010000186.1, from coordinate 220,440 downwards.
AATAAAATACTTAATTCTCATATAAGCACTTGAGGACTAACAACTTATAATCTAAATACAATTTTCAGATCACTAATTCTAGCTTACAATCCACTTTGGGCTTCCAACACGAACCTGCAATATACAGAGGAAAATACAAAGCAAAAACAAAACTAAAATGAGCGGAAAACTCAGTAACTTTACTTCAGCCCGTCAAAACGGTTTTGGTTCGTAAGCGTTTTTCATATAAGAAACAAACTTGGAAATTGTTCGGAAAAGAATTAGTTCTTGAAAATATATCGCTCGCATAGCTTAATCACATAACAGAAATCGCTGGCAAGTACAGGCAGAAACATAACATAATATAACATAACACAATTCGACCTTATCTGGTCTTAACTCACATATCTGAATCATTTGCTCCACTTGTACCTTGCCCACTTTTCATCTCAGTTCATAAGCTAAGCCAGCTAAAACAAATACGAAATCATTTTTACATTTTTATACGCAAATCATATATCAAGAAACATAGTATTTCCGAACAATTCCAACAACTGAACAAAACATACTTTTATGATCAACCAATATAATTCACAACTCAACACATACTCATGCATCTATAACCATGGCCATGACTATAACGATATATGATATTAAAATACGATACAACACACACGGGCATGTAAATACGTTTTGCTGAACATAAAGGTTACCTCAAATGCAAACAAATTCCTTAATAATGCACCTCCGAGGATAACGTTTCAACTCCATATGTATATCTTAATGACAGCTACAATTCTCGAACTCCATCCTCAACTCGAATTCATGAACCATCACCAATAACCCCATACAACAACAACATTCATTAGTGATTCCTTTGCTGGGTCATACATAGAACAATATAATTTCCATCATTCCCTTTTAACAATGACTTAACTCAGCTATTTTATCTCATTAATTGAATTCCAAAATCATCTCTAACTATTCCATTATCTAATATCGTCTATCTCATTCAACTTCCTATCTTTATATAGCACACTAATTAACTTAAACTTATAATCTAGCTCTGAATTCTTCCACAATAAAGATACTTCTAAATAAATTGAATTATTTTAAATAGTTCCATTCTTCTTTTCATATGATGCAGCACTAAATTGTAATATGCATATAAAACTTTCAATCCTTAAACCAACCCAACAACCTGAACCAATCTAATTACAACTAAGACCACATATAACTTACTATTAAAAACTTTAGTTTGAAAATGCAACAACAACAAAGCTAATTTGCAAACAACTGTCTTCCAATATACTCCATTTCAATTTGGGGTTTTATGAATCAAGGAAAAATATATTGAAGTAGAAGAAGAAAAACAACAACTCACCACTGAAATGAAGCAACAATGGCAATTTAGTGAGGAACAACTGATTTTGGACAGAACAACCAGCAATCACGGCGGCAAAACCACCAGCAACGGTGGCGCATCACTGTCAGAGGGGCAGCACCGCCACCATAAGACATCAACGAAACAGAACAAAGGAGAGAGAAAACGTGGCAGCAGCGACGTATTCGAGCCACCAGCAACAACACAGAGGAGAGAGAAAATTCGCCAGCACCACTGAAGAAGGAGGCGCATCAACGGCGGCAACGCCGCCGCCTTGGTGGTCGGAATAATCGAGAGGGAGAGAGGGTTGGGGTTTGATCCTTCGATAACTTTTGATGGAAGAATTTTATGGTTGCTTCCCAATTGAGTGAGTATTATAGCAACAAATTGAGGAATTGGCTTGGCTGAATTGGGGAAATTTCGACAACTAATAACTTTAGATAAGCTAGCTTTTGCCCAGGAAGACACGAGGAACCAGATTTGGCTTTTGGAGCCAAAGACACGAGTATGAGAGAGAAAGATTAATGTTTTTTTTTTCTATTTTATTTTCCTAAGATCAACATATCAATCATAAAACCATATAAGAGAACATCATTTTGCAATTATAACATTGTTGTTCCCTTTTGTCTTAAAACATTGAAATCCATCTTACTTATAAAAATATCATAATTAAGCTAAGATAAATAATTAGCTCGTGATAAACGTGCTTAAAAATATGGGCTATTACAATCTACCACCCTTAAAAGAAGTTTCGTCCTCGAAACTTGAAAACAGAAAACTTTAAAACATCTGGAGACGATTAAGTTCACACAAAACATTTTTGACGACAATCAAATCAAATTCAACAAATCAATTGCTTCCGAAACCAATAATCACTAAATCTGAATTCAAATCCTCCATAATTTCTTAAACCTAATTTCCTTAAATCACCATTCACAACACATGCCCTAAATCCCAATATAAATCTTCACCCATTTTTTCAAATTCCTAATCTCTTAACGACTTATAACCCAAATCAATTTCAAGCAATCCCAAATATCTTTCTTAAACTCATAGGCCATGATATGAAGATCACGACAACCCCAACACAACCTTGCTCTGATACCACCTGTAACAGCCCGCACTTCCGAGCTGCTACCTAATCACACTTAACAGTCATAAACCTCAATTTACACTTAATAAACCTCGAAACATATTATCTTGCACGGAAACATAAGCTATAAAACGATCCTGGACCTGTGGGTTATGGGCCCACAACAAAACATCTTCAAAAACAAATATCAAACGATAAAATACTTTACTCAATTCCAGATAATAAAATACTTAATTCTCATATAAGCACTTGAGGACTAACAACTTATAATCTAAATACAATTTTCAGATCACTAATTCTCGCTTACAATCCACTTTGGGCTTCCAACACGAACCTGCAATATACAGAGGAAAATACAAAGCAAAAACAAAACTAAAATGAGCGGAAAACTCAGTAACTTTACTTCAGCCCGTCAAAACGGTTTTGGTTCGTAAGCGTTTTTCATATAAGAAACAAACTTGGAAATTGTTCGGAAAAGAATTAGTTCTTGAAAATATATCGCTCGCATAGCTTAATCACATAACAGAAATCGCTGGCAAGTACAGGCAGAAACATAACATAATATAACATAACACAATTCGACCTTATCTGGTCTTAACTCACATATCTGAATCATTTGCTCCACTTGTACCTTGCCCACTTTTCATCTCAGTTCATAAGCTAAGCCAGCTAAAACAAATACGAAATCATTTTTACATTTTTATACGCAAATCATATATCAAGAAACATAGTATTTCCGAACAATTCCAACAACTGAACAAAACATACTTTTATGATCAACCAATATAATTCACAACTCAACACATACTCATGCATCTATAACCATGGCCATGACTATAACGATATATGATATTAAAATACGATACAACACACACGGGCATGTAAATACGTTTTACTGAACATAAAGGTTACCTCAAATGCAAACAAATTCCTTAATAATGCACCTCCGAGGATAACGCTTCAACTCCATATTTATATCTTAATGACAGCTACAATTCTCGAACTCCATCCTCAACTCGAATTCATGAACCATCACCAATAACCCCAAACAACAACATTCATTAGCGATTTCTTTGCTGGGTCATACATTGAACAATCTAATTTCCATCTTTCCCTTTTAACAATGAGTTAACTCAGCTATTTTATCTCATTAATTGAATTCAAAAATCATCTCTAATTATTCCATTATCTAATATCGTCTATCTCATTCAACTTCCTTTCTTTATATAGCACACTAATTAACTTAAACTCATAATCTAGCTCTGAATTCTTCCACAATAAAGATACTTCTAAATAAATTGAATTATTTTAAATAGTTCCATTCTTCTTTTCACATGATGCAGCACTAAATTGTAATATGCATATAAAACTTTCAATCTTTAAACCAACCCAACAACTTGAACCAATCTAATTACAACTAAGACCACATATAACTTACTATTAAAAACTTTAGTTTGAAAATGCAACAACAACAAAGCTGATTTACAAACAACTGTCTTCCAATATACTCCATTTCAATTTGGGGTTTTATGAATCAAGGAAATTTATATTGAAGTAGAAGAAGAAAAACAACAACTCACCACTGAAATGAAGCAACAATGGCAATTTAGGGAGGAATAACTGATTTTGGACAGAATTAGCCGGCAATCACGGCGGCAAAACCACCACAGAACGGTGGCGCATCACTTTCAGAGGGCGGCACCGCCACCAAAAGACATCAAGGAAACGAACAAAGGAGAGAGAAAACGTGGCAGCAGCGACAGTAATTCGAGCCACCAGCAACAACACAGAGGAGAGAGAAAATTCGCCAGCACCACTGAAGAAGGAGGCGCAGCAACAGCAGCGGCAACGCCAGCCTTGGTGGTCGGAATAATCAGAGAGGAGAGAGGTTTGGGGTTTGATCCTTTGATAACTTTTGATGGAAGAATTTTATGGTTGCTTCCCAATTGAGTGAGTATTATAGCAACAAATTAAGGAATTGGCTTGATGAATTGGGGAAATTTCGACAGCTAATAACTTTAGATAAGCTGGCTTTTGCCCACGAAGACATGAGGAACCAGATTTGGCTTTTGGAGCCAAAGACACGAGTATGAGAGAGAAAGATTAATGTTTTTTTTTCTCTTTTATTTTCCTAAGATCAACATATTAATCATAAAACCATATAAGAGAACATCATTTTACAATTATAACATTGTTGTTCCCTTTTGTCTTAAAACATTGAAATCCATCTTACTTATAAAAATATCATAATTAAGCTAAGATAAATAATTAGCTCTTGATAAACGTGCTTAAAAATATGGGCTATTACAATAGTAACTCAGACTGAGTAGCTAGAGATCTCAACAAACTCCAAGAAAGATGCTTGTTGTGGACTTTCGGCCACCCATAGAACCCTGTACACCTCCATCTCTCTTCCCCCAACCCTTCAACAACCTCCACATCAATGTGATGGATATGGACTGAAGCACTACATCTAAATCTTTCCTCCACAACATAACTACACCTCCCGAACGCCGCATCGAATCAACTGCCAACCAATTAAACTCACCAAGCCTACCTTGAACTCTAGCAAACTCAGAACTACTCAACTTCGTCTCTGATAGAAATACCATAAACAGGGCCTCTCTATGGATTAAATCACGGAGACTATTAACCACAGAGGAATTGCTCAACCCTCTACAGTTATTGCTCATGATACTAATTGGGCACTAGTACAAAATTGTCAATTTGCGTCGGACCTGGGACCACTATCTGCATCGGACATCGGTCCGACGGCACAGGTCTCGTCGCAAATGACAGAGACGTGATCTGCGTCGGATAAGGGTCCGACGCAGTTGAGGAGCTATTTGCGTCGGACAAGGCTCGAGGTGCGACGCACATGACGCCAAACCATTCCACCAGCAGCACAATAAGCCTAGCCTACCATTTGCGTCGCACGTCGGACCATGTGCGACGCAGATCAAGCATTTTTTCAAAAAAAAAGGAATTTGCGTCGGATTATAACCAACATCCGACGCAAATGGCAGATTATACATAAAAAAATAAAACAAAACCAACCCAGCAACAAGCACGAAATGCACATACGAAAACTCAATAGTTCTGCACATACGCAAATCGCATATTATTAAAACATGATTCTTTATTCTTTACAATAGTTCTGTAATCAGAAAACATGAATGAAAATCTAAAATGATAATCTTAACAAATCCTACAAAATAAAATGGAATTAAACAAACTTAAACAACGAAAATCTACAATTCTCTACATCCTAAATCATGTTAGATGGAAATAGAAAGCTTGGCCAGTAACTTCTTCTCTTCCTCCCCCAGATCTGCAAATCAATAAATTTCATTTTAAATGAGTTGAAAAACTGAAAAAGTACAAGAAACTTCATTTTTGATAGGTTCTATTTTTTTATTTCAAAAATAAACTTAAATATGGCGAAATTACCTGCAAATTAGATGAAATAGAAAATTCGTCGCAAAAATCATGCAAAATTGCAGTCATCAAGATCAATGACATAGAGAGAATAATTCGAACGAGGAGAGAGAAAATGAGTGCAGATCCATCATGAAATTGACATGAACTTCGAGATTTTGAAATGACGAAAGGTTTACTTGAAGTGATGACGGATTATACCATAAGATTTGAGATCATTAGGAAGTTACAGAAGATGCGAAGATCCTCTTTGAGATTCGAAATTCAGAGGAGAGAGAAAACACCCAGAAAAAAATGGCGAAAAAGAGGAAATCTATTGCGAAGAACCTCGATGAGGTGGATCGAACCATGTATACATCTTTTTGTAGCGCAACCAACTCTCTTTCACAGCATTATACCACTTTTTGCTTTTGATTTCTTTTTCGTTGTTTTAATTTTCCAGAATTTGTGTTTTTTTGAGGGTTTTGTGGTGTTTTCTAATTTGGGTTTTTGTTAATTTTTGAAGATATTTTGTGGTTATGATGTTTTGAGTGATGAGGGTTTCATTTGATGATGAATTTTTCCTTGTTTGATTGTTGTTTGAGTGAGTGAGAGAGAAGAGGTGGGAGAGCGGCGATTGATAATGCATGAGGTGGGAATGAAGTTAGGGTTTGGGGAAATGCGGGGAGTGAGGTTTTAAAAAGTGATGGCTATTTTAGCTATCTGCGTCGCGTGTCGTGGAGGTGCAACGCACATGACTTAATGACTCTGTGTCGCGTGTCATGGCCATCCGATGCATATGACTTAGTCATCATTTTAGACGAAAACTATTTGCGTCGCATCCCCCAAGCATGCGACGCAAATCATGGGATCCAGCCATCTGCGTCGCACAATAGCTGTGTTTGACGCAAATCATGTTCGTCATCTACGTCGCGTTCTCAACCCCGTGCGACGCAAATGACCCTACCACCCATCTGCTGTCATTTTGTGCGTCGCACGTTCTTTAATGTGCGACGCAAATAGGCTATTTGCGTCAGTCCTTCTAGCATGCGACGCACATAGACTGACGCAAATTTGCATTTTTTCTACTAGTGGGGCTTGGCAGGTCTGATTCACATTATACCTCACCTGGCCTCACGCCATCTAGAACTCTCATTACTCAAGCAAACCTTTTTTTAGTTCCAACCTTGTCTCATCGAAGCATCAACCTCCTCTCTCCCTCTCTTCATTATATGTTTTACTTTTAACATTCATTGAAATTGTAGTGGATTGGTGGTTAAACTTCACATTTCATTTCAAAAGTCATGTGTGTTTAATTCCTAGTAGAGTGCTACATGGCACATACACTGGAGAGTAGGAATGTTAATTTCGGATATCCGATCCGATCCGAAATTTCGGATATCCGAAAATTCCATATCGGGAAAATGTGATCTGAATCCGATCCGAAAAAACTGGATATCCAAAATTTCGGATATTCGAAATTTCGGATCAGATCGGATATCCGAAAACTAAAAAAATGAAATTTTCAAAGAAAAAAGTTCATAAAATAAGTTTTGGATCGAATCATCGGTATTTCGGATATCCGGCCTTGCAAACGGATATTTCGGATCGGATATCCGAAATATCCGATAAATTCCCATGTTTCAGATTTTTTCGGATATCTGGAAATGAAAATTAACGATCCGTATCCGATCCAAAAAATTTCGGATATCCGATCCGAATTATCCGAAAACTAGAAAATTGGATCGGATATCCCAAAAACCGGATCGGATCGACCGGATCGGATATTTATGAACACCCCTACTGGAGAGTGCCATGTGACACAATTTCTTTGATAGAAACGCCTTTTAATATATTTGTATAGGTGAGTCAAAAGAATTTATTAAGTTGATCCCTTCCTACTAAAAAAAGTTAGTCCTCTATGAATTATCAAACATGCATGCATGAATTATCAAACATGCATGCATGAATTAAGACAAAACGAAGATGAGTCCAGAAGTTGGTAGTAACTTTGAATACATGAAATCCTAATAACGCGAGGAGGAGAAGGAAAACGAGGATGCATGAGGATTTATTACCTTTAATTTTGATGGGTAACTATCTATTACCCAAAAAAAGTTATAACGCCGTTGGTTCTCTGTCTCCCTCCGATCCATGCACTATAATAGTATAATTTCCTTTAATTATTCTCCGATAACTTTGTTATATATTAATTGATTGGAAGAACCATGTATTAAATTAATGGCCACAAAACATCGAATATCTTTCTCGTCAAAAACACATGCCACTCTTGGGTCTTTGAGTTTGAAGACCAAACTGCAATTTTCTTTTCATGTCTTGTTTATTGATAAAAAAAAGTGTTCTATTAATTGGAATCCTGGAAAGTACTTACTGAATTACTGTATTTCATAATCTCTTTGCATTTCTTCCCACAAACCACCTGCCACCTTGTCTTATCAACAATCTCTACACGTTTATTCTATAGTAATTAATGCGAAAAATTAATAATGAGAATCTTGTCGACTGATCAATGTAACAGTGTTCACAAGCTTAATCTATCATTTTGATATGAGTAATGGGAAGTCAAAAATCAGATCAAAGGAAACCTTTAATTATGACCTTTGCTTTGAATATTTGGTCCATCAAATATAATTAAACATGAACTAGTGGCCTAGAATGGTTTAGAATTTAAAATGTAGGTCTATCATTATTTTGAACAAGTAGATTTTTATATCTAAGATGACTATCTAATTATCATCTCACACTCTAGATGATCTATTTTTCACCTCTAAACAAGTATTAAGGCTTTTTCTACTATTAATTGTTGGTTGTTTGCGGTGGTTTGATTTGACTGGTTTGACCACCAATCTGTAGTATCAGTTTATACAAGTAATTTAAGTTAGCTGATCATGTTAAAATAAACAACCTACTAGGTATTTGGTAAAATTAAGCATTGTTTATTAGTTACTCCCTCCATTAGTTAGGTAAAGATATTCTCTCTTTCACTTTTAGTATGATGCTAAAATTCTTCCCTATTTTGATATATTATTTTTGAAGTTTGATAACGCACTTTCTTTTCTTTTTATCCTTTTTGAACCCCAACACATAAGTCCACTATGTCCATAATGTAAACACACGTGTCTAAACAATTTCTATGAGCTCTTACCCAATTATTTTCTTTTAAGGAAAAATTGATTTACTCAATTCTAACTATGGGCGCCCTGACAAAAACAGTCCCTACTTCAGTTTATTATTATTCAGTCTCAACTTTTGGGGTTATTTTACAATAGCAGTCCCAGACCTGCTGCAGCATGTAAACTTTACCTCTTTCTATCCTCTTTCCTCCCTCCTTCCTCTCTCTTTTACTTCACTGCTCCCTCCTCCTCCTCTCCCCTGCCACCCAACCCCTCCCCTTCCACCCCACTACCCCCTCACCTACCTCCCCTAACTGTCACCACCCCCACCACCCTCTCCCCAGTCCCCAAAACTCCTTTCCCTTCCCCGCCACCCTCTCCCCCCTCCCCAAAACCCCTCCCTCTCGTCACCCATCCCCCGCCCCCGAAATAACTCCCCTTCCCTGACCACCCCTTTGTCCCGCACCACCTCTCCTCTCCCGAAACACCTCCTTCCTCCCCTTCTCTCTCCTCCAGCCACACAAACCCACCATCCACGCAAAACGATGTCGTCGCACTCACCTTCATCATCCTGCACCACCGCAGCTCAAGCAAGGGTGCGATGGATGAGGAAGACGACGAAGTGGAAGCGTTCGTAGAGGCATGGCGGCAAAGGTTGGTGGTTGTGGTGAGGTTTTGATGGCGGTGGCTGGGCTGGGCTAGTTTCGTGGTTTTTTGTTGGGTGATTTCGAGTGAGTGGGTGAGTGGGGTTTGGTGGTGACTGGGTACTTTTGGGTTGATTGGGCGATTAAGGTTGGTGGCGGGGGGGTCGGCATGGGAGGGGAAGGACAGGTGGCAAGGGAGAAGGAAGAGGAGGAGGGGGAAGCGAATGAAGGAGGGAGGAGAGAGAAAGAAGAGGTTAAAACAGCAAAAAAAAGTAATTTTTTTAAAAAAAAATAACCTCTTAAACAGGTTACTGGTTAACCTGGACCGCTATTGTAAAATATCCCCAAAAGTTGGGAATGAATAATTATAAATTGAAGTAGGGATTGTTTTTGTCAGAGCACCCATAGTTGCGACTGATTAAATCAATTTTTTCTTTTTTTGATTAAAAGAGACTTACTTTCTACATTTTTTCTCAGTTTTCTTGAATTTTGATGCGACAACAATAACGACGATATTAAAGTAGCAAGAGGAGTAAGAGTATGCAGATAGATATTAATGTCCTATACTTTTCGACTTATTTTTGCTTATATGAACTTATCTAAACTTATTTTACCTTATTTTCTGAGTCAAACCTTATTTTTACTGAACTGAACTTATATGGACTTCTTAGACCTTATATGAACTTATCTAAACTTTTTTTTTATAAGAACTGAAAATAAGTTGAATAAAATAGGGTCTAACTCTATCCTTTTTGGTTCTACCTAATTATAATAACTTCAAGAGAAAAAAGGTGGGCAAAAGAGAGAATGTTGTATGTTGGTGTTTGTGTAAGAAATATGTGGATAAAGAGTGTTACATGCATGTGAGGTTTGTGAAAAAAAGAAAGGGGAAGAGAGTGTCCCGTGGCCGGCTATTAAGGGGAGCACCTTGAGCGATAGCTCAGAGCCCTTTTTAAAAAATAATATGGAAAAAACAAATTTTCTTAAAAGAATTTCGGGGGTCGTGCTTTTAATTTCTTCTAAGTTAATTCCTCCGTTTTCAACCTCTTTCTCTCACTTCATTTAGTTCTCAACTTCTCCTCTTCTAATTCTCATAGCTAAAGGTGACCATTCGGCGGGCCTAACCTGACCCATCCCTGAACCGACCCGTAAGAAGATCGGCCCGGACCGATAGATGATCGGGCATGAACCGGCCCGGAACTGCACAAACAAAAGGGTACTTTCATGGGCCAAATTGACAGGTGAGGAAACCGGCCCTAGCCTTGAATTGGACCGTGAACCGCACTCATCTCTAAACCAGGCCGTGAACGGTACTCAACCACCGAACCGGACCGTTAAAACAACGATCAAGAAAATGCATAAAAATTCTTCATCCTCGACCCAGTTATCAAAAACACTAGTGTATATGGACGGTACCGAAAATTATGTATTATACATACTAGTGCATATGCAATTAAATTTAAAAATCAAAACGTATTTTCATTTACGCAAAAAATAAAACATTGAAGCGGTGGGCCAAACCTGAACTGGCCCAACCCGACCTGAGCCCTGAACCGGTTCAGGTTTGAGAAAACCCAACCCTAAACCTGAACCGGACCAGCCAGCTAAGTGGTCCAGTTCAGGTTCATGCTGAGGTGAAAAGGCCCGTGGCCATGTCTACTCATAGCTATGAGTCTATGACTCTTGAAATTCTTCAGTTAACATTAATAATTTTCCTTTAATCAAACCCACAAAACATGCCAACAATTTCTATCTTGTCCTCTTCCCTTTTTCGGTGAACTTACGTAAAAGTTTTGTGGATTATTTTTTTGATGGTTGAATTTAAAAATTCATGAAATATTTTGTTGATGAATTATTTATGAAAAATATGTCTCCATTATTTAGGGACCCCTTTTTAGTTTTCGTTACTAGCCCCAAAAATATTTGACACCGCAGAATGTCGAATATGAGTTTATTAATATAGTGGGGAGATAATCTTTTAAATTTCGAAAAAAAAAATAACAAAAATCAGAAAGTGGATAGAAAACAAAACACTGGGAATAGCTCTTTGGACAAAACTGAAAAAGCCATTCTTAGAGCCTTTTAAATTAGTGACAGGTCACAAAAATGTTAAGGCCCTGTTCTTTTGGACTTATTTTCAGCAATAATAAGTAAAAATAAGTTCAGTTCAGCAAAAATAAGTTCAGTTCAGCAAAAATAAGTTCAGTTCAGCAAAAATAAGTAAAAATAAGTTCAGTTCAGCAAAAATAAGTTCAGTTCAGCAAAAATAAGTTCAGTTCAGCAAAAATAAGTTTAGGATACTATAATGTTGTAATTATTATATTTGTTTTCAATATTACTATTTATATTGTTATTATTATTAATATTATAATAACGATGAATTTGTAATTATTTTAAATTTTTTTATTTTTATTTATTTTTTTATTTTTTTATTTTTTCATATTTTTTTATTTTTTTATTTTTTTATATTTTTATATTTTTATATATTTTTTTATTTTTATATTTTTTATTTTCATTTATTTTTTTATTTTAATATTTTATTTATTTATTTATTATTATTATTATTTATTATAATTTATTATTTACTATTTACTATTTATTATTATTTATTATTATTATTATTATTATTATTATTTATTATTTATTATTTATTATTTATTATTTATTATTTATTATTATTATTAATAATATTATTTATTATTTATTATTATTATTATTAATAATATTATTTATTATTTATTATTATTTATTATTATTATTATTATTATTATTATTATTTGTTATTATTATTATTTATTATTATTATTATTATTATTATTTATTATTTATTACTTATTATTTATTATTTATTATTTACTATTTATTATTTATTATTATTATTATTATTTATTATTTATTATTTATTATTTATTATTTATTATTATTATATTATTATTTATTATTTATTACTTATTATTTATTATTTATTATTTACTATTTATTATTTATTATTATTATTATTATTATTATTATTATTATTATTATTATTTATTATTTATTATTATTTATTATTATTTATTATTAATATTATTTATTATTATTTATTATTATTATTATTATTATTTATTATTTATTATTATTATTATTATTATTATTATTATTATTATTTATTATTTATTATTTATTATTATTTATTATTTATTATTATTTATTATTATTATTATTATTATTTATTATTTATTATTTATTATTCATTATTTATTATTTATTATTTATTATTCATTATTTATTATTTATTATTTATTATTTATTATTTATTATTTATTGTTTATTATTTATTATTTATTATTTATTATTTAATATTTATTATTAATATTATTATTTATTATTATTATTATTATTATTATTATTATTATTTATTATTATTATTATTATTATTTATTATTTATTATTTATTATTTATTATTATTTATTATTATTTATTATTATTATTATTATTTATTATTTATTATTTATTATTTATTATTTATTATTTATTATTTATGATTTATTATTTATTATTTATTATTTATTATTTATTATTTATTATTTATTATTTATTATTTATTATTTATTATTTATTATTTATTATTTATTATTATTTATTATTATTATTATTATTTGATATATTTTTATTATTTAGTATTTTTTATTATTTATTATTTATTGTGTTTTATTATTTATTATTATTATTATTATTATTTATTATTTATTATTTATTATTATTTATTATTTATTATTATTATTATTATTATTATTATTATTATTATTTATTATTTATTATTTATTAATTATAATTTATTATTTATTATTTATTATTATTATTATTATTTATTATTATTTATTATTAATATTATTTATTATTTATTATTATTTATTATTATTTTTATTATTATTATTTGTTATTATTATTATTTATTATTTATCATTTATTATTTATTATTTATTATTATTATTATTATTATTATTATTATTATTATTTATTATTTATTATTTATTATTTATTATTTATTATTTATTATTTATTATTTATTATTTATTATTTATTATTTATTATTTATTATTTATTATTTATTATTTATTATTTATTATTTATTATTTATTATTTATTATTTATTATTATTATTATTATTATTATTATTTATTATTAATATTATTTATTATTTATTATTATTATTATTATTATTTGTTATTATTATTATTTATTATTTATTTTTATTTATTATTTATTATTTATTATTATTTATTATTAATTATTTATTATTTATTATTTATTATTTATTATTTATTATTATTATTATTATTATTCGTTTGTCGATACGCTTCTTTGAACGTCAATATACATATATATATATATATTCGTTTAAGGTTCTTTTTTCGAAACTACTTCCTCCGTTTTTTTAATTGCACCATTTCTTTTTTTTTTTTGAAAGCAAAATTAATTGCACCATTTCGCTTTTCATGTTTGTCGATACGCTTCTTTGAACGTCAATATCTTTAATCGCGTATAAGTAAAAATTATAAAAATATGATATATGAGATCCTTACATTGAGACGAATCTGACAAAACCCTAATTGACTATGTTTTTTTTCCTTATATAATAATGCGAGATAGTTTAACAAAGTTGGTTGATGAACAGTACCAAAAATAAAATGATGCAATTAAAAAATGGAAGTATATGCCTAACAAACTCTTTTTCTTATCCTAAACCATACATCTCTCATGAATTTTTATTTGTTTTTCCAAAAAGAAGAAGCACGTTTTCTAAACATAAACAATAACTATTGGGTCGTAGTGGTTGAGTCTTGACAATTTTTCAAAGAACATCATTTCATATTTAGAGCTTAGCTTGTTAGGCAACAATTTTTGAAGTAGTTTAGCTTGTAGGATTTGAACTCAAGCAAACTCTACTAAAGGTGAGAAGTTTGTTTGAAGTTCTGTTTTGAAATCCCTTCAAAAAAAGAAAAAGTTCTGTTTTGAAATAGCTAAAAAATACCACTCGAGGTAGGAGTAGCATGTGGAGATAATATATACTTCCTTCGTTTCTTAATAAGTGTAAAATAGAGAAAGTGGGGGAATACCAAGGATTGTAGAGACAGGCCCGGCCCTGGGGCAGGGCAGGCGGGGCACCCGCCCAAGGCCCACAATAAAAAAACCAGGCTTTGTAAAATAATAAAAATAAAGGAGAAAGAAAGAACTTGTGTCGCATGAAAGAGAAAACTAAAGTAAGAAACCTCTACAGTTCTACCCATAAATCACGCTGCACTTTCTTCATCTTCTACCCAGAAAATCATACCCAAAAGATTCAGTTTCCAAAGATATGTTCTTGAATTCAAAGGCAAATCGACAATCCCTTTTTAATCTCTCTTTTCCTGATTTTTTTCTCCTTAAAATCTCTTGCAAATTTCCCTTGTCAATTGAAGATAAGTTCTTCCCCCATATTCTCAATTTTCAGTTTCTCACAATTTTCACAATACCAAAATTGCTTATGGGAATGACGTAATACTAAGAACTAAGAAGAGGTTGATCTTCAGTTGTAATTTGCGAATCGGCGATTTGCAGTCATAATCGTTGGTTTATAATTATAATTTTTTTTGTGTGTTAATTGTGCTAATTTCAATTTGCAATCTGATTTTTTATTTTCAAATTATGTGATATAAGTGAATTCGAATTTTAGGTGTGGGTGATTACAAAAATCTTTAAATTTGATTACAATTTTCGAATTCCTTATACTGGATTGTTCATTGTTGATTGTTGTAATGATGTTGAACTGTTGATAAAAAAATGCGTTGATGAATGACAGACTTATATGCACTTCTGTGGAACTTCTTTGTGATAATATGAAATATATATAGTAATACTGTTTGTAGAAACTAGCAATATGTATGAATTCAAAAGAAAAAAAAAAGTTGAAAATGATGTATGTGATCGAAAGGTCAGGAGGGACATACACTAAGGCCCTGTTCTTTTGGACTTATTTTCAGCAAAAATAAGTAAAAATAAGTTCAGTTCAGCAAAAATAAGTTCAGTTCAGCAAAAATAAGTAAAAATAAGTTCAGTTCAGCAAAAATAAGTTCACTTCAGCAAAAATAAGTTCAGTTCAGCAAAAATAAGTTCAGTCTTATCTAATGTCGTAATTATTATTTTTGTTTTCAATATTACTATTTATATTGTTATTATTATTTATATAATAATTAAAATAACGATGAATTTGTAATTTTTTTATTGTTTTTTATTTTTTTATTTAATTTAATTTTTTTATTTTTAAATTTTATTTTTAAATTTTTATTATTTATTATTATTTCTTATTTATTATTTATTATTTATTATTTATTATTATTATTATTTAATATTATTTATTATTTATTATTTATTATTTATTATCTATTATTTATTATTTATTATTATTATTATTATAATTATTATTTATTATTATTATTTATTATTATTAGTAGTTATTATTTATTATTATTTATTATTATTATTATTTATTATTATTTATTATTTATTATTATATTATTTATTATTATTATTTATTATTTATTATTATTATTATTATTATTTATTATTATTTATTATTATTATTATTATTTATAATTATTATTATTATTTATTATTATTATTTATTATTATTATTTATTATTATTATTTATTATTATTTATTATTATTATTATTTATTATTTATTATTTATTATTTATTATTTATTATTTATTATTTATTATTTATTATTTATTATTTATTATTTATTATTTATTATTTATTATTTATTATTATTTATTATTATTATTTATTATTTATTATTATTATTGTTATTATTATTTATTATTATTATTATTTATTATTATTATTATTTATTAATAATTTATTATTTATTATTTATTATTTATTATATATTCTTATTTATTATTATTATTATTATTTATTATTATTATTTATTATTTTTATTATTTATAATTATTTATTATTTATTATTATTATTTATTATTATTTATTATTATTATTTATTATTATTATTATTTATTATTTATTATTTATTATTTATTATTTATTATTTATTATTTATTATTTATTATTTATTATTTATTATTTATTATTTATTATTTATTATTTATTATTTATTATTTATTATTTATTATTTATTATTTATTATTTATTATTTATTATTTATTATTTATTATTTATTATTTATTATTTATTATTTATTATTTATTATTTATTATTTATTATTTATTATTTATTATTTATTATTTATTATTTATTATTTATTATTTATTATTTATTATTTATTATTTATTATTTATTATTTATTATTTATTATTTATTATTTATATTATTTATTATTTATTATTTATTATTTATTATTTATTATTTATTATTATTTATTATTATTATTTAGGAAAAATAAGTTCAGTTCAGCAAAAATAAGTTCAGTTCAGGAAAAATAAGTAAAAATAAGTTCAGTTCAGCAAAAATAAGTAAAAATAAGTTTAGTTCAGCAAAAATAAGTTCAGTTCAGCAAAAATAAAATAAGTTCAGTTCAGTTCAGCCAAAATAAGTTCAAAAGAACAGGGCCTAAGAAGGAAGAACAGAGCAAAGTTAATATAGTTGTATAGCTAATAAAGGAGAAATTTGTAGGGAATTGTTTAGTTCCAAAATTGGGTTAATTTTATTAAGTAGTCTTTAGAATTATTTCTATGGTGTATATTATCTACAAGTTTTTGCACAAGCAAGTTGAATTAATTTTTTTTTTTTTGCAAATATTATAAGTTTGGAATGCAAATGCTTATGTAGAAGATCATCCAATTTTACAGGTGTTCTTGTTCTTTTATATACTAGTTGAATTGCCATATGAGAAATCAAATGTTAAAATACTTTTTTGACATTATTTTTCAATTGAAATAAGTTTCTTTTTATTTAATGTAATGAAAACTTTGCATTAGAATTTTTATATTGCATATTTCGTTAATCTCTCGTGCGTCAAGGGCCCAATATCTAAATTTCGCCCTGGACCCAATAATATTCAGGAACGGCCCTGTGTAGAGATAGAAAGTTGAGACCACAATAAAGTAAAGTAATTCAAGTGATAAAACAAAAAAGTTGTGGTCCCCTCTTACTTTTTGGTGATATATTTGTAATAATATTGAACTTTTTTTAACCATTTTGAGCTTGGTTGCACTATTGTGACTATTCCAAATAAAGAAAGTGTTGCACTTATTAAGAAACGGAGGTAGTAGTTCATTGTTGTTGTTTTTAAACCCACCGCTAGTTTTTAAACAATAATTGTTTTACAAATAATTTTGACAACCAACTTCTAACAGTTCACATCTAACAGATAACAACTACCGAACAACTACGTATGTCGAACAACCCTTACATATATTCATATTTTATTAATACTACTTGCTAGATTAAATTTTTTATATAAGCGATGGTTATAAGACCAAATACAAGAATAACTTTCTTTTAGGGCCCATTTGGTTTGATGGAAAATATTTTTCCATAAAAAATTTTCCGTTGGTAAATGTAAATGAATATTAGTTTTCCTTTGTTTGGTTCCGTTTGATGGAAAAGTATTAAGCTAAGAAGGGAAAAATCGAGAGGTTGGGGAGGAGAGAGTGGAGGAAAATGTTTACAAAGGGATGAAAAACTTTTCTCCACTTTACTTTTCCTTTTTAAATCCCTTGTCCAACCAAACAATGGAAAATAGGAAAAATCATTTTCCTGCAAACCGTTTTCCTCCAAAATAAATGGAGCGTTAATGAAATCATCCCTCCCTGCTATTTGCCGCTCGTATTTACCATACACCGCCCGTATATATACGATAATTTTTTTCTTTTTTCTCCCTCCTCTACTTCTTCTTCCTCCATAACCACCACTCCTCAACCACCACCCCCACCCCCACCCCTGGGCCCACCAAGCCCCCCCCCCTGCATCCCCACCACCCTCACCATGCCCCCGCATCCCCACCCGTAGCACCCCCACCCCACCCCACCCCACCCCCACCCCCACCCCTACCCTACCCTACCCTACATCCCCCGACCCGAATAGCGGCCCCCTCACCCCATACCACCCCCGCGCCCCCGACCCCAACAAAGCAACCCCCTCGCAACCCTCCACCCCACCCTTCGCCTCCCTCCACTCCCCCATTTTGCCCCTACACCCTTCGCCTCCCTCACCCTCACCCTCACCCCATAACGTGGCAACCTAGCCCATCCTCCCGGCAACCCCTTCCCCTGGGAAGCTCTCTCCTCACGCGCACAACCTCCATTCTTCCTCTTTCTGCCTTCCTCCCTTGCCATTTCAATGTTGTCTAGGGTTCATTATGGTACCGAAAGAAAATTTCGGTTGTACCATGGTGGAAACGACCATTTTTTTTTCCAGTTCCACTATGGCAGAATCGAAAAAAATTTATGTTCCTCCATGGTGATACCGACATTTTTTCCCGATCCTACCGTGGTGGAACCGACCATATTTTTTTCCGGTTCCACCATGGTAGAATTGAAAATTTCTTTTGTTTCCTACTAAAAAAATTCTAAAATTTTTATATTTTTAATGTAAAAAAAGTAAAAGAAAAATACAAATATACTTCCTCCGTTTATTCGTTTTAAACGCAACAAAGGTTGCGAGATATAAAATATTCCTTTGTTGCATTTAAAACAAAACGGAGGAAGTATATAAAAATATAGGACAATGTTTAATAAACACGGGCGATAAATAATAAACCCCTAAAAAATTTATTTACGTAGGCCTTGTTTGGTAAAGAGAGGTTTGGTGTAAATTTAAAGGTTTGAACTCATATTAGAGGATTTGACTAATCAATCCTCTAATTTGAGTATTTGGTAAAGAGAAGTTTCAATTAGCTTATTGAGCCCAAAAGACTCTTTTTGAAAAAGTTGGGGGGAGGAGCTTTTTGACATTAGAGGTTTGGGAATGAGTGGATCAATTACATTTATGTCCTAAAGTTGTTGAAAATTACATTAATAAATAATAAAAAAATAAAAACAAATATTAGTGAGGATGCATAAATCTCTATTATATCAGGGAATAGGGGAGGAAGATGGTGTCCCCCTTGAAAATACTAAATTACCTTTAATGCTATCAGCTACTTACCCAACACCTTTATATAAACAGTTAATACAATTAGCTAGTCAAATCAGCTAATACAAGCAGCTAGTCAAATCAGCTAATACAATCAGTTATCAGCTATCCGTTAATTGCCAAACTCTTGAAGGCAGTGGTGGGGGCAATGGTCTATATAACTATAACGAGAGTAGACAAATAAAACCACATGCAACGCTCAGAAACACCCAAAAGCCTTTGTGCAGAATGCAAAGTTCGATCATAACACGGCAGCGGCGGTGAAACCAACGATTACACACTACAAATGACAACAAATTAGGTGAATTTTTGAAAGACCCACAAAGAAAAAGGAGAAGTGAGAAAGAGATCTCTCATTCTTCTTCACCGCTTTCTCCCACCAAAAATATTTCACCAACATTCCTTAAAAAGCTGTAATTTCTGGGTAAAAAAACTGAACTTTTCGCTTAGTAATTTCTCTTGGCTTAGTGAATGATTGTTTGACATAAACCCAGGTTAAGTTTTTGGCTTTTCTTTGATGGGTTTCTTTTAGTTTTTCAATCTATGTTAGTAAGTAAGCAAAACTTCTGTCTTTTCTTTTGCCACTTTGTGTCATTTTTTCTTCATTCTTATAGCTCAGACAAGTCCTGGGTTTTTTTGGTTTTTGAATTTCTCTCTCTTCACATTTTCTGGGTATATATGTTAACAATCTGTTTGTTTTCATGTGGCCCGTGTTCTTCTGCACTTTTTCTTACTCTCTATGAGCTGTCTCCATTTCTGAGTTCAATACCCAGATGGCAGAACTGCCCTTAAATCCATTGTATTTCAATTTTGCTTAGTCTCTTTCTTTCACCGACTTCAACTTTTGATCACAAAGTCATTGCCTTTTTTGCTTTAAAGACAATTTTTCTAATTTTGGGTAGTACCCAGTTGCTCACTGTAATTCATTGTTTCATCCCCAATTGCAATGTTATTAATGGCGAAAACCGGGTTACCTAAGGAGTTACTGGGTATTCCTATACTGGAACTGCTGTCAATCTGCATAAATTTAGTGTTACTGCTTGTATTTCTGTTAATGTTGTCAGCGAGGCAGTTTGTTACTTGTATTGGCCATATCAGGTTGATTAAGAATGATTCGCATCCGAATTCGGTCCCAGTTCACAGGGGGTTAGATTATGAACTTAGTGAAATTGTAGTGGGAAATTGGTACAAAGTGACTGTGTTGAGTTGCTTTTATATGCTGTTAGTGGAGGTAGTTTTGTTAGGATTTGATGGAGTAGGAGTTATTAGGGAGGCATCTCATGGAAATGTAGAGAGTTGGGTTTCTATATGTTGGCCTGCAACTCAAGTTTTTGCTTGGTTTGTGATGTGCCTTCTGACACTTCATTGTAAATATAGGTCTTCAGAGAGATTTCCTTTGTTGTTGAGGGTTTGGTGGTTTGCATCTTTTGTCATTTGTTTGTTGACCTTGTATTTTGATGGTAGAGCTTTGTTGGTAGAAGGATCAAAGCATTTGTCTTCTCATGTTGTGGGGAATTTTGCTGCTACCCCGGTCCTTGGGTTCCTTTGCTTTCTAGCAATTAGGGGTTCTAGTGGAATACAAATTCTAGGGAATCCTGATCTTCAAGAGCCTTTGCTCGAAGAAGAAGCAGGGTGTTTAAGGGTTACCTCTTATAGTGGGGCTGGGATTTTTAGCTTGGCAACTATCTCATGGTTAAACTCGCTTCTTTCTCTCGGTGCCAAGAGGCCGCTTGACCTGAAAGACATTCCTCTTCTCGCTCCTAGAGACCGTTCCAAGGCTAACTACAAAATTTTGAACTTAAATTGGGAGAAATTGAAGTCTGAAAGTCCAAGGAAGCAGCCTTCATTAGCTTGGGCAATCCTCAAGTCGTTTTGGAGGGAGGCAGCTTGGAATGCTATCTTTGCTGGCTTGACTACGCTAGTTTCATATGTTGGTCCATACATGGTTAGCTATTTTGTTGATTATTTGGGAGGGATAGAGACGTTTGCCCATGAGGGATATATTCTTGCTGGGATATTTTTTTCAGCTAAGTTGGTGGAAACTTTTGCTACTCGTCAATGGTACATTGGGGTTGATATTTTAGGCATGCATGTGAGGTCCGCTCTAACTGCAATGGTGTACAGAAAGGGGCTCAAGCTGTCTAACTCTGCCCGGCAAAGTCATACTAGTGGAGAGATTGTGAACTACATGGCAGTTGACGTCCAACGAGTTGGGGATTATTCTTGGTATCTTCATGATATATGGATGCTACCCATGCAAATTATCCTTGCTTTGGCAATTCTCTACAAGAATGTAGGAATTGCATCTTTGGCAACACTAGTAGCCACGATTGTGTCCATTGTTGTTACGGTGCCAATAGCGAAATGGCAAGAAGAATATCAGGACAAGTTAATGGCTGCGAAGGATGAAAGAATGAGGACCACCTCAGAGTCTTTAAAGAATATGAGGATTTTGAAGTTGCATGCTTGGGAGGACAAGTACCGAAACAAACTTATGGATATGAGGAATGTTGAGTTCAAGTGGCTACGGAAAGCACTATATTCTCAAGCTTTCATCACATTTATCTTTTGGGGCTCTCCCATATTTGTGGCGGTAGTCACTTTTGCTACTTCCATATTGTTGGGTGGTGAGCTGACTGCAGGAAGTGTTCTTTCTGCTCTTGCCACTTTCAGGATTCTCCAAGAACCACTTAGAAATTTCCCAGATCTGGTGTCAATGATGGCTCAGACAAAAGTCTCCCTTGATCGTCTTTCTACATATCTCCTGGAGGAAGAACTTCAAGGCGATGCAACCACGGTATTACCTAGGGGAACTTCAGAAACTGCCATTGAAATTAAGGATGGAAAATTCTGCTGGGATCCTTCCTCTACAAGACCAACTTTGTCAGGTATTGAAATGAAAGTTGAAAAAGGGATGCTGGTGGCTGTTTGTGGAATTGTTGGCTCAGGCAAATCAAGCTTTCTATCTTGCATCCTTGGGGAGATACCCAAGACCTTTGGTGAAGTGAGTCAACTATTTGACTATGACATCAATAATTTTATCTATTTTTTTTGCTAGATGCTGTTAGTTTCTTATTTGTGAAAGCGATGACTCTTCTTTGACTGTGCTTATATGGTTGTTTCCCAGGTCAAAATATGTGGTTCTGCAGCTTATGTATCTCAATCAGCATGGATACAGTCTGGAACAATTGAAGAAAATATTCTTTTCGGTAGTCCTATGGATAAGCCAAAGTACAAGAGTGTTATTAATTCTTGTGCATTGAAAAAGGATCTAGAAAATCTTTCACATGGAGATCAAACCATCATCGGGGACAGAGGCATAAACCTTAGCGGTGGCCAGAAACAGAGGGTGCAGCTTGCCAGGGCCCTGTATCAGGATGCGGATATATATTTGCTAGATGATCCCTTCAGTGCTGTAGATGCTCAGACTGCATCTTTCTTGTACAAGGTTGTGTATATCTCCGAGTATTTTTTCTTTGAACTTATGCTGAAGAAGTTTTCTGAATCTTTTTTTTTATCTCATGGCAGGAATTCGTTCTGACAGCTCTTGCTTCAAAGACTGTCATTTTTGTGACACATCAAGTTGAATTTTTGCCCGCTGCTGACTTGATACTGGTATGAAAGTTCTTTTGGTTTTATTTATTTATTGCTTTCTTGTCGCCGATGATCTATACTTCGTTAGAATGTTGGTTTTTGGTGCACGAGAACTCTCATGAAAATTATGTTTTTCATTTCCGAAACTTCTTGGAAACTCTGCATCCCAAGGGAATTCGTGGGAAACATTATCTTTCAAAGACCAACAAGTATACACTTTATCCTCTTTAGGATCTTTGGAGTCAGAAAATGAACTTCTCTATCTAAATCTCTTTGAATCACCAAACAAAGCAATGTTAGATTTCTAAGTGAAGTTCTGATTTATTGCTTTAGTATTTGTGTTTTGGCGTTTCCTGTGAGTATGAAATTTGTATTTCCACATTACTCCATTTCTATATTTCCCATTTCCTGTTTCCATGTTATATAGGTTTTGGTTTTAGATATGAACTCTTTTAATACTGCTTTCACTGTGATTTACTTTTAACATTCATAATTGCTACAGTTCTTATTTTTTGGCGGAAGGACAGTAGTAAAGTAGTCACCTGAAAGATATTGAGTTCTTTGGAGTATTTGGAAGATATAACTTTTAGTTCCAAGCTTGTGGTGCCTTTTCTGCTAATTAAGACTATACATCTTTCTTGTTGCATGAAGTTTTACTGCTGAGTCTCAGTGGATGTCACTCAAAGAGAGATTTAATGGATGTCACTCAGAGAGATTTAATTTGACTTATGTCAATTAAACTTACAAGTTATGTAGCATGGGTACATCTACTAGGTCACGTACTCGTACCCGTAACGATACGATGTGTATCCTGTATGGGTACGCGTACCCATTCCTAAAATTTTGAAAGCTCGTCGTTTTCCGTCCGCGTACCCGAATCCGAACCCGTACCCGTCTCTGTGCAGCCTAGCTTACAACAACTATAACGTGAAATACTTCGTCTTGACATATGTTTCTTGCTATGCACCCAAATGAAATTGTCTTGTTCGACAAGGCAAGGTATTGGATTATGGTCAGTGGGATCTTTTTAGTTTCCTGATGAAACTTGTGTCTACCTCCCAACATTTAGGAAAGGGATTGCCATAGGCCATCGCAACTAGCTTAAGTGTAAACTTATCCGAGGCTTTTCTCGTTTGGATATATGATGCTTTTCCCTTTCCAAGAATCTATATGGCCAAAGTGTTGAACCTGCCTGCCTGCCTACCTAGGCCCTCCTCATCCTCGGGAGGGATGCATACTAGCTTAAGTGTAAACTTATCCGAGGCTTTTCTCGTTTGGATATGTGATGCTTTTCCCTTTCCAAGAATCTATATGGCCAAAGTGTTGAACCTGCCAGCCTACCTAGGCCCTCCTCATACTCAGGAGGGATGCATGCAAATCCATTGAGGCTTTTTTTTTGCTTGTACTGTGACGACACTGTTAAGGCTTGATTGATTAGTGGTCTGCAGAGATACCTTATTTTCATGGCAGCTTTGAACTGTTCTTTTGTAGGCTTCATCAATAGTCAAATGCTTCCTTATTCCATTTTTATTTTCGCAAGTTGGTCTCTTGATTCACTTCCCATAATTATAATTTATGGGAGGTTTTTGCAATATTTTAGCTCTAGAAGGGATAAGAATAGAAAATAGAGGTTGTGTGCTTTACATAAACATGATATAATCTCATAACTTAATATCTGCAGGTACTTAGAGAAGGAAAAATTGTACAGGCAGGGAAATACGACGATCTTTTGCAGTCTGGCACAGATTTTAACGCCCTAGTATTTGCTCACCATGAGGCAATTGAAGCAATGGACATATTTCATCACTCATCTGAAGATTCGGACGAGGAATCTAGTCCACAGAACGACTTTGATGACATTGATCATGAAAATAGTAGTTGTAAAGGTAGTTTAGTGAAGGAAGTACAGGCTAGTATCTCTTCTCCTGACCGAAAAGCAATTAAAGAGAAAAAGAAGGCAAAACGAGCTAGGAAAAAGCAGCTAGTTCAAGATGAGGAAAGAGAAAGAGGTAGAGTCAGTATGAAGGTGTATCTGTCATATATGGCAGCAGCTTATAAAGGATTGCTAATTCCGCTCATCATCCTTGCACAAACATTGTTTCAAGTTTTGCAAATAGCTAGCAGTTGGTGGATGGCCTGGGCAAACCCACAAACAGAAGGGGACAGTCCCAAGACAAGTAGTTTGACCCTTCTTCTTGTTTACATGGCGCTCGCATTTGGCAGCTCTTGCTTTGTGTTTGTCAGGGCTCTTTTAGTGGCAACCTTTGGGCTGGAAGCTGCTCAAAAGTTGTTTATAAAAATGCTTATGTGTATATTTCGAGCACCTATGTCCTTCTTTGACTCTACTCCCGCTGGACGGATACTTAATCGTGTAAGTTTCTGCCAGTGCCTGAAATTTCCCCTCCCTCCCATTTCATTCCTTTCTCATTTACTTTGTCTGTTTCCTTCTGCTACCTTTAAATAAATATTGATTCTTTTGTTGCAATTTGTCTCACATATTTTCTTCTATTTATCAGGTTTCTGTTGATCAAAGTGTTGTAGATTTGGATATTCCTTTCAGACTTGGTGGATTTGCTTCAACAACAATACAACTTCTTGGTATAGTTGGTGTAATGATGAAAGTCACCTGGCAAGTGTTGCTTCTTGTTGTTCCAATGGCTATTATTTGCTTATGGTTGCAGGTAATGCATTGTATCTCGATTACTTGAGAAATATATATTTCAAGCTCTCCAGAATCTCCTTAAGACCATAATCATGTGCCTTTCTCATCCTGTGTTTTTCGGGCACAATAGTGTTAGTGGAGGTCATTTTAGTGAAATGACTATATTTGGTATGGGGTGGCTGGAGGTGGAAAGTATAGGAGGGAAAAGTGGATGTCTGAGGACACTTCATGAACTGCCTAGTCTAAGAAACTACTTAGAGTCTATATATGTATAAGATCCTAGATAAAGTGGATCTGATGCATACATGACTTTATTGATCTCCCTATTCATGCATGAAACTACTTAGAGAGTAGTCCAATATAAACCGCATCTGATGCATAGATGACTTTGTTGATCTCCCTATTCGTGCAAGAAAATATCTCTCTTGTTCTAGTAGAAGTTTGACTTTATGACTCATAAATGTTGTGAATCATAATCTTATTTGGAGGATTTTCTTTATGCATCTTATTCTGGACTTTTATGTGGTACCATCTAGTTGTTTTGGAGTATATGTACTTATACTATGTCTAACTGCAGAAATACTACATGGCTTCATCACGGGAATTGGTTCGTATAGTAAGCATCCAGAAATCGCCTATCATCCACCTATTTGGTGAGTCAATCGCTGGAGCTGCCACCATAAGAGGATTTGGACAAGAAAAGCGATTTATGAAGAGGAATCTTTATCTTCTTGATTGTTTTGCCCGTCCATTTTTCTGCAGCATTTCTGCCATCGAGTGGCTATGCCTGCGCATGGAGCTGCTATCCACATTTGTCTTTGCTTTCTGCATGGTTCTGCTTGTGAGCTTCCCAAAAGGAACTATTGATCCAAGTATGTACGATCTTTTTCACATTTCAAAACAAGGGTTGGCAGAAATGCTCAAATTCCAAATTGTATATGCTGATCAGATATCAATCTGAATTGGAATCTGGAACAAATTCAACAAGTATAAAACATTTATGAACCATAAGGAAGTAGTTTTTCAAGAAGAAAAGTGATACTTTATTTGTAAGTTAAATTATATCAATGTTGTAGATTAAACAAAAGTATCTTTCCTCAACACATTTTAGCAGTAATTAATAGTTTTTTGTTTTGGCAAGTTCTGAAGCGACAGTCCAGCATTTGCAGAACAAGTCAAATGTGATCTTTTTTAGTAGTTCTAGTGGTATTTGTCGTGTACATATATTTTTAATTCTTCCATTTCTTCAAAATTCTATGTAGTTAGGGTCTTAAGAATGTCAAGGTAATAGTGGATGAGGAGTTAGGCCACCTTTATAATGGAATTCTAATATGCAAGCTGTAATGATGTGGCTGAAACTGGTAGCAATTGGAATTGCCCCTGCAAAATCACATTCACAGAACTTCTATTAACACAACTTGGAGGGCAAGTGATGGCTTATTTATAAGCTAAAATATTCTTTAGAAATCAGAAGCTAGCTACATCATATGCTAAGCAATGTTGGGGACATAGAATAGTTGACTACTTCCATAGTGGCCATTATAACTTGGAAAAGATGGAGAAACCACCATTTGGGCCATGGTTCATTGACATATGATCTCAGACTAAAACTATTTGCTTAGTTGGCATAATATCTATGATGCTAATTTGTTTCCTTTTGTTTTATAGGTATGGCAGGCCTTGCTGTGACTTATGGCTTAAATTTGAATGCACGTTTGTCCCGGTGGATACTTAGCTTCTGCAAGCTTGAAAATAAAATTATTTCCATTGAAAGGATTAATCAATATTCTGAAATCCCAAGTGAAGCTCCACCAGTTATTGAGAATTGTCGTCCTCCAGCTGCATGGCCAGAAACTGGGACTGTGGAGCTGATAGATCTGAAGGTGTGCAGTTGTTTTCTACCCATGCTTACCTGTCAAACGGCAAAAGCTGTTAGCTTGTTGCTATTACACATTATGTTTTTTTCTATCTGCTATTACTATCAGTTGCTCCCCACCCTGAAATAAAAATCACTCATCCTTTACTTTCTTCCTGTTTTGTGGGGCTGTTGGGTTTATATAAGGGGGAGACGGGGGGTGTGAAGGAAGGTTTCATCACCTTATTTGCTTTGAATTCTTTTGAGGTCTTCACCAGTTTTTCATTTTAGATAAAGATTTTGGTGGATTGTCTTGGCAGATTCAAAAGAAGACTGGTGATATAAGCTTGATCTTAGCCAAGCGTTCTACTGAACTATATACTAGATATCATGTGTAGGATAGTGTTACTAATTGCTATACTGATGGACACTACTTTTAGTGGTCATAATTCTAGATCGATTTCTATTGCGTGATTACTATCAACCTTTTATGGCTAAAGAACCTAGTTAACTGATGACTGCCTCACCATTGCCAGTGAGGTATATATTCCAGAACCCCAAGATACTAGTAGTCAGCATTAAATGACGCTCTTTGGTCGAAGTTCCTCGTTACCTTTCGTATGTTTTAGGGCAGCGTATTAGCGTGAGCTTGATGTGCATTTTTGCTTCATTTTTCTGTTGTGGTGGATATCTTTTTGCTGTAGTGACCCACAGTGGATGTAATCTTGTGAAATCCATTTTCAAGAAAGACATTTTACAGGCAATCATTAAACCTAAAAGCATGTAGTGAAGCACTGCATATTGATATGCAAAGGTCAATGCTTATTAGTGCACCATGGTGAATGTTTTATGGTCTATAGCACTCAGAGAGGATAGTACATCTGTACATCGAATGAGGAAATGAAGGTGGCTACTTTAATAGTTACATGATCTTGTAACATGTCTGGGAGACTATGACCCATAACCCATTTTAAAAATCGCTTCTCATGATTGCTTATTAAATGATTTACGTTTGGGCAAAATTGGCCTCAACACCCCAATCTATGATTTGGATGCACGTAGCACTACAAACTTTGGCTAGTAGCCAAAATATCTCAAACTATCGAACTTGGTGCAACGCGTATCATTGATGATACCGGAGGTACATTTTTTTGGCGGGGGTTGGGGAATCTTGATTATTTTTAAGGTGAGATTAGTGTCAAGACTTGTCAAGGTAAGAATGTCTGTTTTTTTCTCTCCCTTTGAGGCTGCTATTTTCTTTTTATTTTTATTTTTAATCCTCAGGGGTTGGAAAGGGAGTGTGGTTAGGGAGGTCGGTGGGCTAGGATTCTTGTGTGAAGGAGGTAAAGTGGTAAATGAGGATAGCCTATATGAGTTCGAATTTGCTGACTTTTGTTCTGACAGGTACGATATAAAGAGAACCTTCCTCTCGTGCTTCATGATCTGACTTGTACATTTCCTGGTGGGAAGAAAATTGGCATTGTTGGACGCACTGGCAGTGGGAAGTCAACAATGATTCAGGCACTATTTAGAATGGTTGAACCTGTAGCCGGAAGGATTATTATCGACAACATTGACATTAGCACAATAGGGCTTCATGACCTCCGAAGTCGTTTGAGTATCATTCCACAAGACCCATCCTTATTTGAAGGAACCATCAGGAGCAATTTAGATCCTCTTGAAGAACATTCTGATCCAGAAATTTGGCAGGTTATTTCCTGGACTTCTCCCCCCCCTCTTTTACCTTTCTGTATTGGCCACTTGGCCTTGTAGACGATGTAATCTTCTTGTTTGGGTTCCAGTACTTATAATGCTGAGGTGACTTTTTCTAAGCATATTGTAAATTACTCTTTGATAAGACGAGAACAAATATTCTAACTTATCATATGTATTAGTCTATAAATTGTGTAAACTTTGCATCGTAAACGTAATAACATCTGCTAGTTTCAGGTTATTTACTTCTCTTCTTGTTTGTATATTATGTACTTCTATATACTTTACCAGATCGTAGTTTAATTTCATTTATAGGTCCATAATAAAATGCTTTCTATATAGCTGTATATTATGAACCAATGCATTAGCAATCGGATATTGCCTACTTTCTTTTGTCGCCTGTATTTGTGTGCTATACTAATTTACTAGCATCTTACTTTGGTTTAGGCGCTTGATAAATCGCAGCTTGGAGCCCTTATTCGCATGAGAGGCGAAATGCTTGATTCACCAGGTCTGTAATATATGTGAGAATGACTATTGTCTGTGCTGGGTCATTTTATATTATTATTGGTTCATTTTGGTAAAAACTATATTTAATTTTCTCAACATGTAGTGCTTGAAAATGGAGATAATTGGAGTGTGGGACAACGCCAACTTGTTTCTTTGGGCCGTGCTTTGCTTAAGCAGGCAAGAATACTTGTTCTTGATGAAGCGACTGCTTCTGTTGATACAGCGACAGATAATCTTATCCAGAAGATAATAAGATCAGAGTTCTTGGACTGCACAGTTGTTACCATAGCACATAGAATACCTACTGTCATGGATAGTGATTTTGTGTTGGTCCTCAGTGACGGTGAGTCTGTCGATCTCTTGTGTGCAATTACGATTTCTTTGGATCTTTCTTTCTTATTGTTGTTTTTCTTGCTTGGCTTGCAAAGACTATTAGAGGATTCCATGAATAAAGGCATATGTTGTGATCTATTGGGTACTTGAATCAAGTTTTTCCACAGCAATCTCCCACTTCCAAACAAAAACTTGTGCTTAAAAAACCTTCTGCTTGAATGTTTTGCAAGTACTGTGAACTTATATTCAATTTTATAAACTCGGGATAAACTTGTAATCACCTCTTCAGTTCATTAAAAAAGTTGTGGTATGATGTGATTGAGCAGCTTTGGTGCTCGTCATACCTGATTATCTTCCAAGTATTACTGAATGGGCAACATAATTTTAGCTTCTCCTAAAATCCAGTTTGAGAGTGGTAACAGAACAGTAATCTGCTTTGTGCACCTGCAAGGTTACCAACATACTGGTTGATGCAGTAATTGTGAATTTGAGGGGTTTTCTGAGGATGTTTACAATCTGCCTCCGAACTCCCCCACGCTTCTCCCCCCCCACCCCAACCCAAAAAAAAGTACTCTCTCCTTCCCAGAATACTATTGACAATTATCGGTTACGTAGTTTTAGATGATAAGTTGTTGTTTGGTTATCAATTGGTATTTTATTGAAAATGTAGATGTGATAGCATTTAATAGGTAGTAGTAGTAGTATTTTATTTGGTGGAGAGAGTGTGGGCCAATTGTTAGAGTTAGTAGGAGTGAGATTATTTTATTTAGAGGAGAGATAGTATGGGGCAATGGTTAAAAAGTAGAAAGATTAAAACAATAGTGGGTCATATCCAAAAATAGGAGTGTAAAGAATATTATGGGACGGATAAAAAAGGAAAGTGTAAAGAGTATTTTTGGACGGAGGGAGTAGAAATTAAAGAACCCGAAAGAAGATGTAATATATACGTGTAAATGAAAGGATGTACTAGAGGCTCATCTCACTGTTTCCTCATAATCTTTTCAGGTCGAGTGGCAGAGTTTGACAGTCCTGCAAGGTTGATGGATAACAAGTCATCAATGTTTTCAATGTTGGTGGGAGAATATACATCAAGGTCAAGCGGTCTGTCTTAATTTTTGCGAGTTCAAGCAGACTTTAGGCCATGATGGAACCTGTTCTGTTTCAGGCCACCCCTGAAAGCTACTGATCATTGCTGCACCTATCGAGCTGCCTCCCTCGACCAACGGCCAGTTGAGAGAGGATGTCCGAAGTCCATGATGCTGAATCCCATTAGGTTTTCAAGCACAAGATTTATGGAAGATGGGTTTGATCAGGGCTCGGTGATAATAACAAATCTGAAGCAAGAGAGGCAAAGGAAGAATAAACGATGCAGATTACATGAAATCCTCACCCATGTCGAAGAAGAGACTGCTGGTTTGATCCTTGTATATATTCTTTTTGCAGAATTGTATAGAGCCTCAAAACAGTCTGTTATTGCTGATCCCACTTTCCCACTTCCTTAAAAACAGTCCAATGTCATGATTTTGTAGAGAATAGCTTTTCCAAATGATACATTCCCTTTGCATTCTGGTATTTCATCTTATTGCTGTTTTTGCAGTTTTTGCTTTATTGGATGACAAAATTCTGATCAAGCTTTTGGATTTTAGCTCTTTCGAAGAGTAAGATGCTGAGAGGGCCAGTTTGGCGACGGCTTTTGAACTATCTTTTAGTGTTTTGACCAAGTCAGAACACTAATTAAGTGTTTCGCATGATAGAGGTTGTAGTGGTTAGAGTTTCAAATAGTGTTTAGATAGCTTTTGGCAAACGTTGCAATTTATAGCGTTCAACAAGAAAAGGTAGCTTTGCTTTTCTTTTCTTTTTGTAAAAGAAGTTGAAATCCTTGAAAACTCTCATCTTCGTGCTTACTCGGCCTCCAATTCTATGAATGTGGAGGAAAATCCATAATTTTCTTCCAATAATTGTTTTTAAGCGAAAATCACCAATATGAATTGAAGGTGGTTCATTGTCGAGTCTGCTTCAAACTTCTCAATGTCATCAATAGCAACGGAGGTGTTGATTGTGGTGGTGGTTGCGGCAGCTGTTTCAGCCATTAGTGGAGGAGAGGACATAAGTGGTTGTTAATGGTGACTCTAAGGTATTGAGAGAGAGGGGAGGAGAGAGAGAGTTGGAGGATGAGAGAGAAAACAGAGCGTCGAAATTAGACCACGAGCAAGCAACAAGACAAAACAAACCACCACCGCAACTGCCTAACCACTCGAAACCCACGATAAGCGATCAAAACAAACGGCTTCAATCTCAAATTCTCTTCATTGTGAAGGAGTGAGAGAAAGTGAAAGAGATAAAAAAAAGGAGTGCCATAGTAAGTGGTCTAGAATTTGTTAAACACTGGTGTAGATGACCTGTATAAGTATACATAGTACAAAGGAAGCAATATTCCTATTTTAGTAACAATTGCTTGCATAATATATTGACTAGTAATAATCCTATAGCATAACTCATTTTTGTCATGAGAATTTGAGATATATGCGACTTTTATTTTAGCTAAAATTAAGAATTTTTCTATAGCATTACTCATTTTTGTCAACAAGGTTGTTTGAATGGTTATTGATAACATAAACAATATGTTCATAATATAAATATTGAATTTAACTAAAATTTAAACATTTTGATCATAATATAAACGGTTTTTTCACCATATACCCCCGACAAATCACCAAAATTCACCATATACCCTTAATGTTTCAGATATTCACCATATACCCTGAGTTTTCGAAAACGTTCACCAAATGCCCTTTTTTAACGGAAGTTAACTCACCACTGTTAGCGTTATTTACAATTTTGCCATTATTAACCCCCATAACCCAAACCCTAACCCCTAACCCCCTAAACCCTAATCCTAACCCCTAACCCTAACCCCCACCCCCTCCCATCCACCCCAGCCCAGCCCCCCCCACCCCCTCCCTCCACTCCACTCCACCCCAATCCAGCGCCCCACCCTCCCCCGCCAACCCACCCCCACCCCCCCCCCGCGATTTCCTTAGCGCCCCCACCCTCCCTGCCACCACCCCTCCCCCCCCGCGATTTCCCCACCCCCCCCCCCCCCCCCAGCCCCATCCCCCACCCCCCCCTCGTGATTTCCCCACCCCCCACCCCCCCCCATTGATTTCCGCAAGGCCCTCCCCCCCGCGATTTCCCCATCCCCCAACCCGCGATTTCGATGACACAAGCTATGGAGGAGAAAACTCGAGAGGAGAGAGAAAATGGGAGGAGATTGGAAGTTAGGGTTTTGGGTAATTGACGCGCCATTGATGAAGAAGATTCGAGGAGAGAGAAAATGAGGTTTTTTGGAAGATGAGATTGGGGGAAATGAAAATGGGGATTGAGAGGAAGGGGAGTGCATCGAGGAAGAAGGGGGAGAGGGTGGTGGCGGGGCCTGCGGGGGGTGGGGGGCTGCGGGGGGTAGGGGAAGGGGGGGGGCCGACAGGGGGCTGCGCGGGGGGGGGAAGGGGGTGGGGGCGCAGGGGGGGGGGGAAGGGGTGGGGCCGCGCCTAAATGGAGGTGGGGGAGGCATGTGGTGTGGGTGTGGGTGTGGGTGTGGGTGGGGGGGAGGTGGTGGTGGTGGTGGTTAGGGTTAGAGTTAGGGCATTAGGGGTTAGAGAGTTAGGTTAATTAGGCATTAGGATTAGGGGGTTAGGGGGGAGGGAGGGGTTAATTAGGTTAATTGTGGCAAAATTGTAAATTACGCAAACGGCGAGTTAACGTCCGTTAGAATAAGGGTATTTGGTGAACGTGTTCGGAAACTCAGGAGTATATATGGTGAATTTCTGAAACATTGAGGGTATATGGTGAATTTCGTGATTTGACAGGGGAATTTGGTGAAATAACCGTAATATAAACATTGAATTTAACGAAAATTTATCTATTTTAAAAAGAAAGTAATGTATTGTGTTCATAATATAAACATTGATTTTAACCATAATATAATTGATCATGCTATTGAAATTAATATGTCATTTTTATTTATGATCTCTACAACTACTTTTACCAAACACATATATTTTAAACAGCTACTTTCACAGCTAAAAGCTGACAGCTACTAGCACACAGCTAACAACTACTCCAACAATAACAAATTACTCCAACAATTACTTTTACCGAACAGGCCCTTTGTGAGTTGTGGCTTGCCCACATCTGGAAACTAAAGGTCTCGTACGGGATGATGTTTGGAGTAACTAAAGTAAAGTTTATGGTTACTGGTATTTGGCATATTGAGTTTCTATAGTCAACACTTGTACCTCAGACCGTCTAAAAAACATGTTATTTTCGACTTATTTTAATTTATTATAAAAAAGATTCTAGAAAATTGAAGAAAGTTCTAAAATCGTTCGGAAAAAAATAAGAAAAGTTGGCAAAGAGTAGAGAGTAGTTTTGAAAAATTTTATAATAAATAATTGGAGTTCAAATGGTTTAGAAAATTTAAGAAAAGTAGATTCATTTTTTTATAACTTTGGTATTCTATTTGAAGTATCCGCATGGAGATTTTTGGCACGCCAACTTCCTTTTGCCGCCCAAGACTCTAAATTTGGCCTTGGAATTAAATTCACCCCCTCACAAACCAAGTACCCTAGGTTTTTTTGACAATTTGTTGTTTTATTAACTACAACCGCCATATATACCTTGAAAAATATCATTGACAATTTTAGTAAAGCTAGGGATAATTGATCAACTTTAAAAATCTTCTTTTCTCTTTTCCAAACATTTCCTTTAATCTCGAAGAAGTATATTGGAAAGCCAATTTAGTAGGCAATCTAAAGCTTTCTGGATGCTAGATGCTAGATGCTAGATGCTACTAAGCGTAGACGCAAGAACGTCATAAAAATCTTTAGGACCCTGTTCTAATTATTGATATTAATTTCTAAAATCAAAATTACTAATTTGTATCAACTTCAAGCTATCCCAAAAAAAAAGTCTCTCTAGGGTTCCTTTGGGGAGCGTCATCGTCTAGACTGTGCTCTAGTGTGGTCCTCTTGTTGGGGGCTTGATCTCAAGGTTTTCTTAAGATCTGGTTACTGATCCTTTTGATTAAGTAAGGGAAGCATTGCGTTTTTCCTTATTGACGATGGATGCGAAAGACTTAGCGGAAGTTACAAACGAAACTGATAAGGAGGAAGAGATCGAGTGGCAAATTGATGATACGTCGGAAGATGATGCAAAAGCAGCGTTGATGTTGGTAGGCAAGGTATGGTCTCCACGGGGTGTAAATGCAAATGCCCTAGTGAAAACCCAAAAGAAGTTATGGCAGCCAAAAAATGGTATTGCAGGAAAGAGAATCGATGACAATTTATTCTCTTTTCAACTGTATCATTGGAAGGACAAAGCGAGAATCCTAGAGGGCCAACCATGGCACTTTGATAGGCATATAATACGTCTAAGTGACATTATGGATGATGGAAAACCGTCTGAGATGCAACTCAATTCGGTACTGATATGGACGAGATTCTACAATCAACCTTTCAAGGGTAGAGGGAATGACAATAATATACAACTGCTGGCAGAGAAAATTGGGGCTTTTATCAAAATCGATAAATGTCCTAATTTGGAAATTGACAGACCGGTTAGAGTGCGAATTGTTGTTGATGTGCGTAAACCTTTAAAAAGGAGGATTAAACTAAAATTAAGGGGAGGCGATAACCAATGGGTGCAAGTTAAGTATGAGAGATTGTCGATGTTCTGTTATATATGTGGGTGTCTAGGGTATAGTGACAAGGATTGTGCTGAAAACCAAGGCGAAGAATCCCCTGAACGCAAATTCAACAATTCCTTGTGTGCTTCCCCATGGAAATCAATGACGGAGGGGAAATAAAGAATAGAGGAGGGATCAAATTTGGCAGCCAAAAAAGCCCTCTTTGTAACTAAACCGATACAAAGGAGGTAGGGAGTGAAAAGGTGAATGCTGAAGGAGTGCTTCGAAGTCTAGAGGAGGTCAGAATTGAGGAGCCTGAAGTAGTGGAGAGTAGGGAGAGCAGGCAGGAGATAACTCTGGAAGAGAAGGGTGGGGTAGAGGAGGAGAATAGGAAGGGCAATGTGATGGGCAAAAAGTGGAAACAAGTGGAGAGAAATGGAGGAAAGAGTCAAGGACAAGCAGGATGAGTAGGGAGTAACTGGGGAAATGACACGCAGGATAGTATGGAGAGGATGGAACAGGAGTGTGCTCGTGATACTGTACAGAAGAAACAACGTATGGAACAGGAGAATCAAATGATGGAGTACAAAATCACATCTAAAAGAGTGGCGGGCTCCACCGAAAGGGCTCTTAGTGATCAATGTTAAAAATCCTTATATGGAACTGCCGAGGTTTGGGGAGTCCTCGTGCAGTGACTGCTTTGAAAAGGTGTATTACCTTTGAAAATCCCCTTGTTGTCTTCTTAATGGAGACAAAACTAAAATCTCATGAAATGGAAAAAGTTAAACAGAAGATAAACTTTGCCAGTATGATAGCTATGAGTTGTGAAGGAGATGGGCGTAAGAGGAGAGGAGGGATTACTCTATTTTGGAAAAGCTCGATGTAAATGGATGTGCGCTCATATTCTCAAAACCATATCGATTCCCATGTTCTAATAAATGGTGAGGTAGTGTGGCGCTTTACTGGGATGTATGGTCATCCTGAGGACGCCAACAAGCACAAGACGGGGGAGCTTTTGAAAATGCTGCACATGGAATCATATTTGCCTTGGGTGTGTGGGGCTGACTTCAACCTCATCCTATCACAAGCGGAGAACCAAGGGGATAATGATTTCGATGCAAATGCGGGATATATGTTTCAGGAGGCTTTAGATCATTTTAACTTGCTCAATATAGGCTACATCTGTCACGAGTTCACCTGGAGTAATAGAAGAGGAGGGGACGAGAACATACAGGAGAGACTTGACAAAGTTACAGTGCATCAAAGCTGGAAAGACATGTTTCCAGGTTCGTACGTGGCCCATCTTCCATGGCGCAAATATGATCATCTTCCTCTTTTATTGAATGTTGCTAAATGTCCGGAGGGTGGGAAAGAGAAAAAGATCAAGAAGTTATTCAAGTTTGAGGAGATGTGGCTCCGAGATGAGAAGTGTGAGGAGATTATAAAAAATATGTGGCGTCAAGGAGATGGATTGCGGATTAATATGGGGAAAACTACAACTCCTCTCAAAAGCTGGAGCAAGGAGAATTTCGGGGGGATTGCTAATGAACTCCGCCAGTTAAAGAGTGAAATGGAGGGATTAATGCAAAAAAGCAGACAATAGAGGTGTTGAGTGCTATGAGAGCCATTGATACAAGGATAGATGAGCTTGAGGAGAGAGAAGAGATATACTGGAAGCAACGTAGCAGACAAAGTTAGCTTCAAGGTGGGGAGAACAATACAAGTTTCTTTCATACAAAAGCTAACCAAAGGCGTGAGAGAAACACAGTCACCCGCATTCATGATGACGTTGGAAACGTTTATGAAGAGGAGGACCAGATTGCGGACATTTTTGTTAATTTTTTCCAAGACCTCTTCACGTCCAGTGCAAGTGTGGAGGTGGAGGAAGTGATTAATAAAGTGGATGCGAGACTAAGTGAAGAAATGATTGCCCAGTTGGCTGCCCCATACACTGGCGAGGAGATAAGATGTGCGCTGTTTGATATGCACCCTTGTAGAGCACCCGACCCTGACGATAGGTCTGCATTATTTTATCAAAATTCAGGGATACAGTTGGTCGGGATATTATTGATGTGGCTCTTGATTTTCTGTATAATAATGGTGATGTTCATGATTTAAATCATACTCATATTGTTCTTATCCCGAAGAAAAAAGTTTGTGAGACCCCCAAGGACTTTCGACCCATAAGCTTATGTAATGTGGTGTATAAAATTATTGCTAAAACTCTTGCAAATAGATTGAAGTTTGTGTTGCCAATGGTCATTAGTGATAACCATAATTGTTTGCTCATGTCGTCTGATAACTGATAATATTCTTGTGGCATATGAGTGTTTTCACTACTTGAGAAAGAAGAAGAAAGGGGTGAAAGAGATATGGCTATGAAGCTGGATATGAGCAAAGCGTATGATAGAGTGGAGTGGGATTTTTTGAGGAGTATGATGGTGAAAATGGGTTTTTCTCAAGGTTTTGTTGATAGTGTCATGAAATGTGTGACTTCAGCTTCCTTCGCTATCTTGGTGAATGGTCAACCTACCCAAAAGGTCACTCCATCTAGAGGACTGAGACAAGGAGATCCTTTGTCTCCTTTTCTGTTTGTCCTTTGTGCAGAAGGGTTGTCAGCTTTATTACGAGATGCAGTGGAGAAAAAGAGCATTCATGGTATTAAAATTGGCAAGAAAGTGGAACCAATCTCTCACCTTTTATTTGGTGATGATAGCATCCTTTTTGTGCGTGCAAATGAAGAAGAAGTTGACAAGGTCCTGGATATTTTTTCTATTTATGAAGCGGCCTCCGGACAAAAACTAAATATGGAAAAATCTGAAGTATCCTTCAGCCGAAATTTAGAGCTTGAGAAGAAAAATATGCTTCTTGCGAAGTTGAATTTTAAGGTAGTGGAAGATTATGAGAAATATCTGGGACTCCCTGCTTATGTGGGGACTTCT
Source organism: Beta corolliflora (assembly GCA_947648045.1). Classification (NCBI taxonomy): domain Eukaryota; kingdom Viridiplantae; phylum Streptophyta; class Magnoliopsida; order Caryophyllales; family Amaranthaceae; genus Beta; species Beta corolliflora. Next base: position 181,378 of record CANSZD010000186.1, on the reverse strand, counting down.
AAAAAACAGGTTTTTCATATTATGCAGGAGAGAGTGTGGAAAAAGCTCAAAGGGCCGGGTGTAAAGAAAAGTACTTGTCTCAAGCAGGAAGGGAAATTCTTATTAAATCAGTTGCACAAGCGATTCCGATGTACTCTATGCAATGTTTTAAAATTCCCCAAAGCATTATTTGTGAGTTGGAAAAAATGTGTAGAAATTTCTTTTGGGGTCAAAAAAAAGGATGAGAGGAAAATTTCTTGGGTGTCATGGGAAAGACTGTGCAAGTCGAAAAAAGAAGGGGGAATGGGCTTGCGTGATTTGGAAGCTTTTAATGTAGCCTTATTGGCGAAACAAGGGTGGAGAATAATAACGGAAGAACATTCTTTGATATCCCGGGTTTTGAGAGGAAAATATCTTCCCAAGTCCTCTTTTTTGGATGTTAAATTGGCATCCAATGCTAGTTTCACCCGGAGATCAATCCTAAAAGCTTGTGAGGTGCTAAAGAAGGGGATGCGCAAAATCATTGGGGATGGGAGAGATACTCAGGTGTGGGAGGACCCATGGTTTCCTATGGAAAGCAATAATGGGCTACTGAGTCGAAGAGCTCATATTGAGACCAACATTCACACAGTTAGTGACTTGATTGAGAACTGTAGGTGGAACATTCAGGTTGCCACTGAGTTTCTTAATCTGTGGGAAGTTCAACAACTCCAAAGGATGCTGCTACCATCTTATCCTTGCAAGGATGAATGGGCTTGACGTTTCTCAAAGAATGGCCATTTCAGTGGTCGTAGTGCCTACTATGTTGCGGTGGAGATGAAGCGAGGAGAATAAGCTTCGACATCCCATGGAAGAGATGAAGGAGTGTGGAAGAAAATTTGGCATGCAAAAGTCCCCCCAAAAGTCCGGATTTTTGCGTGGAAGGCTGTCAATGAATCCCTTATGGTGCACACACTTCTCGCTAAAAGAGGAATGGAAGTTGACTTAACTTGCTCACGTTGTGGGGAAGGGAAGGAGGATATCTATCATGTTCTAATGGACTGTGATGCCTAAAAACAACTATGGTATTTGTCGCCACTTAGATTGCAAATAAAGGAAGGGGCTTCTCACTCGTTTCGAGAATGAGTTGAAATGCAATGGGGAGTGATCGAGGATACTGACTGGTGGGATCTTTTTTGGTCCCTATGTTGGGCAATTTGGCTAGAAAGATATCAATGGCTCTTTAAAAAGACAACAATGGATGTGAAGCGAAGGATTAATAATGCGGTGAGTGTGAATGTGGAATACAAGCAGGCCATGGCATTGATGAAATGCACTAAAACGTCATCAACGAGCTCCCCTCATCATTGGTCTCTACATGCGGAGGGTATGATTAAATTGAACACAAATGTGGCTTTTGACGATGATGGTAAAGCTGGTGTGGGGGCGGTTCCGCGTGACAGTGTGGGAGGTGTTCTACTGGCTATGTGTGATGTTGTTGAAGGGGCAAGCTCGGTGCAAGTGGGAGAAGCTTTAGCGGCCAAGCGGGGAATTATGGTGGCCATGGAAGCAGGTTTCACTCAGCTAATTCTTGAGGTGGATAGTTTAATACTTTTCGAGGCTTTGAGGAAAGGAAGGGAGGAGCGGAACACCTTTGACGGTATTATGGTCAAAGACATCCTCACCATGGCTAGGAGTGGTGCTTCTTTAACTTTTCAGCATGTGAGGCGAAGCGGGAACAATGTGGCCCATATTCTTGCCAAAAAAAGCCTGATCTGTAATGAGTTTTTAGTTTGGTTAGAAGAGGCTCCTTCTGAAATTATGGAGGCTATCTTAGCTGATGTAACAACTTGATTTTTAATGAAGCCTTTTCTCGTTAAAAAAAATTACTAATTTACTATGCGTAATTAAAGATTATAAATATTCATTATCTATAACATTACTAAATAATACTAACTTTTACAAAACAAAATGTTTTTGAAGCATGAGTATAAGTATAATATGACTAAAAATAAGATCCAAAATTTGAGGCCCTCTAAAGTGAAGAAGCTGTGTTGTAGATTTTTTTTGCACGTCCTCACTCCTTATAGACGGCTCTGCATAGACACATAAACTTGTATTTCCCTTGTCTCTACATAAACTCCTGATGATTAAAGTCCATATATGGGCGGGCGCGGATGTGTCGTCGTTGTGTGCACCGCACCCGGCCAAAGATAAAATTTCTCCTACTCTCTTCTACACTAAAGCAGTATAGCGGAAGTAGGGGTCGTATCCACAGGGAAACAGGGACGAGTTTAATATTCAGCGTGATTCGAAACCTAGATTAAGCTAAGGGCCGCGAAACCTAATAATAATTACAAAGGGGGGTTTCAAGTATATTATAAACAAACTAAAACTAACTAACAAATAAATACAATGAGAAATCAATTATGGAAAGATCTTGAATCCGATTAACATCCACTTCAATTCATTATCGATCCTTGAACCTCCAATCTAATTATTTCCATAATTATCTATTGTCGAGAATTAATCTCGTGTTCTCCTTATTCTTAGTTGAATAGCACGATCAGCGTGACTATAAAACCCTAACTAAAGGATAACCTAGTCCGATCTGCGTCTAAGTTCAATCCAATAGCAAAGAATAAACACGAGAGAACCAATAGACCCGCTAATGTCATACACGCGATAAACATTCAACAGTTGATTCAATTTCCCTAAGAAATAACCAAGATGATCAGCATCTAAATTACTCCCTAGTTTCCTACCAATTGATAAAAGAATAAAACAATCCGATTCTATTCTTAAATCTAGCATTAGATTAATTACACAATCAAACTAGTAACGTTCCTAGCTTAATCATGCAAAAATCATAGAAAGCAATCATAGAAATTAAACCATAATCAAAGAAACTAAATAGAGAGGAAAGATCTCACAATAATGCTTGAAGCTCCATATTAATCTCGTTCAAGAACGGTTCAAGCTACAATCGGCATAGCATAAGCCAATTCCATAGTTGAAATCTCCTAAAACTAAACTAAGAATTGAAAACTAAAACTAAGAAATGAAAAACAAAGAAAAGAGAAATGAAGAACAAAGAGGAACGAAGAAGGAAAGATGAAAAGAGAATCATGAAGAAGGAAGGATGAGGAGAGGAGCTCTCCCCCCAAGCTAGCCACTCCAAGGTCTACATTTCAGCTCCCCTCTTCGTGCTCCACTTCGTCTCTCCCAAAAAATTAGGTTTTAGGAGCTTTTAAACCCCGCACAAAATCGTCGCCCCAAGCCGACTTAACCGTCGCGAGTCGCGCAACTGATCGCGAGTCGCGAAGATCGCACTGCCAAACCGCACACATTTGCTGGCCAAGGCTGTCGCGAGTCGCGCCAATCCTCGCGAGGTGCGAAGGCAGGGCTCGCGAGTCGCGAGCTCCTTCGCGAGTCGCGAGGATGCTGCTGGGCAGGTTCTCATGCCTGCTTGGCGGGCGAGGCTGCTGGGCAGGCTCTCAATGCTTGCGGTAGTGCGATGGCTGTGCTACTGGGCGAGGCTGATGGGCTGTGCGAGCTTGCGTGCGATGGCTGTGCTACTGGGCGAGGCTGATGGGCTGTGCGAGCTTGCGTGCGATGGTCGGCCGTCGCTTGGTTGACGTGAGCCGTAGGTGGTCGAAGTTACGCGCATGCTTGGTGCTTAGAGCTTCCGATGATTGCCCATTATGGTACGATGCCAAATCTCCCAAGCTCTCCAAAGACACTTCAATCAAACATCATTCAAATCCATTTCATCTTGAAAGCTCGGAATACATGGCGTTAACACAAATTATCTCGCAAAGCTCCGAATTTCCGCTAAAGGCTAAATAAAACACGAATGTTAACAATTACAATCAAACCCTTAGCAAAGTGCACCTCAAATATCACTAAAACGTCGTATAACTTGAGCGTATCAAATACCCCCACACTTGAACTTTACTCGACCTCGAGTAAACTCAAAAGTGAGAATCACCAAATAAATCATCACTCAAGCTAACGACACCAACCTACACTCCCCATCTACTACATCATCATCATCACATCTTAACAACATCCGCTCAAAAACCTAAACGTAAGGGACGATGATTCCCCCACACTTAGATTCGAGCTCACCTGAAAAATACAAAGACACGACAACAATAATCACCAAACGACAACCAAAATGTGAGCTCAAATCCTGAAGGATCTCAAAGGAATTGAACTCACTCCAACGCCACAATCAAAATGACAACTCGCCTAAAACCTCAAAAGATAAACTACTACTACAACAACTAACTTAAAATAGCAAGCCATGGAATCAAAGACAAAAAGGGATAAATTCCATGCTTACTCCCAAAAACAAACAATCAAAAGAAAGTGAAAGCCAAAACAAATCTCCGGCAAATGAGTCTTCAAAATACATAATTCTCTCTTAATCTCTCATTTTGCCTAGGAGCCCTTTCGGGTTTTCATCCTAGCTTCTCACATTTCTTTTTTTCATCTCACCATCTTACCCGCTCAATATAAGCCACTTTTTTGCATAGGTTGCCCTTTCGGGTTTTCAACCTATCCGGGCCCCCAATTTTTGCCCGAGTCGCCCGCCCTTGCGGGTTTTCAACTCAGCGGGATTCATTTTCATTGTTTTTTTTTTTTTTTTTTTTTTTTTTTCAATTTTTTTTTCGTTTTTTTTTTTCAAATTGAAATAAATACAACATAAATACAACATAGATACATGAGAATGAGAATACCCTCCCCCCTACTTAAACTACACATTGTCCTCAATGTGACGACAATTAGAAGAAAAAGTAAACTGAAAATGGGGGGAGAAAATCGAAAATCGGGTAAATCGAAGATCGAATGCTCAAAACTCATGACCAAACAATCCGTCAAACTCAAATTTCTTAACAACACCAACTCAAATCTCCGAAATCAACTCACAACCCTCTCCCTCAAATCACTCAAACAAATGGCAAATTCAAAAGTTTCGAATTTTTGAGATTTGCACCTAGCTTAAGAGATCGGAAAGATACAACAATCTCACTCCTCTAATGTTACCAACTCCTAGGTATTGAAGTCCTCCCAACGGATTTTCTATTGTGGATTTTGGCTCCAAGTGGATTAAGATTGGTTGTGGATCTTTTTAGTGGGTGGGCGGTGGGTGAAAGAAAATTTGTTGTGGTGGTGGAAATTTGATGAGAAAATAAAGGAAAAGAAACAAACTAAAAAGGGTCTCGGGTTGCCTCCCGAGAAGCGCTGTTGTTTATAGTCGTTAGCTCGACTTAGTACCTTAAGCTTAATCATTGAGATTGTGCTCCATGTGTGATAATGGTGGTTCCATGTCAATCTCCACTTCAAGTACCTGCAAAACTGATTGACAAGAACTCTTGCAATGCATCGTTAGTACCTAGCTTACTACATCATGGTTGAGCATATAACATCAGATTATATCCAAAACCTAGCATTAAGTCAACAACAAACATCAACTAGTAGTACTCCTAGCTAATCCAAGTCATGACCATTACTATAAATGTTTAAAGCTAGACAATAACCAAGATATAGAGTAAATCATACCATAAACCGTCAAAAGCTTCAATCAACCATTCTCAAGAGAGTGGCCAACCAAAAACAAAGAGCACAAGCAATACCATCCAAAAATCACGCAAAATACAAACAAGTAACACCGTTTCCCCGGCAACGGCGCCAAAATTTGGGCGGGCGCGGATGTGTCGTCGTTGTGTGCACCGCACCCGGCCAAAGATAAAATTTCTCCTACTCTCTTCTACACTAAAGCAGTATAGCGGAAGTAGGGGTCGTATCCACAGGGAAACAGGGACGAGTTTAATATTCAGCGTGATTCGAAACCTAGATTAAGCTAAGGGCCGCGAAACCTAATAATAATTACAAAGGGGGGTTTCAAGTATATTATAAACAAACTAAAACTAACTAACAAATAAATACAATGAGAAATCAATTATGGAAAGATCTTGAATCCGATTAACATCCACTTCAATTCATTATCGATCCTTGAACCTCCAATCTAATTATTTCCATAATTATCTATTGTCGAGAATTAATCTCGTGTTCTCCTTATTCTTAGTTGAATAGCACGATCAGCGTGACTATAAAACCCTAACTAAAGGATAACCTAGTCCGATCTGCGTCTAAGTTCAATCCAATAGCAGCAATAAACACAGAGAACCAATAGACCTGCTAATGTCATACACGCGATAAACATTCAACAGTTGATTCAATTTCCCTAAGAAATAACCAAGATGATCAGCATCTAAATTACTCCCTAGTTTGCTACCAATTGATAAAAGAATAAAACAATCCGATTCTATTCTTAAATCTAGCATTAGATTAATTACACAATCAAACTAGTAACGTTCCTAGCTTAATCATGCAAAAATCATAGAAAGCAATCATAGAAATTAAACCATAATCAAAGAAACTAAATAGAGAGGAAAGATCTCACAATAATGCTTGAAGCTCCATATTAATCTCGTTCAAGAACGGTTCAAGCTACAATCGGCATAGCATAAGCCAATTCCATAGTTGAAATCTCCTAAAACTAAACTAAGAATTGAAAACTAAAACTAAGAAATGAAAAACAAAGAAAAGAGAAATGAAGAACAAAGAGGAACGAAGAAGGAAAGATGAAAAGAGAATCATGAAGAAGGAAGGATGAGGAGAGGAGCTCTCCCCCCAAGCTAGCCACTCCAAGGTCTACATTTCAGCTCCCCTCTTCGTGCTCCACTTCGTCTCTCCCAAAAAATTAGGTTTTAGGAGCTTTTAAACCCCGCACAAAATCGTCGCCCCAAGCCGACTTAACCGTCGCGAGTCGCGCAACTGATCGCGAGTCGCGAAGATCGCACTGCCAAACCGCACACATTTGCTGGCCAAGGCTGTCGCGAGTCGCGCCAATCCTCGCGAGGTGCGAAGGCAGGGCTCGCGAGTCGCGAGCTCCTTCGCGAGTCGCGAGGGATGCCGCCTGGCGAGTTCTCATGCCTCGCTGGCGGGCGAGGCTGCTGGGCAGGCTCTCAATGCTTGCGGTAGTGCGATGGCTGTGCTACTGGGCGAGGCTGATGGGCTGTGCGAGCTTGCGTGCGATGGCTGTGCTACTGGGCGAGGCTGATGGGCTGTGCGAGCTTGCGTGCGATGGCTGGCTGCTGCTTGGTTGACGTGAGCTGTGTAGGTGGTCGAAGTTACGCGCATGCTTGGTGCTTAGAGCTTCCGATGATTGCCCATTATGGTACGATGCCAAATCTCCCAAGCTCTCCAAAGACACTTCAATCAAACATCATTCAAATCCATTTCATCTTGAAAGCTCGGAATACATGGCGTTAACACAAATTATCTCGCAAAGCTCCGAATTTCCGCTAAAGGCTAAATAAAACACGAATGTTAACAATTACAATCAAACCCTTAGCAAAGTGCACCTCAAATATCACTAAAACGTCGTATAACTTGAGCGTATCAATATATCACCGTCAAATAGGTACAAATAGAATGATGAACAATGAACAAGCCTATAAATAATTAAAATAATCATAATTAATAATGGAACAATGTAAATTATTTACTTTAGGGAAATTCTACATGGTGGCCTTCAAGTTTCAACTTTTCTATATGGTGGCAAGAAAAAAAATATTATACAAAGTGACTCTCAAGTTTGGAAAATTCTACATAGTGGCCTTATATCATTAATTGGTGGCTCAATAATTAAACCCTAGTCATTTCTCTCTCCTCCCCATCCCCTTTCTCTCTCTAAACCACAACTAACCAACACAGCAGTACCATCACTGCGCAACCACATTAGCACCAATGCAATCTTGAAAGTTCTCAAGACAAACAATTGTAGCACACAACATTCAAGGATATCACTTATTTTCTATATCCGACCTATAACTAGAACATATAATTATATAAACGAAAAGAAAATTAAGAAAAAAATCCGCAAGAAACTACATCATGCGTCCTTAAGTATATTTGAGTTGGTCTCAGCCAAAAATTGTATCCACAAGGATCACAACACAGTGAATGAACCGAAATAGAACAAGATTATGTGACCTTTGATATAATTATATCATTCCTGTTAGTATAGAACTATATATCACAAGTGCCCCTAATTCCTAAGGAATGCTTGATAGTTGATATTATTCATAAGCTCATTAGAAACATTCTAGTGTTGGATGGGTACCCTAAGATAAGTTTTCTTTCAAACATCAAATAAATTCTACTCTGCATGTGTATAATTCTATATTGCTATTTTTGTCGACTCATGTAAGAGGTGCATATGAGGGAGCTATCAAAAATAACCTCTACAGTGATTTCTCTTCTAATTTACAAAACATGAGTGTCCTCATTGGTCAGCACAAAAGTAACAGATGATATCATGTCTGATGCTCTTGTATCCTTCAAGCCTCATCAAGCCCATTGTCCTCTTCCAAATATTGGTCAACCAATCAATTTGCCATGTTGGACAATGGTTGTTCTTGGGCGGTGGTGGTGCTGCTGTGGTGGCTTAGTTGTGGTTTAGAGAGAGAAAGGAGTTGGGGAGCAGAGAGAAAGGGGAGGAGGGAGGAGGGAGGAGAGAGAAATGGCTAGGGTTTAATTGTTGAGCCATCAATTAATGAAATAAGGCTACTATGTAGAATTTTCTAAACTTGGGAGTCACTTTGTATAATATATTTTTTTCCTTGCCACCATATAGAAAAGTTGAAACTTGAAGGCCACCATGTAGAATTTCCCTTTATTTTATTGGCTTATAAGGCCCAAATTTGAGTTAAAAGCCTAGAATTAAATTGGAAAAGATAGAATCTGGAATCCTTGCGAAGTTGCATTAAGCCAGTAGGAAACATTCTCGAGCATTATGTCCGGGTCTCTTTGAGAAATTCAAATTTGATGTTGGTCTAGGCAGCAAGCTTGTTTGCGACGTGAACTCCTTATGCAGCGCACAAATGATGACACTGCCACTAGACCATTTCTTTTTCACTTAGTTATCATATTTTCCTATAAAAAAGAGGCCTAGCCCCGCGAATGTTAAGTTGTACGAAGCTTCTCAACAATTATTCACCATATCTACAACCTTATTCCTCCAGAAGCTTTAGCACTCTATAAAGGTCTCCAAATTGCAATCATGCAAAGCATCTCAAGAATTATAATTTAAGGCGACAATTTACAAGTGGTCAACTCTGTTAAATACCACTATAACACTCCATGAAATATTCAAAACACTATCACCCGACATCAAATTGCTTCTTCATCATTTCGAGCGATGGGAAATTCATCACGTCTACCGCAAAGGAAATAGAGCAGCTGACTAGATATATAGCTAATGTAGGACATCTTGTAAACTCTTCTATGTATATCAATACTCATAATATCCCGCAACTCCACTAGATTCTTCGAAGTTATAAATTAGGTGCTTCCCTCGACAAGAGGGTCTCCTGATTGTAAATTTTTTCTTAGCTATACATATATATTTAAAAAAAAACTATTTCCTCTCCAATTTTACATCATATTCTCCTTTATACTCTCATATACAACCTTCACACTTTCAAAAAATATGATTTAAGTCCAACACTTTTCCATATTCTTCCTCCATATCCTTGTTATTGCAACATCACCCTTTAATACATTATTTAAAAAAACAATGTGAAGAGGAGATAGATACAAATAGATAAAAAGTAGGATCCATGCTAGGAGAGAGATAGAGAGAGAAGATATTACCAAATAAAGAAACGTTATAGTTAATGTGAAACCAAATAAGGAAAAATGTTGCAATTAGAAAAAAATAGAGGAAGTTCCGTTTATGAAAAGCTTTCAATTATTTTAGACATGTTCTAACTCGTACTAGACCTGTAAAAAGCTTGTGTCATATATAAACGGGTCGGAAAATCATTTGACTTTTTTGCAACCTATTTAATAAGACTTGTCGTGTCGTGTTGACCCGTTACATGAAATGTCTTGAGTTATCTCAACAATAACTCACTATTTTCTATCTCGTTCGTGTCATTTTGTTGTGTTAAACTCTTTTTGGCAATTTTAAACCAATTTTGTACATTAAAATCCTATATTTGTTTAGCAATTGTGTAAACATGTCATTATTGTGTTGGAAATCTCAACACTAATTGACTCATTTAATAAGACGTGTCATGTCAAGTTGACCCATATAATTAAACGAGGTTGAAATTGTCAACACTTGCCTGCTCTGGTCCATACCGAGATTCAATATACTAAAAGACTCAGGCGAAAAAGTATTATTTAATTTTCAGGATTAATCTATCTCATAAACAATATATCACAGTTTTGTTTCTATTGTCTATTTTTATTTTATTTTATTATTGTTGCTAACTTGTTGGACATGATGTAGCCTGTGTGCTACATCTCCGACAACACTCGTAATGACAGAGAGTTCCTAGTAGACATGACTAAAGAGGAACCATGAAAAAGTCTATGTCCCCAAGGTACGCTTGGAGGAAAACAACATAGAAGATGCTAATAAAGAAGATGTTGGGATAAAAAATGAGAACTTCATAAAGGATGATGATCCAGATTTTGAGATTTATTACTTGAATGACAATGTGCGACAAATTAGAGCTGATCAAATTGATCAGAATTCGAATAAGTTCCCGGTTTGGTTAAAAACCTTATTCCCCATTTTTAAGTCGTGCTCAACTTGAACCCAAACAATAAACTTTTTCGGGCTTGTTCCACAATTTTCTAGCCCAAAATATTCACTATAATTCAGCCTTAGGCTCAAATTAGCCCAAACTAACGCATTCCAATTTTCCAAATTTGCGCACATAATTCTAGCTCAAAAATCAACCCGACTCGGCCTGAAATAGATCATATTTTACGGAAAATCTCCGCCTAACCCGATCCATGGTCACCTCTACTCACAAACTCACAACTCACAACTCAAAACTCACAATCGTCTATCCCAACTTAAAATGGACCATATTTTATGTAAAATCCCCGTCTAACCCGACCCATGGACACCTCGAGTCACAACTCAGAGTAGTCTACCTCTATCCCATTTGCCGGGCTCGGGTTTGTTTCATACCAAGCTCGAATCAGCAACAAGTGTTACAAGTCCCTATCTCTCTCTCCCCTCCGCTCTGCGCCCAGAAAAATACCATCGCCAAATAAGCTCCTCATTTCTCTCCCACTCATCGGAGAAAAGATGCAGTCCATTTCCAGGCGATTATCTCACCAATCCTTCAATTCCTCATCTTCAATCTCATCTCTCAAATCCCTTTACGCTCTTTCTGATCCTCGTAATCCCCTTTTTCTCATTTCTTCTTTCGTAATGTCGCAATCTTCCATTCTAGGGTTTTTTTTCCCTTTTCAATTCGCATTTTAGTTTGCAGTTTGGTGATTGTTAAATTAATACATTATGTGTGATTTAGGTTATGGCGTGGATCATTCTAGGTATGGATCTACTCTCGCTACTAAAGGTGTTTCTCACCTAGCTAGAAAGGGTACTGGTGGAAGATCATCGGTTAGGTAAATTTTTCACCTTTTATTACTGCTTTTTTTCTTAAGGAATTGAAGTGCAATTTTCTGCTATGAAGTTGTTTTTGGATTTACTTGGTATCAACTTTTCTGTTGAAAATGTTAGGTTTGTAATGGATGTTTGTCATCGTTTATCTATAGACCTGTGTATTTTATTATTTTGTATCTTGAATTTGCTTTAAATCAAACCTTCAGCAGAATGTGGGTCAGCTGGAGTTTTCTATTTGGTATTTTTGGTACCATGGAATACTATAGCATCGACCCGGCCTCTCACGATTAGGAATGGCAATGGTAGGGTGTGGTAAGACTCGGAGTCTCGGATCCATATCCTATAATTCTGATCATTATCCTTACCCTTACCCTTATCCATGCCCACTGTATCTAGCAGGTCCAGGTTCTAATAATGGACCTTTACGGGTTTTCAATTTTTCTTACCTTTTCTTGTATAGGTATAACCATATAATGTGCAACGAAGATAACGCATAACTAACACAGGAAAGGTAATACAATAAGAAGGGGTAGTGGCCACGCAAAACATCATAGTCCATAGTTGCATTGCAATCTTAACTCTTAAGTCTAATGGATGCATATATCTAAATTTTAAATAGTTTAGTGTACATTTCATGAGCAAGCTGGCTTGGTGAGTTGCTAACATTATGAGACTAAAGGGTGAGGGAGAAAGTGAAAAGAGGTGAGGTTTGATATGAATGGTGTGAACTCTATATGACGATGGTTTTGTTCATGTTGGGCGTAGGATTAGATTCAAGCTTAAGTGTTTTCTTTTTTTTTGGTTTTGGTGCAATCTTAGTTGAGGTGTTTAAGGTTTTTGGACTTTAGGTAGGTCTATATTGAAAATTTTAGATTCGGACCCATACTCAACCCGAAATCACCTAGGTTGAGACCATACTGAAATAAAATTAAGTAGACCTTGGGTAGGGTTCTAACTTATTGCCATCCTTACTTGTGATATATCCACCCAGCTGGATGTTGTCTTAATGTGCAAGCATTGGCTATAGTCTATTAACTGAATACGATTCGGAGAACCTTGAAACCTACACGAAATCCATCTCACCCCCACCCAAAATAAGAAGAAGAAAAGATGCTCTAAGGAGTTTTGTGTATGGGAAGAGTTAGTTTTGAAGTAAAAGAAATACTAAACCTCATCTATTTTTATCACTTCAAACATGATATGAAATGAATCGATAAAGGCAAAAAAACTTCCTCTGCTCCATGTTGATTGCAACATATGGCAATGATCTATGTGAAGAGGAGAAAGATAGAGATAGTTAAATAGAGGGAACCATGTGTGATTGGATAGAGATAGAGACAAACCATTACCAAATAAGGTAGTGTTGTAAGTAATGTGAAACTTTCAAATAATGGAAATGTGGCAATTAATATGGAACGGAGGAAGTATATCATTAAGGCTGTGTTGTTAGGAGCATGACTCACATTTTGTTTCTTTTTATTTTGGCATCCCATATTCGGTTTCATACCTGTAAAAGTCATTGAGGTGTATGCTCTTTGTAGTTGGCTTGTATTAGGATTTTTAAGTTTGCATGCGCTAATCAACGTATGTGTTCGGTCTAAAATTGTGAATTATGCTTTGCAGTGGCATTGTTGCAACAAAGTATTTGGAGCAACCGGCTTTCTTGGACGTTACCTTGTACAGCAGCTTGGTGAGTCCGGTTCCTTGTATTTATGTCACAATACTTTTATGATCTCTTGGCTTGAATTGTATAAAGGGTTTCTTATGTCTAATTATACTTGTGTCACACATAGTTCTGTTCTATCATGCTTGAAATCAGATATCAGTGTCATACTCGATAATTGTCACATAATTTGTGAATTGTTCTTATGTGGTGCTGTGGACATTCTAGGAAATACTGATTTTTCATATTGTGTGATATAAGTAAAGTTGTGTGATATTTTAATATTATGAGACACTGGTATAGTCATAGCTGTTAATTGTGGTTGTAGCTTACCACCAATAATTCCTGTTACTACCTACTACTCCTTCCATGTCACAAAGATTTACTCATTTTCCTTTTTCTTATGTTTAATAAAGATTTACTCACTTCTTTTTTTCTATTTTGGAACACGATGCCCACCACATCTTTTTACTTTTACTCACATCTCTTTTTTTTATAATTGCTTCTCTCTTTTTAACCCCACCTTTTCCATTTCTCTCACCAACTTTTCCTGTTTCCTTGGTTTTGATGAAATCCAAATTGAGTAATTCTTTGTGAGACGGAGCGAGTAATATTTTGCTTCGTGTTGGATTACAGCGAGAGTTATATTGCCAGCTTGGCACACAAAGGGCAGGGATGCTAATTAAGTGTGAGGTATATGTTTTGGTCTTTACTCGACCCCCACCTGTGAGGCTGTGACGACTGACGAGAGTATAAGTCTAGTGACTTTTATGAACTTATCTAGTCCAAGTCTTAATTCATTTGTGATACTGTATTACATTGGTGGCCCATCCTTAGTGATACTTTCTGGGAAATAAAATTCATGGATAAGGAGTATTGATTGGAAGGATTTAGGGGGTTTCTAATAAATCATGCTGTAAAAGGCAACTTACCCATGTTCCTAGATGTTATAAGATTAGATCCAAAGTAAACTGAGCTACGTTACTCCGACACCCTCTTCTACCTCGCGTGTCGCGTGTCGACTCGACACGACGCGCGACACGCCTGGAAATGGGCGTCGATACGCGTATCGGAAAAGTGTCGCCTATCGGACACCCATTTGGCAAAAGTGAGAAAGAAACGCAGAGAAAAGGGTGAACAATTACCTAATTCGTTGAAATTCCCTTCAAAATTTGAAATTTAGGGTTTACTTGTAAACCCTAGGTCTGTTAATTGATGTCAAATTATACAAAATCTCTTCATACTATGTTGGGGCTTTTGCTCGGGAGATTAAGCCGCACCGAATGGTGTGATTTCCATATATTATCGCGAGCTTCTTCTCCGGCAACTAGCGGAGCCACTGTTAAAAGAATACGTAATTCTTTGCCGGCGAGCGAGAAGAGATGAAGAGAGAGAGAGCAGGCAGAGTAATGAATGGGACTGCCATGTGGGATGTGGGTTTTTTTTTTTTTTTTTTAAATATAGGAGTTGCTTTATTTATGGGTACAGCGAGATACATCCACGTGGGATGTGGGTTATTCAATGGTTTCCACTTTTTCTGGCTGTTTTAGTTCTTTTTCTTTAAAAAAATTATTTTCTTTTTAGTTCCAAGCTCCAACTCTGTTTTTAATTTTTATATTTACTTCTTGGCCATCTATTGCAATTTGGATTTTATCTATGCATTTACTATTTTGGATTCTATAACTTTCTAAATATATTAGTATTGATTTTTTTTATTAAAATAAAGTGTCGGGAAATTTTTCCGACACTTTCAATCATTGACGTGTCTAGAATATTGGTCAAGACACTCTATTGACCGTGTCGGAGTATCGGCCAAAATTTTGGAGTAGGGTGTTGGATCCTCCGATCCTTACTTGGATACGACACCCGTATCCGTGTCGGAGTAACATAGAAACTGAGTATGAATTCAGGCTGGAAAGCCATGAGTACGGAAGGAGAATCTAGGAAGTTGTTTGTATTTCGAGGAAGATTCTATTGAGGAAATGACCTAGTGCCATCAACGGAGGTTACCCCATGAGATAGCTGTATTCCATGAGATAGTTCCATCTTTGATTAATTGGAAGCTGGAATTGGATACAAGTGTACTAAATGTGGATTATGGGTACACATTTCAAGTGTTAGAGCTCAAAACTTTTGAGATCGAACATGACATTCATGAAATATAATTTTGATTATAAATTTACACATGCTTTTCATGTTATAAATACATATACATACATCTTAGGTTGGCTGGTTTGCTAGTTCTTGTTAAAATTCTAATCTCAGCCTGATTGTAAGCATATATCACATAATTTTCTCCTCTTTGCCTCATTTTTTTACGTATTTCAATTCAATATTATATTGTCTGGATAATTGAGGTGTCTGTGTAAAAGTGAAAGCGTCGAGTAAGAATTCTATGCCCTTATAGGAGCATTGAATGTCTTGGGTATATAAGACAATATGAATAGTCAAAGTAACAGGTCTCTCCCCTTGAGGTAGTACCACCTTTCCACCCAGTAGACGCCACTAACAGAGGCTGCAAAAACGCCAGTGGTTAGGATCGTGATTTTGTTGGAGGAATTGGAATTTACTGGATTGATTGAGCTAAATGATCTTGTTGATGGTCAGCAAGACTGATCAATATGGAAAGTATGTTGATGAATGTGGTGTACCTTTGATTATTGTTGTGAGAAATAAGGAGTGTGTATATGTACACATGACTGTATATATGATCATGTGGATGGTCAGCGAGACTTGTTAGTTATGGAAAGTATGTTGACAAAGGTGGAGTAGCTTAGATGGGTATTGTGAGAATTAAGGAGTGTGTATACATACACTTGCCTATGTTTTGTTATCAGGCTGACATGAGTATCTTAAGACATATAAGATGCAAGACATATTTTATTGGGGTTATGTAGTCTGTCATACATAGATTCAGGAAGAGAAGATGTTAAGAAAAAATGAAGGTCGGGTGGGGAAAGATTGAAAGAATAGGTCCACATCTAGAGTGAAGGTCTTCGTGCTTTTTGGTTCTCATTCTATCTCACCCTATATGATGTAATTGCTGCTTCAATTTCTGCTAGGGTTATTATAATTAGTACTCCCTCTGTTTTTTTTTTTTTATCATTCTCACTTTTCTGTGCGCGTCTCCCAATGCACATCTTTGAACTTAAATATCTTTCATTATATATTAGTAAAAATTATAACGATTGAATATTAATAAAGTACTAATTCAGACGAATCAAACAAGACCCCACATGACTATATTATAAATTGAAAAAAATTGAGAAGATTCTCTCTATGTATGTATGAATAGTGTCAAGATTCCACGTGAGAAAGATAAAAAAACAGAGGGAGTATTTTTTTAACCTTGCTGAATTTTACTTTTGACTTTGTTGGATGGTGGTGTGAGTAGACTGATCTTTTTTATTCTTGTTTCTGAATTTTACTTCTGACGTTGTTGCATGGTGGTGTGAGTAGACTGATCTTTTTGGATTATGAGTGTCAGTTATTATCTATTGTTTTCTGGCCGAATCAGACCATGTCCCATGTCCTTACCCATATAGTATCTTGTCAACAAGGGACTGGACTGGCAGATGTAAGGCTGAATCAGAGCATTATAAATTCCATTTGGACATTAGGAAGGCTCCTTCCTATTATTTCCTTTTCCAGTATGTAATTTATGTTGTGACGACATCCTAGCTTATTGCAGCTAAAATGGGGAGTCAAGTACTGGTTCCTTTCCGAGGCTCTGAGGATTCTCCTCGTCATCTTAAATTGATGGGTGATCTTGGGCAGGTAAGCTTCTAGATTGAGGTCTGAGTTTTTTTTAAGGATTTTTAAAGCAGATTCCTGATGTGCATTATTCCTTTTTCAAGATTGTACCTATGAAATACGATCCAAGAGACGAAAATTCTATCAAAGCAGTGATGGCGAAGGCTAATGTTGTTATAAATCTTATTGGTACTGTTCCATTCCTCTAGTTATCTACTATTCTGAAATAATGGGTATGTTTGTTCCAATTAACGATGTATCTTTGGGCAGGAAGGGAATATGAAACAAGAAATTACAGCTTTGAGGAAGTCAACCACCACATGGCTGAACATCTTGCTGTGGTTAGTTTTTACTCTTGCATTTTGCATTATGTACTTTATACTGGCATTACTCTTTTCGGGGGTATTAGTAGAGATTGTGCTAGAAAGACAACAAAGCCGTTGCTCCCACTTTCAAAAGGAGGACTGAGGACACCAAGAATGAACCTTAAACATTGAGGGCAGCAACAAATGATACATGTAATAATGTTTCTTCTATACAAAATTAGCGAAATGATAAATGTGAGCTTGATGTGAACAAACTAAGCACTTGAAAATCTGACAGTTCCTTTGCTCTTGAATCTATTATACCTTAGTGGTTTCACATAAACTAATTTGGCTTAATTAAGTTTTTTTCCGAGACGAGCTTTGTGAGATACTTGATGAGCCTTATTGTCAAGTTTAGGAAAAATATAATTAATCATGTAAGGTCTTGTTAGATATTTCCTCCGTTTCTTTTTACTTGCAACATAGCCTTGGGCACACACTTTAAGAAAGAGGAGAGAGAGGGCAGCAACACATACACCCTTCTGCCACTTTATTAACAAAAACTAATTACCTATCTCACACTTCTTCTCTCCTCCTGCCAGACCACAACACATACACCCTTCTGTCATCATGACCGCCACCTACACCACCAACCACCATATACCACCCAACATGACCACCACCCAAGACCAGACCCTGAGAGACGGCAATGAAAGGTTTAGACAAAAAAAGTCGGCGAAGAGAGAGAAAGGGTCAATGTACTTTGCGGAGGAAGTGACGGTGGTGGATGTTGCTACAATTGAGTCGGCCGACGCTATTGATGGAAAGTTGGACGAGAGGAGAGACAGAGGAAGGGGGGGGGGAGATTTTTGAAGATGGTAATTTGGGGGAAACAAATGATTCTGTTGGTGGTGGTGAGGGTGTGAGACTCGTGTTGGTGGTCGTGGGACTAGTCTTGTTGGGGGAGTAAATCAGGTTAGAGGTGGCGGTGGCGGTGATGAATAGGGGGCTTGGAGGGGGGGAGGAGAGAGAGGGGGGAAATAAAGAGGGATGGGTCGTGGACTAATTAAGATTAGTTAATTAGGTAAGGGTAAATATGGAATTTGGCTATAGAAAACTTTCCATGTTGGGCTTGGTTGCAAGTATTGTGACAAAAGGAATACATTGCAAGTAAAAAGAACTGGAGGAAGTATATTTGTGCTTTGCTAATGAGGTCCCACATTATCCTCCTCCAGTATGTCCCTCTTGAAGCCTCATGCTGCACATCAAATCTTATGTTTATGTAGCTATGCCTCAGCATGTGACTGTTCCTCATGAATAATCCACTTTTATTTTAAATCAACAAGACTGCTCAATATGTATCTATGCTCTCTTAAGATCAAGTTTTGTAGGTACTATAAATGAATAATGCAATTTCACTGCTGTTTGTGCTAAAAGTAATCTTATTATGTAGATTGCCAAGGAGCATGGTGGTATTATGAGATTCATTCAAGTTTCGTGCCTTGGGGCATCTCCAACTTCAGCATCCAGGATGCTTAAAGCTAAGGCAGCAGCTGAGGAAGCTATTTTAAGAGAACTGCCAGAAGTAAGTCTATTTGTCCCCTTTAAGGGGTCGTTTGGTTCAAGGTATGGAATGGAAAGGGAATGGAAACAAATAAAGGAGAGGAATGGTAACAAAAATGGTTAGCTTTATTAGGTGTTTGGTTCAAGCCATGGAATGGTAACCATTACCACTAAATAATGTATTTTGTTACTTGAGGGGGAGAGAAGGGTAACAAATTGGGGGAGTCCATTACCACCAAGTAATGGTAATGGATTGATGAGGGTTTGAACCAAACAAATAGAAAAGGAATCGGTAATTGATTACGTTTCTTGGAGCCCAAAAATCACGAACCAAACGTGCTATAAGTGTGTGGTATCTTGTCATAATTTTATCAGAGGCTTTTGGTCTGAAGTGATGGCTGTAGTATTGAGTAGTATTGCATAATCTTATATAACCCCTTTTGCAAAAGACCATTTGGTATTAGAGGTGTTTTGTTCTGAATATTCTATTAACATAATGAATTTGCAAAATGGTGACACTTGTGAACTTTTAGGTCGTACATAAGTTTTTCTGTGTCAGGAACTATCATTAATGCTTTGTTGTGGTTGCTAGTTCATTCATATGACGTTAATTTTCTGTATTTTGTCTGAGGCAATGCTGTTCTTGCACATCCTGCAAGTGCTGCTATTGATTAACTTCATGGTATATGGAATATTAT
Organism: Beta corolliflora; assembly: GCA_947648045.1. Taxonomy (NCBI): domain Eukaryota; kingdom Viridiplantae; phylum Streptophyta; class Magnoliopsida; order Caryophyllales; family Amaranthaceae; genus Beta; species Beta corolliflora. The sequence continues at coordinate 161,932 of CANSZD010000186.1, read as the reverse complement.
TTGCTTTCAATTGCAATCGTTCTTTTGAAAGTATTTTACATGTTTGCTGAATATCCACTTATGTTTGCATAATTGACGCAGAAATTATTAATTTCTGAATTTGCAGGCAACTATAATGAGGCCTTCTATTATGATCGGTACAGAGGATCGGATTCTAAATCCTTGGGCGCAGTTTGTGAAGAAGTATAGCTTTCTTCCCTTAATTGGGGATGGATCAACCAAGTATGTTTGGAATCGTCGTTGAACTTTGTATTGATCCAATGTTGGCAAGTTTGTTTCTTTTTCCCTCTTTCCCGTTTTCTCCCCCACCCTTTTTCGGGGTTGGTGGAGGGCAAAAGATGGTGTATTTCTTATATTCATGTATGGAACTTGTATTCTGTGGCTTACTTTTGTAAACACTTTACCTATTTTCCTCTCCAGAATACAACCTGCTTTTGTGGTTGATGTTGCTGGAGCAATCGTCGCTGCTTTGAAAGATGATGGCTCAAGCATGGGAAAAACATATGAACTCGGAGGGCCAGATGTCTTTACAATACACCAATTGGTAATATGTTGAAGCCTTGGTATTGGTAGTGTTTTAGGTGTTCAACTGGATGGATTCTAACTAGATTCTTGTCTTTTACAGGCAGAACTTATGTATGAAACTATTCGTGAATATCCTCATTATGTTAAGATCCCATCGCTAATTGCAAAGGTAAGTGGAGATTTCCTTTTTGGTTGTGTAGGCTTCCTCTCTTTCTGGTGGCTGCTGGTTTATTCGTTGTTGTGCTGCTTATGGATCAATTTTATTTTTAAGTATTTTGTGATAGTATTATATCTACCTACATATCCCTAGATTCTACTTTCTAGGAGAATGCCTGTGTTGCCATATTACCTACATATATTGGTTTGGGACTTGCGAGCTCCATTATTTGTTTTATGTGCTTTCTGTCTTGCTTGAGACCTATATCTTTTTCTAGGCATAAATGCATCTCAACGAGTTCATCAAACTTTTATCCATGTATAAGATGCTTGTTTCTTTTCAAGAGCAGAAGTAACAGATATATCTGATCTAGCCTGACTAAATTCCAGGGTAATAGTGCAATAATACTAACTTAGTTCAGGGTTATGTGGAAAAAGAACCTAATCGTGTCTTTCAGAGATGGGCTATTCTGCTCCCGCAATTTTTTTATTTTTTGTTATTTAATTTTGTAAAGAAATCGCAAAATATCTTTTGGTTACATGGCCCACCTGTCCACCTCATCTCAGTGCTTCACTGTAGTTCCATTCATGAGAAATAGTCACAAATCTTAAAGAAAAATTAAAGAGTTCTTTTTAAAATTTAATTTTATATATAATCTATTTAGAAGGCCAGGGTAAGAGGATAATCCTTGTTAACTTTTGGGTAGGCGAAATGGCATTTACCCTTCTCCGTGGTCTGACAATTTCAGAGTGCGTGTGATGTTGGGTAGAACTGCTGATTAATATGTGCAGGATCATCAATGGTTTCTGCACTAATATGCTCCTTCCTCCCCTAAGGGGGAGGTGACAGAAAACACTACTCTGTCAGATGGCATTATGATCCTCACCTTTGACCTAATTTATGTAGATTTCTATTGCTTGTGAAGTCTCATGTGTACATTGATTCCTGATGAATGCACATTTGTGCTTTTCATGGCTGTATTGTCATTTTATTACTATGTATTGCGCGAAAGGAGCTTATGTCAACCCTGTCATACTTGGGGAAATCTTTTTTGTTTGGTTGGGGAACAGGGGTTTGGGATTATCTATGCCTTTAATTGTACTGAACAAGTTTGAACAAATTCAGGGTGTTTCCACTCCTCGAGAATTATTGCTCAACAAAGTTCCATTTCCTCTACCATCTCCAACAATATTCAATCTGGATCAGATCCATGCACTCTCTGTAGACACAGTTGTATCGGATAAGGGTTAGTTTATCAATTCGAGCATGGTCCCTTAGAATTTTCCTTTTGAAGTGATATTAATATAAAGATTTTGATCTGAATGATCTCACAGCTTTGACATTTGCGGATCTTGATATTGCTCCACACAAGCTCAGGGGATATCCTGTTGAGTATCTTTCATGTTACCGGAAGGGTGGGCCTCAATTTGGGTCTACAATTAGTGAAAGAGTTTCAACTGATCCTTGGCGATGATTTTTCCTTGTCCACTTTGAACATTTGTGCTCCTACTGGGATCTTTGTAATAGGTATGTGATCCTATGTACGCTGTTTTTGAGTACAGCAGGCGTGTTACTCTGTCAAAGATTTCTTTTCATCTGATATTTTCATCAATTATGGTGGGAGGTGAGACCATACAAATTTTGAGTGTTGACAATCTTTAGCATCGCTTCTATCAGGATTGGAATGCCTGCTGTCAAGAAAACAAAGAAGTAATAAACATGAGGATTATTCTGTCATTCAAGGTTGTATATCTTGCAAAATGCTCTCATCTTCTGTAATTTCTTAAAAGCATTTGCTATTTAGAAAAATAAATTTAACGCATTTGCTAATTCATCGCTGAGGCTCAGGCTCATGCTGGGTGAACAATTTTGTTATATTTTGAAAAGTTTCTGTGCTTTATGTTCTTTCTGCCTTCTACTGCCCAGCACTTTACCTTTTATTCTGGAGTTTTTGATTTTCATGGTTTAAGTCCAGTACTTGCCTTGTTACTGCCGTTTGGTAAGTAGCTGAAGTTTGGTTGGGGAAAGAGATCGGGGCTGTGGAAGAGCCGAAGAGGGGTTGCGGCCTTGCTCGTGGGTTAGTCAGCAATATCCTACCAGATAACTTTTCTTTTGTTTTGCATGCAATGGGCAGTACAACTTCATCATTTGTTAATTTGTTCTTCTATCATTGAAATTTTATCCTTTCCCCTTTTTTTGTTTTTGTTTTTGTTTTGGCAACAAGGACATACAGACAAAGAACAACGCAAACCCCACTACTCTTGACCAAATGTAATTTCGTGGGTTACAAGACCGGGGACAACTACTATGACAAAGCAAAAACATTATTACACTAACCAATATTAGACTTAGCACTACGTACATGACAATTATTACTTATTTGACGCTTTTTTCTTGGAGAATTGTAGAAGCTTGATGGAGGGATCAAATCCTTTGCTTTTCTTATTTTTGTACTTTATTTCTCTCATATTTCTGCCTCATTTCCTTTTTCCCTTTACTTCATCTATTACTCCGTAGTCTTTCATTAGTTACCCCCTTGCTTTTCTGAAGTCAAAGTTATAATAAAAGATATATAAGATTAATATTGATATATTAGATTAGATATTACTCTGTTTTTTTTTTAAATTGCTACATTGTGTTTTGCACAAATGATTAAAAGAACGCCACTTTCAAGCTTTTTGAGAGTCTTTTTGACCTATTTAATGTAAAATAATAGGGAAACGTGAAAAAGGAGTACGTTTTGGTGGAAAAAGAGAAAACAGATATAATAGTACTTCCTCCGTTCCATAATAAGTGAAACACTTACTATTTTAGAACGTTTCAGAATAAGTGAAACATACCTTAAATGGAAAAAAGAACGTGACAAAATGATAAGAATACCCATCACAAACTTGAGTGGTTTGCTTTTCTCTCTCCTTTTGATAATGAAAAGGATATTTTATGACTTTTTGGCTTTTGAAAGTGATGTTTATTAAATCTTGTGCCCATTCCCTATGTTTCACTTATTATGGAACGGAGGAAGTATTACTTTTTGGTAGGTCATGTACTGCAATTAAAAAGAAACAACCATTTAAGAAAAATGTAGCAACTAAAAAAACGGAGGGAGTATTAAGTTGATGCATTATAATAAAAGATATTTTTGGTCAAAGATTGGCTTGAAGACTGAAAAACCAAAGGAGTATTACTTCACTTTCCATCTTTTCCCATATGCACCGGTCTAGTTTTCTCGTTGCTTTGCACGAAAGTTGTCAGATTGCTCAACTCTTTAGTCTTGCGTGGACCTGGTCCACAATAATATTATTGTGGACCAAAACCACTTATTTAACATAGTGACCTTTTAGTTCCATATAGTAACCTTTTCAAATTTTAAGTTACACTATACAGTTACTATCTACCATAAAACTGTTCTTTTTAATATAGTAACTTTTTCTCACATTAGTTTATCATGATGAAATTTTCACTTCGTGACATAGTAACCTTTTTTTGTCATAGACAAACTTCATAATTTATATCTATTCATCTTTTATATATTTTTTTTTTATATACTGATCCTTTTTTTTACATAAATCACAGGAATTAGCATTAGGTCCACACTAATTTAGTGTGGACCAAGTCCATATAAGTTTTTTACGTACACTCTTGAAACTCATCCTTCCAGATTCAGGTCCTATCCATTCAAATATTTATTACTAACACTCTTACAGTATGGGCAATAGGAACGTAAAGATCAGTAGTCTTCCAAACTTTTACAGGAATTAGAACTAAAATAGGTAGTTATTGAGTGTCGATCAAGTAGAGAATGTTGGCTTCCTTGCAGTTGCAGAAAAGTGGACACTGGATCCTTTCATATAATAATAAGGGGAAGTTATTACTCCCATGTTGAACACTACCGAACAAAAAAAGAGGACAGAAAGAAACACTCTGAACCATGAAGAACTACAATCATAATAATGAAGGAGATGGTGGATTGAGTGAAGATATACTAAAACTCTTTCATCTTCTAATGACTCGAGGAGAAGGCGAGCATGTCAATTTTGATCGCGTCAATATGGAAGGAAGCAATGTCGGTGCAGCGATGAACATGCGTCATAGCAAAGCAAAGGAGCTGCTGCCGGACATATGTAGTATCAATATATATGTAAGCAACAATATACAGGGGGTGAATAACTCCATTCTGGTAGGGAGTGAGGTGAAGATGGGAGAACCGGGACTTAGCATATCATTGGGGGATGTTACGTGGGAGAGAGATCGAAGCAACAAGGTGAATTTAAATCAATTCCTTTCCAGATTTGGGTTCAGTGCTGTATTTTTATGTGTTTTTGTTATTGTTATCTCTCTTCTTATCTCTCTGTTTGGACTTTGGAGATAGAGAAACATGAGGAAATTGTCGCATTTCGTGCTTGAATATTGGTTAATTTTTTTTGGATTTAAATCACTTGTTCAATTTAACATAAAATTGGTGAATCCCTATTTCCAAAAGTCTACCTTTTCTTATGTGGTAAATTTTCTCCAATATGAAACGCTTAAAAGTTAAAGAAGTTAGTTTCGGTAAACCATATTTCCCCACTTATGTCCCTAAAACATGGGGCAAAAAAGCTCATTTGCTGCTTTGGCTGTATCAAACCAATATGATGTGAATAATACTTGAAGCGCCAAACATAAACGTTTCTCAATTCTTGTATGTTCTCAATTACTGAGGCAAGAATGAAGTAGCTTATGAGCATCATGTACAATGTGGCCCCATGTAATTAAGGGATTAGGCTGTCTGCCGGGTTATGTAAGGTCAATAATTTCTCACTTAAACAATGGAAGGTGATCACTCCTCACCAGTGGCGGATACAGGATTTTACAGATGGTGGGTACGCGCGCCGGTTTAAAAATGTTGTTTTCATTGCAGTCTAAGAAATGGTAGCGGAGTTGGGACGGATAAATTGATCACAGATTGCATCGTAATTGTCGTGGCATGATTTTTATTTAAAAAATTTCAAGTGCTACTAAATTTTTGTACTAAAATATCACGAAACAAGATCCATTAGTAATTATGTTCCAAAAAAATCCTTTAGTTAGTTGTTCTTTGGGCATGGAGCTTTAGGAAAAAAATAGGTATGTGAGTTATAAAAGTAAAGAGAAAGTATTAATTTATTGGCATATTGTATTGAAGTTAATGTTGTGAGCCAAGAAAATAGAGTGAGAAGGTAAAGATAATAATAAACAATTTGTGTGACCATTTCAAAAGCTAAAAAAACAGTAGGTAAACTAATAAAGGGCAACCCAATAAAGAAAGTAGGCAAACTAATAAGACCAGAGGAATGGATACCCACTCCCCCATCCACTTCACGCGCCTTCTCTCTCTCCTTAGTTTCTCAATTTTTATCAGTGTTTCTTCTTTCTCTCTCTTTTCTCCATTTTTGTTTCTCAGAAGTCAAAACTTTAAAGTTATGGCTTCTTTTTTCTATTATTTCCTCTCTTTTTCTTCCTGTATCACGATTATGGTGTTTAATCTGGGTTTTTTTTTGCTCTTATTCATGTTTTTCGAGAAAAACCAAGAATTTTAAAAAAAATGAAAATTAAACTTCATCTTTTTCTCAAATTATGGTGGGTCACGTAACCCACCATGACTAAGCGTGACTCCGCCACTGCTCCTGACTACTTTCTCCCTTACCCGATTCGTAACTACAAAATTTGTAGTCCTTTACTCTCCTTCATTTTCATCTCTATGCGGGAGTTGGTGGAAATTATTTGTCCCTAACCTAACCTAACCTAACCTATTTAATAAACGGGTTGAAAAAGACAACCCTAACCCGATCTATCTATTATAAGTTATTTGTATTATTGTTTAATTCATTCTGTCATAATTATGAATTTATGATTATTCCAAATGGACTATTCATATTTCAAAAGCTAAATGAATATATACACTTGAAAAAGTATGTATATTTCACTAGTGGAAAAAACCTCAAATGCTCCGATTTTTCATGCCCCACATGCTCCGTATTTGACCACCAACATAGGTCATTGGAGGTTCCAAATGCTCCGATTTTAAAGGAAAACCGGAGCATTTGAGGGCCCAAATTTTTTTCTTTTTGCTTTTTTTACTCTATGTTGATGCACAATCAATTACATAAAAACAAGAGATACCACAAAAAAATAACTAGTTATTAGGCTCGGGCGATGCCCCGGGTTATTAATATTTTCATGTCAAAAGAGAGCATCTAATGTTGCATAGTTCATTGGTTAGAACTTTACTATATTAACTTGAGGTCCGTGGTCGAATCTTGTACGGAACATATTTCTAATTTTTTTGATATATGTTGATGACATGGAACGAAACAACTCAAGGCATAGTGCCACGTAGCGTGTAGACTTGCTTCAGAACACCTTTTAATATATTTGTATAGATTAGAAGATTTATGAATTACATCAGTTGCATTTTCCATAGCTATCCCTTTATCAGCCTTCTTCAGAGCAGGGACATCACAAACGCCATTACCAGTCATCCCACATACAAAATCCATAGCTTGCGGCTGTTGAACAATTTCATATATAGACTGTGAAGCGAAATGCACATGACAAACCATCAGTACATGGGAGAAAGAAAAAAATGGCACATGATGAACTAACCATCGGTACAAATTCACTACCATTAGAGATGTCAGTTTGGCTGAAAACTAGCAACCGATAGCCAACTGAAGTGAATAAACTGAATTAAAGTGACCCATAACTGAAAAGTGAAATAATCAAAAGTCAACTGCTTAAGAGAGAGGCTCCCCCTTCTCTCTAGAAACCCTAGCCCCCAATTCAATTTCTCTTGAAATTGAAACCCTAGCCAACTCTCTCATCTACACCTTCTAGATCTTTTGAGAAGATTTGGGAGCTTATCTTCTAGTCTTTTAGTCCATCCTCATGGCTGGTTTGTTTCAGTCGGCGGCGGTTTCAGGCCACGGTTTTCGGGAGTTCCTTCTTCGTTCGTTTCGGTTGGGGCTAGTGACGCGGATCGGGTGTCCTCTTCGCTTCTTCCGGGAGCGTGGGTTGAACTCCTCTTCTCCGGCGAATAAAAGTTATGTGGTGGTCATTGGTTTTTTTGGGTTAATTTTCTCTAAACTGTTTACATTTACAGTTTTTTAGTTCTTGTTATTTGTTTGTTAGATTAGTGTTAGGTCTTAGGTTGTTGTAGCTTCAAGTAATTGTGGATCTTTTGAGACGATTTGGGAGCTTATTCATTTTCAGTGGTGTTTGTCTTGCCCCCCATGATGGGTTTCAAGAAGTTGTTTTCAGTTGGGTCTGGGGAGATGGTGTGTTGCCTGGCGGAGCATCTACTTGAGTTTCTTTGTGCTCTTTTTTCTTCTATTTTTTGTACTTGAAGCTTGTTGTAACCATCCTCATGGATGCTTTAGGTGGTGTCTCTTGTGTAGACACCTCCTAGTTTTCTTCTTTTGATGAAAAAAGCCAACTGCTTAAAGTGAACTGCAATGTCACTTAACTGAACTTACACTGAAACAACCCAACACAAACTTAATTGAAATTAACTGCTTAAAAATACTTTAAACTGAACCGAATTGAACTTAAACTGAATTGAAATCAATTGAAAATTGTTTGAAACTGCTTGAAACTAAACTGAACCAAATCGAAAGTATACTAAAGTAAATCCATAATAGTTTAAAATTGTTTTCAAATGTAATAAATAATAACCTAATCTAAATTATCTTACTAGATCATTAATGAATAATGACATAACAGCCTAATTTTCTAAATTTTTATAACATATTGCCAGACCAAAATTGGTTCACTATAACATAACTTTAGTTTACAAAACTAATATATGGCCCCATCCAATTTTTATTTGTCGTACTTGTTGTTCGTGGTGCACGTACACCAGGACATTCCTGGAATCCTGGTATAGGCATTTGGGTTCAACTTCTAATATGTTCATTGAACTGTTAGAATTTTAGATAGTTGTTCTGGAATTTGTGAATTTTAATCTACGAGAAGAAAAAGTTAAATACAAGTCAAAATTGATATTAGAAGTCTAGAAGTATGTTAAAAAAACAAAAACTTTAGAGGACTATAGATTTACACTTGTTTACGCACATACTCACAATATGTTGTAACTTGTAAGTTCAATTTCATATATTTGACCTCATGGTTGAGAATTTGACACACTTGTTTTACCTTTACTAAAATTAAAAGAAAAAAAAGTGTATTCTATTCACCCATCTTTTCCTTGAAGTTGTAACTAAATACTGATGCAAATAAAATGTGAAACTTTAATATGTAGAAGGTTAAAGGAAAATTTGAATATCAACCAAATGTTAAACCTTTAATACAATAATTGCACTGTAAATGGGGAAACTTTCAACAGTGCTTTTGTAGATAAATATAGACAATTAATCTCTTAATGGTATCGCTGGTTCCTTCAAGATCAACTGAAACGATAACAAGTCCAATCGAGTTCAAATTACTTGGCACGACAAAGCATTTGACGCGAAACACGATACAAAGTAAAAGAAAAGGGATGCATATGTCATAACTGATATAGGTTTTCACCTAAGGTGGTGTTTCTATGCGAAATCGAAATTAACCAAAACCAAACTGAAAATAACTGTTTGAACAGATAGTAATACATAAAAGTCAATTGTTTCGAACCGAAACTGTATGGGTCAAACCAAAAGACAAATGTAAATGAACTGAAAATTGAATAATTGTATCGGATTGAAAGAAACCGGAAAAATTAAACCTGAATCAATTTAGTTGGGAAAAAAGAACATAAGTGAACTGAAATGAAGTCAATCAAATTGTTTGGTTCGAACCAGAATTGAACCATTTAACCGAATTGACACCTCCCACTACCATCACATGCTAATTAAGTTGTGTAGATGATGACCTATCTATCTTTAGAGTGTTTTCTTTTTTTGAGCATATTTCAATACGAAGGCTTTGGGATTTTCAATATAAACGAGTTAAACAAGTCAAAGGAGGTTTTTTTTGGGTTGACAATGTCAAGCGTAACCTTACCCGTTTAATTAAATAGGTTAATCTTGTCAATCCATTTAAATTAAACAAATTGAAATTTTCAACCCTAATTTGCTTATTGCAAGTTAGATTCATGAGATTTTGTAACATACATCTACCGGGAAAAAATATTGCATGCATATAACATTGTCCATACCTTTATTTCAAAGGCATGACTGGCAAAATACGAATTCAGTTAAATGACGTTAAAGAAACCCCTTTCCTTTTTTCTTAAATAAAAGTATAACGAGGATCGTTGATTAGGTCAAGCTTGTTCGAGCTCTAGTTTGAATTCAAATGCAAACAAACAAGCTCGCACGCTAGCCGAGCTCGAATAACCCAATGAGTCAAGCTCAAAGAAGAAATTGAAGCTTGATCGAGTACAATCAAGCTCGCGAGCAGAGCTTGAATAAGCCAAATGAGCCAAGTTCGAACATGAAATCTAGAAGCTTGATCGAGTTCAACTATTCAAATCGTGGTCACACTAATAATTCATATCAAGCTTAACTCAAAATAACAAGGTTAAACTCGACTCAGTTCAACTCATTTGCAATCCTATATATAAATTGTTCAACGTCACTAAATAAAGCTAAGGTGTGTTTTCTTAAAGTTGTCCCAATTCACCACTGTAATAAACCAATTTGCATATAACACTTTGTTAAATGATTATATAGCATTTAATTACTTTTTAATGGGTTATAACATTAATAGTATTCTAAATTATGTCGACTATACATTGAAATAATGATATCACTATTATCAAATGAACAAATTAAGAGGAGAAAAACAGTTGAATTTAGTTTAAACAATTATGATCTGGACTTAGTCTTGCCGTCCCAAACTTTTTTCATGCGTACTTGTCGGCTTGTCCTGGATCATTATTGTTTAAAATCTAATTCTGATTCATGGAATGACCTGCTTTGAGATCGTGGGAGAAAGTTCAATGATTAAAAGTCAATGATTTAACTACTCTTTAAATCATGGAGCTCATACAAATATACGAACTAATTAAAAATCAACGAGCAGAGATTTCTATTATAGTATTTCCAATTTGGAAATTAAGGTCCTGTATTAAGAGCAAGGTCAGCGAGGAGGAGAAAATGATGGCATATTATACATAGAAGATTATGGGTCACCGATTATATTGAATTCAAGCAGAATTTGTGCCAGTTGATAAACTAGTCTAGCTAATATAATCTATAATTAGTAAGCTTTCACATTATTTAATTTTCTACTAACATTTCAGAAAAGAAATTATAGTATTGATGTTACCTGTTCAAACTATGACATGCATTTATTGTCATACTTTTGTAAGAAAATTATGGTAGATGTTGTGAATTTGATAGTGACGATCAGATTAAAAGTAGCGGTAAATTATACAGGGCACTCAGGACTCAGGAGCATTTTTAAGTATGGTGTTTTTTTATTGTGTTGAGATCCTCTAGAGTTTCAAAATAACTCTACATGATAGAGTTCGTTAAATACTTATTGATTAAGAAATCAAAGGCATGTATTTTCTCTCTCAAAGATCCCCCTATTTTTCCCCGAATATCCTCGCCCTATCTTTCCCCTTCCCACTAATCATGAGCCCTCGATTTTATAATATGTGGTTAGGATTTAACTCTACCTTGTAGAGTTTACATACAGAGGATCCAAACCCTTTTCTATTGAGGTCAATCTCAATTAAAGAACTTACCAATTAAGGGTTATATAAACAAGCTTTCAATTCAATTAAAACATTATTTTCATGTCACTTCTCTGCTCAATTTATTACATATATATTAATATTTTATTCTAATGTGTCTAATACAAACTAATGTGTCTAATATTTTACTCAAACATTTTCCTTAAATTATGGCGATAAGTGGAATGTCCATATACGACTTTCAATGAAGCACTATTTCTTATACAAACTCATTATGGTGATGTTATTACTTGTTCAAACTCAGGGTGATTGAGATTCATCCTTTAACATACCAATTAGTGTTCATCAAAGTGAACTTTTAAACTAATTTTATCGATGATATGTGATAATTCTACCCAGTGGCGGATCCAGGATCCGACCTACGTGGGTTCGGAGCCCTTTAGAAAACCCAAGAGAAATAAAATTAAAGTTGTTTATGCATTAGCAATTATGTAGTACATATATTAATTATGCAAAAATACAGATTTACAAAAGGACAATTATATCCTCAACTCTTTTGGAAGAAATATAAATTAAAGTAGCTAGATATTAACTATTTACAAACTAAAAATTTGAAGGCAAAAATTTCAAAAATAATATATTGAATCACAATCAAACATTAGTTTGGATTCTAATAACAATTAAGGAATTTTTTTAAAGGGGATTAAGAAAGGAAAATTTAAAACTTAAAACTAAAAGAAAGCAAACACAATTATGAAATAGAGAGTAGAGCTATATTTGAATCAAAAAAGGGAAAAAAAGGTAAAGTTGTATAGAAGAAAAACAAAAATGAAAAATGAAAAATGAAAAGAAATCCATCAGTTAACAATATTGCCAAAGAAAAAAGACATTGCCGTTTAAAACAAAAAAATGGAAAAAGTAAACAAAAACAGACAATATGGTTTAAAACTCAAAAATTAAGAAGAGTCAAAAGTAAACAAAAAACCTCCCGCATAGAATCGAACCCGCGTCAGCCAATATAAGAACTAAAGATTTGCAGCCTAACAGACCACTGCACCAAACATCTAAAACTGATAATAGGGCGGTGCGGAAAGATTATAATCTGTTTTATTTTTCCGATTTTTCGCGAATTTCTTCCTTTTTTTCTCCAGATTTTTGTGGGTTCAGTTGAACCCACGCTGGATCCGCCCCTGATTCTACCACCACAAACATATATTATTATGAGTAAACTTTTGATTCGATATTACTTTGTGATTTATTATATATAGACATTAATTAAACATTATTGTTAACGAAATTTTAATCTTAAGGGTTTACTAATGAGCCTCCTATAACAAATTGAAAAGTGTAGATGAACTTGAAAGTAATAGGTTTGTCAATGAACGTAATGCAACTCAAAACTCAAAACTCAAATAAGAAATTTTTGTGGTTAAATATTTTATATAGTTTGTGGTCACCAATTTTTTCCGCTTTGCTCGACGGTAATATAAGAGCAAAAAAAGCTCGTTTTAGTTGTTTACTTTCAATTTGTATCTTGTAGACTCTTTTGCAATTTCAGCCGATGTAAAAAAAACGTAAGTTACATACTAGTAGTTCATTTCTAAGTGAAACTCAATCCTCGGAATTGTTGTCCTAGACATTCTAACAATTGTAGCTAGTTTCTTTTGGAAAAGGCTAGATTTACACTTTGTGTATAGAGAATCTCTATACACAAAGTGTTGTAAGTTTTTTATTGGCTTATATTTTTGTGCGGTGTAAAATAATGGAAGTCTGTTTTCATTTAAATTTCAAAAGAAAATTTGAAATCAATTTAAGTATAAATTTCAAATTTCCTTAGCGAGTTCGTATGCAATTTTTTTTTTTGAGGGGATCCTATGCAATATTAATGGAAGTTATCTTTCTCCAAAAAAGTAATTAAGAGAATAGTTGTAGTTTAATTTTTTTGAAAGGTTTTTGGATGGCTACAATTAGATTGTAGCTACTATAATTGCTTAAATCTTATCGACTCATCCCTATATTATTATTAACTATTAATCTTGTCCATTAATTTAGTTGATCTTTTTTTTGTTGGAAAAAACCTCAAAATAAAAGAAAAAACATAAAAAGCTGGCTTTGGAAAAAAATATCAAATACTTGTTTAACATGTTCTCGTTCCAGCATTTTCATCTTCTTCTTTTGAGAGTTTTGCTTCTTCCTCATTTTTTTTCCATTAAATGTACCTTGAGTTTGTCCTACCTCAAAGAATAGTCGAATACTCATTAACAAATTTATGCCTCTTGTTATTTTTTTCTGCTTATTCTCAGTAGAACAATTGATGCCCCAAATTGTGAGAATTAAAAACTGAGTAATTTACATAGTATGAATAAATTTGTAGCCATCGTAATCATTTTAAATCCAAATCCTTGAATTTTATAGAGCTAAATTGTCCATTCATTTATTTAACCAATAAAAGACAATACAGAAACAAGGAATTTCACTTTATCTTCTTCAAGTGAACTGTACATTGAAAATTGATTCAACAGAGTTTAGTTATGCATTACGAATGTTGTATCTGTTATACATGATTATGGTAAATCAGAATGTTAATGTTTATATCTTTCATACTATTAAAAGTAGTTGTGATATATTAGAAATTTAGAAGGATTTTTCTACGTTATGCCCTCGTGTTTTTTCATTTTCTACGTTGTACCCCATCTTTCTGGAATTTCTACACTGTGCCCTTGTGTTATCTATTTTTAATTCAAAATGCCATTAATGAGGGCTTATTAATGACGGACGTCAGGTTTGGCATTAAATGTGTCACCTACCGTCAACTTTTTCATTTTTTCAAACAAAAAAAAAAATTAAATACCCCTCTTCTCTCTCTCTCCTGTAGTGATCATTCAACTTCCTTACTCCCTCTTCTTCGCATTCTGTCCCAAAAACAAAATCCCAGAGCAAAAATTTTTTGAATTTTGAAGAACCCTAAAGGTGGAGTCTTTTGAGCGCAAAATTCTTGAACTCAGTTGCGGAAATTGAAGTGAAATCGCCCATCCTCAGGTATGGTTTTTACAAGCTGGAGTTCATGAAAAATGTGATTTAGTTCATGAAAAATGTGATTTTTGTGTAGTAAAAAAAATGCCTTTTTTGCATGTTCCCATAAAATACTTTTAGGATTTTGCTTGCGTTTCTTGAATTGTTGGACTCGTTGTGGTTTTAATTTTGTGCAGAAATGGAAGACAAGATATTGAAATTACATTATATGGGAAATCATGTTGTTTTAAGAATAGATGATATTGATAAGTGTTTGATGATTGATGTGTTATATGATATGTGTGATGAGTTTGCTAAAAATGGGTTTGAGCTTCCAGAATTTCCTGTTTTGAGTTGCATACAAACTACAAAAAAAACCAAACTATCTTACTTTCCATTCTACATCACCTCCATTTCCATTCTACAATTTAACATAGTTTGATGATAATTACCAATAAGATGTACATAAATAATCCAATCTTCACCAAATCCCTTAAATAAACCCCTAAATCACCCAATTTTTGTTTCGCTGCTGTCATGTCTTCCCTAAGCTGGACCAAAGTCATGTCATTGAAATGCACCCCACTCCCATCTTCCCCACGCATCACATCTGCAGCATCTCTTCTAATCATATGTCCACTGTGCAACCACACAAAAAATTGCAAAAATCGCACTTGAAATATGCCCTACCAGGATTGCGTTGAGATCTAGAGATGTGTAATCTTGCGTTTTTTGGGGGGTTGCAATTACACTTGGGAGTGACGAATTCCCATTCCAACCCCGCAACTGAGGAAGAATTTACAGTTGACATTGTTGATGATGGAGAGTAGCTTCAAAGAGAAAAGGAAGAAGATGAAGATTTGGGGCAGGGGAAAGAAGTTAATAAAAGGGAGTCAAATCCTAGCTTTTTTGGTGGGAAAGTTTCCCTCCCGTGTTTTTTTTAACAGCTAGTCAAATTAATTAATTGTTATTAATTTCACTAACGAGACAATTAACGGCCACTTAACGGCTATGGCATTTTGAATTAAAAAATAGTTCAAGGGCACAGTGTAGAAATCCCAGAAAGATGGGGTACAACGCAGAAAATGAAAAAATACGAGGGCATAACATAGAAAAACCCAATTTAGAATGATAAGATATTATTTATATGTTTAATGTTTGAATAATATTACCAATTTGATATTACAATATTAAACTATAATGCTTTATGTTTCTATTTTTTTTTTTTATAATTTAACTCATTTAATTAAAACTCATAAAAGAGTTCAAGGCATACATCAAAATACCAAGGTACAACACCTTGAACAATAAGACGAACACCATAAGCACCTAACCAAACACTCCAAACACAACAAGAACCCTTGAACAATATAACCACTAGAACAAGCTATAACATCACACAACTTCAAAATTGAAGAACCTAGAAACAACACCCAAGCTTACCGACTGAAAAACACCAAACTAAGGCAACAAGATCAAACAAAGCAACAAAGAACTCATGAAGTCCTTAAACATTGAAGTAATGAAACCATTTAACCATTGGGATACCCCTCACTACACCATCTCTTTGCTACTTGAACTCCCTTTTTCTTCACCGTTTTCTGGCGGAACCTTAGATTCTGAAGAACTTGAGATTGATTATTCTTCTCCATACTGCGATGGAGCCCAAGATGATTAAGCAATTGACATTGATTTTTCTTGATTGACCTTTGAAAAGGAGAACTTGGCACAACATTGCTCATATTAGAATCAGGCAACAACAATGAATCAACACTAAGATCACCAATTGAATCTACATTTCTACCATTTCCTTTAGCACAAGTAGAGACCTCATCTCCATCAATATAGACTGAACTTCCCTTGATACACACCTTATCTGCAAATGAAAGGGCACTTCCATTGCAACTTAAACCAAAGACTTTCGATAACCTCTTTGGATTTGCCGACATTTTTTCTTTGTTGACACTAGCGTTTTTGAAAGGTTCATTGTTCAATAAGCACATTGCATCACAAGAGATATTTGATTCCTTAACATGATGAACCATACTCTCTAGCTTAGGATGACTAGAGCCAATCTGCAAATTTTCTAAGTTTAGCAAAGCATCCACTTCTAACTTGAGCTCACTATCGTGAGAGAGAGGCGAACTTTCTTGCCGAGGAAAAGCAAAAGAATCAAAACAGACATTCCAACATTCACTATCAATAGCAGCAACCAGTTTTGATCCCTCTTGAGAAACATGTAAAAAAGCATGGACTAAAATCCTCGAAGGATTAACACTATTAATGCAGAGACAAAAACTGAATACCATAAACCCTTAATCTTCACACTTAACTTCAAAAACCACCCCCATCGATTACAACCAGATTGAATTTTCCACCAAAGGCAACCAAATCGTCTAGAGTGTTCAAATTCAATCAACTTTGAGCAACCATTAAGGACATTGGAAATCCATTCAATTAACTTAACCGGAAAATTAATCCATCGTTTTCTATTGTTATAGAACTCAGCAAATTTTAAGAAACCATTACTCAGCTTTAATTGAAAAGCTTTACCTTTGATTTGAATTCTCATCTTCAAACTTCACTAGACCGACTTTGCTGAAAGCCCACCAAAAAACAATACTTGTAATATGACAGCACCAAAACCAGAGCACAACAAACAGCCTGAAGAAGGGAACAAACTGAGACAAACACCTAGAGATCGAGCAAATTAATTGGAAAAAACTGATTTAGAGAGGATTTATGAAAATTAAAAGAAAGAGAAAACTAGGGGAGTGTAACACCCCGACAATTATCTATTTTCCAAAATACCCTTTTTAATATAAAACTTAGAGAATCATCAAAGCATTATCGCCCGTGTGATAACGTATCGATTTATTCAGAATTTTGCAGTGGAAATAATAATAAATAACTTTGAAAATAAAACTTAGTCAACCAAAAGTCAACTCTAAGAGTCAAACCAAAGTCAAACCAACACTAAGTCAAAAGTCAACTATAAAAATAAAAGTCAACTATAAATATAATGTCAACACAAGCTCTCCAACTTCCCGAACCCATGATGCATCATCTTCAAACCTGTAAACGACGATGCTCTATTGATCCCGAAAGACTGCCCTCCAAATGGGTCATCACAGGATCAATAAGGCATAGCCATGATCAACATATACACACAAAGCACGTAATCAACAAAGCTGAGTACTACATAGTAAATAAATTTAAAACCTAACATGATACTAACAACCAATAAGCAGGGATAAATAACATGATACGAAGCAATACATCTGACGTTCGACACGCCAACAACAAACTCAACACCCAACATGAACTTACTCGCACCCAAATTCCCATAAAAAAATAACCCAACTTAAGTATTAAAGCTAGAATAATTCCTACACGAACTCTAACCAGTCTAGGAAAACCCATTAGTTACCTTAATTTTAGGTGGAAAATAATACTAGAATGGCAGAGAAAGAAGAGAATAACAATGCTCCCGAAAACTCCAAGAAAACCGGATGACTCGTCTACTTAAAACGCAAACTGCGACCAATTCTTCCAGTATCTTCAAAAAACTGATGAGACCACGAGCAATATCTCTTCGAGTAGATGAATTTCGACTACTCACACGCCCAATTCCGATAAGAAATGAAGGAGATATGATGCAAACAAAATGGGTGTGCAGAAATGGCCGAAAATGCGAAAGAGAGAAGAAGAAGAGTTGTGAAGCACGTTTTTTCCTGATTGTTTCCAGCTTTTGGAGGGGGTTAAAGTGCAGAAAGTAATGAGATTATTCACCTCACTAAGCAAAGAGTTTAAGGGTGCATTAAGGTGGGTTATTGGGGGGTTAATGGTGGCAATTGATGGGGGTTTATGAAGGCTTGACTCCTCATCTCTTGGTGGTTACAAAGCTGAAATGGAGATGCTCATCCAATGTTTTTACACCCAAAATTTCGGACCATATGGTATATAGAATGGGCTTGCAATTTCTTTACGTTGGTCGGTCCAAAATATATTTAACGCTTAAAATAAAATCACACGCTTATTAAATTTATAGAATTACTAACTACATGATAAAATAAATACGCACATTATATATATAACTAATGAAATTACTAAATAAATATATACACTTTAAATTAATAATCACAACAATATAATACAATAATTAAATAATTATACACTTTCAAAATAGTTTTTAATAATAAATTATTTTATTTTAACGGAAACTATCATTTTAAAGTAAACAACGCTAAAAATAAAGAGTGAAAATTACGGGGTGTTATAAAAAATATAATTCGAACTGAGATAAAATAAAATATTTAAAATCTTTGAAATCTTGAAATATATTTCGAAAAGTAATTTGAACACAACGAATAAGTAGGAGCTCGATTTCTATGAAATTCATTTTAAGTAACTAGCTAGCTAGGCGCCTAAAAATTCAAAGTTGGCACGAAAGGCCAATGAAAACCTAAAGCTCCAAGATACCACTTTGTAACACCCCGACAATTCTCTATTTTTCAAAATACCCTTTTTAATATAAAACTTAGAGAATCATCAAAGCATTATCGCCCGCGTGATAACGTATCGGCTTATTTAGAATTTTGCAGCGGAAATAATAATATATAACTTTGAAAATAAAACTTAGTCAACCAAAAGTCAACTCCAAAAGTCTAACCAACAATAAGTCAAAAGTCAACTATAAAAGTAAAAGTCAACTATAAATATAGAGTCAACACAAGCTCTCCAACTTCCCGAACCCATGATGCATTATCTTCAAACTTGTAAACGACGATGCTCTATTGATCCCGAGAGAATGCTCTCCAAATGGGTCATCACATGATCAATAAGGCATAGTCATGATCAACACATACACACAAAGCACGTAATCAGCAAAGCTGAGTACTACATAGTAAATCAATTTCAAATCTAACATGATACTAACAACCAATAAGCAGGGATAAATAATAATATAACAACATAGCATACTACTTTTACTGAACTAAACTCCACAACTAATAAGTTAATTAATTTAGATGGAATATGCAATGGAAAGAGTTGTCCAAACCAAACCAGTCTTCAATTTAGAAGACGAAGTACGGGCGCGACTCTGTACTCCCCCGACCTACGATATCGAGTAACCTTTTAAATAAAAATAGGACACGGTGATCAATCCGGTCCCAAGAAAAGCCATGGGCTACCACCATGTACTCCAACACCATAGTCCAACACTTCAGACGTGCACAAGTCTAAAGGTATTGCTATTCACTTTCCACTTTAAGTGATTAATAATTTATTACTTGTTATGACTCACAAGTAGAACAAATAATATAATCATCAAATATACATAGACTTCCATTTTTATCTTAGGATTAGATAAGGTGATCATCAACTTAATAATCCAAGAATAATTCCAATATTAACTCCATAACCTTTATTTATTTGTTGAACCAAGTCAACAACCAACCAACCTTTCATAGGTTAAATAACCAACTTACCAAATAAGGCCCTCGGTCCTCATAAAGTAATTAAATAATCCAAAGGGAACAACATGATCCAATCAATGATCCAATACCAATATAAATATTAATCCCTCATGTAAATTAATAAAATAAGGTTCCCAAATCCCATATGCTTGCATCAATCATCCATACAAACATAATATCATCATCATAATCAACATGCTTCACACAACGGCATAAAACATGCAAATTCAATTGAATATAAATCACATATGAACTAAAATAAAATAGTTTCCTATGCATGATACTACATAAATCCCATCCTTAGGACATGATACTAATCCAACCCACACATAGGTATGTACGTACCTTGTGTAGACAAAGTTCGATGCCACTTTAACAAGCCTAAAAGTCGCCTAAAGAGTATTCTCTGCCTAACAATAATCAACATAACCACAATCAATACTCTTATAAATTTCCAGCAATATTACAATACTTTAAATCCTCTTTAAAAATGTTTAAAAACCTTTCCCATCATTAAAACTTCAATTATTAATACTCCCTAGTAGAGTTTTACTATACTAGTTGCTAAAAACCTTTAAAAACTCATACTTTGATCATGAAAATTCCATTATAAGCATAGTTATAAAATTTTCAGCAACTTATAAAGTATTAAAACCCTTGTAAAACATACTTAAACATAATTAAAATCATAAGAGTACTCAATTTCACAAACTAAAATCTACTACTATGATTTCCAACTCATAAAACCCTAAAAATCCAAGCTTTGATATTTAAAACCCTAGTTTAAACATAACTATTAAATCTGAAATTTTAATTACTTCATTACATAAACTACATAATCTTTGATTCATATTTAAATCATCAACTATAACTTTAAACATAAACATATTAAACCAATTCTTAAAAATATAAACTTTGCATTTAAATATAACTTGAGGAGGAAGAAAAATAACCAAGGAAGAAGAGGAGGAAGACGCGCCGGAACAAGGGGCGCGCGACTGGCGGCGACTGCCGTTGGCCGAGTGAAGAAGAGAATCGAAGAGAGAGAGAGAGAGAGAGAGAGAGAGAGAGAGAGAGAGAGAGAGAAAAAAAATAGGGAGAGGCCGGAAAAAAATAAAGGAGAAGGAAGAGAGAGAAAATGAGTGTGGGGAAAATTTTGGGGTTTTGGGGGTTTATATAGTTTTTCCCTTTTGGGCTTAGGAAAAGGTGTTTGGGCTAAAATAATATTTAATGGTTGGGTGATTTATGTAGTTGGGTTCCTCTAACCCAATTTAAATTATCTTTACTAAACCAAATGGTGCTTTAAACTATTTAAATAATTTTCAAAGTATGACTATGTAAAATGTTTGACTATTTAAAATTATTAAATAATTTCTTTGACTTTTAAAAAGTCAACCTTTCAAGAAGTAGATCATTTAAATACTAAAATATACAAAAATATATATAAATATACATTAAAATATATTTATAAAATTCATAAAATTATGGGGGATTACAGGGATGGAGTGAAAGAGGTGATGGAAAAGCATCGGGGCGGGTGGTTGACCCTGCGGCGGCGCACGCCAGAGAGAGAAACGCGGACTGCGCCGCCGCAGGGGAAGATGGGAAGCGCTAGCTAGGGTTCGACAGGGGTTCTAAAGAGAACAGAGGAGATGAAGCGTTTTTGGATGTAGTTTTCTTTCTCCTTATTTTATGTACTGTTTTTGCTTTCTGTTTCTATAATGCTCTTATTTTCATAATGTGCATCAAATAAGGTTGTTTAAGATGCATTTTTTTAATTTTTCAATAGCCTAAATATATAATTAAACATACTAAGGCTATGTTTAGTTCACCTTATTTTTATTGATCTGAACTTATCTTATCTTTTATAAAACATATTATTACTAATATTATTATTACTTTGTATTTCATTACCAGTATTGCTATTACTATCATTTTATTAATATGCACAACTTTTAATAATAATAATAATTATAATAATAATAATAATAATAATAATAATAATAATAATAATAATAATAATAATAATAATAATTATTATTATTATTATTATAATAATTATGATAATAATAATAGCATAATTTTTTTTTGAAAAAGAACACATAGTATATGAACATACAATTAAAAATAAAAGAATAATATTTTAGGTTATAAAAACATATTGTTTATGGTAAAAAGATCATATTGTTTATGTCAAAGGTCCGTTTATAATAAGAATTTAGGTAGTAATGAAAGAACATATAATGATAATAAAAAAGAACATATATTGAAAGAGCATATAAAATCTATTTAAAGAATACATTTTAAAAATAAAAGATAGATGTCCTCTTAAAAAAAAATTAAAAGATAGTAGATGTTATTTGATGACATGTTTGGATTTAACTAACAACATGTTTTTTGCTATATCAATCAATTGTTCTTATTTCATTATTAATAAACCTATAAATATATATAATCATATGATCTTAAACAAAATTGTAATATCCCGAATCTAAGTAATTCTAATTGTCGGATTAATTATAAATTAAATCTTTTTAAACTAACCAAAAAAAAAAAAAAGAGTTATAGATAATACAAAGTATAATAACTTATTCTTTTATCAACTCTGACTATGGACAATAGGAAAAACAAGCATAAAAATAAGAAACTAAAACAACCAAAATTTACAAGACATGCCCCTATGGTCTACCACTCTAGCCCACCTTCTTCCTCTCACCGTGTCTTCTCTCAGCAATCTCATTCATGAATTAGTTGAAGAAACCATTACAACTCTACAAATTTTTCTATGCCCTTGTCAATAGCCGCCCATCTCAAGCACAAAGTCAGCAAAGAACAACTCCTCGAGCCAACAAAAATCTCAAATAAAGATCACCATATCTTCCTCCATTAATATGCCCATCTTCCTCCATTAATATACCTTGACCAAAGTTTATGTATTTAGAAATATAAACTGAATAACAGAGCATTGAACAAGTTCTATAAATACCAAGTAAGTATTCATCATCTAAGCACAACCCAAAAAGGAAACCCAATTTTCTCTCTCTCTCCTCTGTTTCGGGCTGCAAACCACCACCACCACTTGCTGCCACCAACCACCAACACCTGCACCGCAGCTCTGCCTCGTCACCCACTCGCCGGAGCTTCCCCGTGCGACGCTGCCACCGCTGCTGCTGTTGCCGTGCTGCTGCTGTGCCGTGTTGCTGCTGTTGCCGTGCTGCTGCTGTGCCGTGTTGCTGCTGTTGCCGTGTGCTGCTGCTCGCCGGAGGTACTTCCGCCGTGCTGCTCGCCGGAAGTCTGCCGGAGTTTTCCTCCTTTCTCTCTCTTCGTGGTCCTTCATTGCTTCCCTGCTCTTAGTAGCAGAAGTAAGATGTTTGCCTTAAAATAAATTCTGATTTCATTATTTTATAATATCCAAGCCCAAGTTATAAAAATTCTGTTATGGGCCCAATGAACTCTTTCATTAGTTGTACCACTTAAATAATGGATGTATGTTGGGGTTTGATAGACTAACTAGGCTAGTTTAAAATCTAAGCCACTTATTAGTGCCTAAAACTATCATATTGGGCTATATCTTCCTAATTACTAAGTTAGTTGAGTTGATTAAATTTAAAAACTAATAAGCTTATTAATGGTTAATGTTGAATTAATTTAGAATAAAACCATGTATATAGCATAGATGTAATATGCTTTTGACTTGTCTTATTTATTAAGTTCGTAACTTATAATACCTAACCTCACTAAGATGGACTATTAATTTAATTAAGGAGTCATAATAGGTTACTATAAACCAACTTAAAACTTATTATTATGAACTAAAACATGGTGTTATTAATATTATGTTGATAGGACTTTTTAAGTTAAATAGTATATGCTCTTTAATAATCTTAAAGACTTAGTATGATGTATGTATTGTTAAATTAAAAGATTCTAACAACCTTAGTCAATTATGTAATCTGAGTATAAGCTATAACAATAATATATTACTTCACTAATATTCATGTTCACATATAATAACTAGTTAGATTACTTTGTTAGTTTAATGTGACTAAATAATATTATAATAATGTTAATAGGTTTATTATAGCAATAAACCTAGTAATTAATAGTAGATGATTAATTGATAATTATCCATGGACTCATATAATAGTAATAATAATAATATACGTTTATCAAATCGAATGACTATATAATATGTATTGATATAAATTGTAAGTATAATGGTTCAATAATTCTAAAGTATAATTAAGGAGTTATTTCACTTATTTGTCGATTAAAGAGTCACCTTAAGAAATTAATAACGACTAAGACAACAATGACTTTTATTGAGACCTTTTATGAATATATGACGAAGTCTATGACTACTATACTAAGCTTTAACTAATATTTAAGCTTAAAAAGCAAAATAATGAAACATATATTAATAAAACTATTTTTGAATAGATTAAAGAGGATAAAGGATATTACAAGCCTCCCTCGGCTATATCAAGGTTGTTAAGAAGGAATTCAGGTAACGTCTACTGCTAACACCCGCACTCCCCTTCCAACTATGTTTTATGATGCTTTATACGATGTTTATGCTATATTATTTATGGTGTGCGGGGTATGAAATGTTTATTATGTAAACGATGTTTCTATAAATGATTTGATGCTATGAGAAGTATGATGATCTGATGACGTTTATGACTAATGACTTTGTTATATGATTTCTAAAAAGTACATAAAAGACACAAATATGATAAATGAAAAGAAGTTATGACAACATAGTAATGAAACGCATTGTCCGCCGTATTCCCGAAAGGGATACCGCATTGTCCGCCGTATTCCCAAAAGGGATACCGCATTGTTCGCCGTACTTCAGAAAGGAGTACCGCATTGTTCGCCGTACACCCGAAAGGGGTACTGCATTGGTAGGAGGCGTCCTACAAAACTATATGCCAGTTGTCAATGATGATAATGTTAATAAATTGATATTACAGAACCATGACGATGCTATAATGTTATGTTTACGTAATGGTTTTATAAATGTTTTACGATATTCTCTCCTCACTGATTGCGAATAAAATGAATTGAAATGGATTTACGATGTTAGGGTAGTATGTTACTGAGCTTCGGCTCACGACGTTTTGTTTTTCTGTTTTAGGTATTCACATGAAGATGGGATGGCATAGCAGTGAGGAAAAGTTTACTTTAAATTATGCGATTATGACAGTTATGTAATCTAAGTGATAAACATAAAGTACGCAACGCTAGTTATGCGTAACTTAACTAAATATATTTATAGATTTACTATAACTTTTATAACATGTTTGGTTTATGATTAAGTTAATTATATATTCCTAGATTAATCATTATAATATGTTTAGTTTATTGAAGTATGTTGCCTTGTACCTTTCGGATGGGAGGTACGGCAGTGACGCACCGACTAAATTAGGTCTTCCGCTGCTAATCACATAATTAATTAACCTAATAATAATGTTTAGAAGTCGGGGCGTTACAAAAATTGTTAAATATTATTCTTATATCGTTGTCCTGTTCTATATAAACTTTGTTTTTAAAGATAAGTTGAAATCCCGTGTAGGGGGAAATTTGAAGGTGATGCCAACACCATTAGGTTATCCCTTGCTACTCATGTTTTATATAAACTAGTAACATATACTTTATATTATTCTGCCAAAATTGTTAAAAAAAATAAACATCATATACTATTATCACGTTCTTTACATGTACAACATTAAAAATAACATCGTAGATCAAAATTGTTAATTAGAACAAATATAAAAAAGAACACGTACAAATGCCAAAATAACATTTTTCTTCTTGAACACAAATAGCTTGAAATAGTGATATTAATGACATTTATAATAATAGCAAAGACATTAATAATAATTACCAATATTAATAATAATATGTACAACAACGACAATAATAATAATCCTTTGAACAAATGTACTAGTAAATAGTAGCATTATTAATAGTAATAGTAATCGTATAAAGTAATACTAATAATAATAGTAATAATAATAATAACAATATAATAATAATAATAATAATAATAATAATAATAATAATAATAATAATAATAATAATAATAATAATAATAATAATAATAATAATAATAATAATAATAATAATAATAGCGTTAGTAATACTAATCATCATAATAACCATGATACCAATAACAATAATAACAACAATAATAATAACAATAATAATAACTTTTTAAATATAAGCATGATCTGAACTTATCTGATCTGATCTGAAATAAGTAAAAATAAGGTGAACTGAACGTAGCCTAAATTTATATATTATATGAAGTATAGTAAAACGAGTGTCTATTTGTAAAGGATGAAAATATATGTGCTTTTGTGGTTTTTAAATTATTTAACAAAATATATATTTTTGAGTTATAATTATTAGGAATAATTCCAATATAATTAAGTGAATACTCTCTCTCATCATTAATGCGAATTTCGTCAATCATCATCCACCTTATAGGGTGTGCGAATTTTTCGAGTATAGTACAAAAGATAAAAAGCTTCAAAATTTTCTAGTATCAAAACATTAGTTTTGTAGCAAAAGTAATTTTATGATATCTATCAATTTTTAGTAAATTACGTGTATGTATTGTACAATAACTTTTTCTATCTCCAATGTTCATTACCCCGTCAAATTTTCCGTTTCCCACTTCTTACATGTCCTCCTTCCAATAACCAAAAGTTTCCCTCCGAAATAAAATTAATTTCTCCCTAGAATCTTTTTTAATACAATGAGGTGGTACAATATTATTAGTAGTGTATTGTAATTCTCTATACACAAAATGTAAATCTAGCACCTCCCACTTTTTTTCTTTTTTCACTCTTTCCCCATGTCATAGGGGAATCCCAAATGTAGTGTTCTTGGGCACAAGTTGGTGAAGATTACTATCGCTTTAGTGAACATTGTGACTTGATTTTATTAAAGTTTTGAGGAAAAGAAAAGGTTTATTGATGAACCTATATGCACGGACCACCATGCAATATGATTCCCAAAGATCATATTAGTATGGCAAAATAATGTATTTTTGTGAAACTAAAAGATCCTATTATTAGTATATTATTTATAAAAGATTATATTAGTAAACGTAATAAAATTATAATTATTTGGACATAGTACGAATATAAAGTCTCTAATAGGAGTACTACTTATTTGTTTTCTCTAATAAGAATTACAAGATTACATTTTTGTCAAAATAGATTGAAGGGAAGGTTCGTATTATTATTAACCCAAAGGGGATAATTATAGTACATCATATAAAACCTAACTTAAGTAGAACTAGGATAACATATCCTAAACTAAATATAATACTAATAAATATTATCTCTATATAAACACTTCTAGATAGATATGTCTAAGTAAACACTTCTAGATAGATAGATCCTAAATATATCCAAACACCCTCCCGCAATCGCAATGGCAGTAACACGAACGTTACGATTGGAAAATTAAAAAAAAAGCTTCTATTTTAGCACCAGATTTGGATGAACTGGAACTTCTTCGTCTTCTCTGTTGGAGTCGAGATGCACAAAACTAGTGATGTCGACGTCAACAATATTTCAATAAATCGGGAACGCCATTCTTCTCGAACCCATAATTTTCTTCTTTTTAATGAGAACATCATTCTTTTCGAGTCCGTCAATCTCACAAGAAACACCAAACTGACGAGAACGCACTTCTTTTCGAACTTATCATGTTTATGTTTTCCTCACACCTCACAAACTCTTGTAAAGGTTTTTTTTTTGGCACAATTGTTTCTAAACTTGCCAAATATCTCAATAAGACGAGAACGCCATTCTTTTCGAATCCGTAGTGTTTATGTTTTTCTGGAGCAAAATCACTCTAATCAATACGCGAGTTCTACTAGATTTTTAGTATAATTTTTTTTTAAACATAAATTATATCATATGTCCCACAAAACATTACATCAAAATTCCTAAACCAATCTCCCTGCACATACCGTTCAACTCCACTCAACAACAATCTATTTGAGAATTCGTCTTTATTTGGCTTATTTTTATGTTGTATCGTATCAAACCAGATTCCAAAAGCATGTTGCAGCACCCGAACACTAACCGAGAGCCGTGGGCTTCAGAGGATCAGGAAAAAAAAACAATTCTAATGTTGAGGGGGTTAACAAATCCGGTCGGTGGGTTTTTCGCCGGAACCCACCGGCAGGGGAACAATATTTTCTAGTTTTTACCCAGGATCTCAACTGGCTCTGATACCATGTCAAAATAGATTGAAGGAAAAAGGTTCGTATTATTATTAACCCAAAGGGGATATTTATAGTACATCATATAAAACCTAACTTAGGTAGAACTAGGATAACATATCCTAAACTAAATATAATACTAATAAATATTATCTCTATATAAACACTTCTAGATAGATATGTTCAAGTAAACACTTCTAGATAGATAGATCCTAAATCTATCCTAACAATTTTCTTTTCAAAGTAAGAGTGCGTTTGGTTGGAAGAGAGGAAAGGGAAAGGAAGCAAGCAAGGGTTAGCAAAGGAAAGGAACTACAAAGTCCCCAATTTACCAAAATGTTTGGTTAGACAAGAGAAAGGGTTACTAAAGTTGAACCCTTCTCCTTCCTCCCTCTCCCTCCCATCTTTTCACCTGAGTTTTCTATTTCTCTCCGCTCTCTTGTAGATTCGGTGGTTTTGGGTGTGATGCTAGTTGATTCGGGAGCTGGGAATGGTTGTTTTCAGAGATGGGTTGGGGTTTCGGTTGGTAAAGGTGGTGGTTTCGACGGATGGGGTAGGGTTCCAGTGGTAATGGTGGTCGCTTTGAGGGCTTAGATGGGTAAAGCTGGTGCTCGGAGTTTCGGGTTAGGGGTTTCGGCGGGTAGAGTTGTGGTGGGTCAACAGTGGTTTCGGGTGGTGGTGGCGGCTCAGGTGGAGGAGTAGTGGCTTGAGTGTGGTGCGGGGTCAACCTGGTATTCGAGGTGGTGATGGGGTGGTGCCGTGGTGGCCAGTTGTGGTTATGGTGTAGAGGGATTTGGGGAAATTCAAAACATGGGGGGGAGGGGGGCTAGGGAATCAATCTAAGGGGAAGTGGGGTAATTCTAAGCTGAAAAGTAGATAAAGGGAATAAAAAAAACCATCAACCAAACATCAAATAAGGGAAACTGATAAACTTCATTGGGCCTAACACAAGCCCACACTAGAAGAGAGTTTGACCACGCACAAGGTTGGTAGGGTTCCATCCTAAAACCAATTGGTGATTGGTGGAGTAACCCACCAATCTATATGTTAGTCATTCTCTCTCTAATTCTTCAATGTGGGACAAACTATTCCTAACTCACATGTGGGCTATACTCTTAACACTCACCCTCACATGTGAGATACCTTTAAACTTGCAATTTGGATAGGTCACAACATCCTCGTTGGGTTCTCTCTGGACTTCCAACATGAGGTCAACTAGGCCCCTTCTTGGAGGCCATTACAATTCTGTTGGGCTTACTTTGCTCCAAACAGATCTTCAACACCTTCCATCTTGCATTTCATAATGGGCCAGGATCGTCCGCTCTGATACCATGATAAACTTCATTAGGCCTAACACAAGCCCACACTAGAAGAGAGTTTGACCACGCACAAGGTTGGTAGGGTTCCATCTTAAAACCAATTGGTGATAGGTGGAGTAACCCACCAATCTATATGTTAGTCATTCTCTCTCTAATTCTTCAATGTGGGACAAACTATTCCTAACTCACATGTGAGCTATACTCTTAACAGAAACATAAGCTTGGAGACCCTTTTCCTTTCTTAACACTCCTCAACTAAACGCCCCTAAGATGAATATCCCTTTGTATAAGTTGGGGGGAGGAATATGGGGATCCCACTTTATAAGATACAAAAATAAAACTTTATTATAAGGGTGAAAGGAGGGCCTCCAATCAATTAGGTCAACCTTAATTCTTATTTGATATCAATAACATGGGTGGTACTGATATATGCAATACCCCGTATTCAACAAGTAGACACGGCAACTTCCTCAGAGCTAGATATCTCCTTTTCTAAATTATGACAAATTCATACTACAATCCAACATTGTTAATGAGGTTACTGCTTGGAGTGCTCCATTTTTTAATTGGAAGCAAACAAACCAGTACAATGCTATTTTGAGATCTCAGACACGGCAATTGCTCAGTCATAGCGCCGACACTAATTTCATTAATTTTGGCAAGGACATATTTTTTCTAACTAGAAGTGTTTTGCTAATCACATGGTTTTTTTACATTCACATGCAAGTTTTCGAGATAGTAAATACTAAATACTCCCTCTATTTCACAATGATTTCCTTCCCATTTACTATTACATCTCGTTTGGTAAGAGACCATAAATTGTAGGAATGGTAATGCATTATAATGTAAATTTGTACTAGAAATCCAATATCATTACCTATGGTAATGCTACTTCATCCCAAGATATCCATTTTCTTCCTAAAACCTCATTACTATCCATTACCACCTGGGAAGGTAGTATTGGGTGGTAATGGAAATTTATAAAGGGAAACCCATGTTTTGTGATAAAGTTTCATTCCATGGTCATTGACATGAGAACTTCGTTACAAATTTACACTAAATTTCATTACCATTACCACTATTTATGGGCAGTAACCAAACGGGCTGTTATAGTATTATTACCTCAAAACCAAGAAAAAATGCTAAATAAATAAGAGTTGGGTCACATGGTTACTTTATGGAGGGAAGAGATAAAGAGAGTGAGTATAAAGTGGGACTAAGTTCACCAAAAAAAAAAGTTCACCAAAAAAAAATAAAGTGGGACTAAATGGTGGTGGTAAGAAGGGATAACAATTAACAAGAGAACGAACTTTTGCCAAAAATGGAATAAAGTAAAATGAGAAGAAATTTGTGGAACACCCTTAATCGAAAAGTGGGAAGAAATTTGTGGAATGGAAGGGTAGTAATTAATGGGTTATGCTAGTATTTAAAAAGGATAAAAAATGATAAACGAATATTTTAATTAGAACAATTGACAAATGACTTTTGAAATGGTCTTCCGGTAAAATAGATGAAATTAAAATTTGACTCCATCACTTTTCCAAGTCTTTTCCATGTTGTTCTTCTTTTCTTATTTATTTATTTTACTCAATGTTATCAGGATCGGGATCCTAATACTTTGAATAGCAGTAGCTGGTTGGATCGAATCGACATGATCGTAAGATCCTACAAAATTGCGTAAAATAGTGATAATTGTGCTACAATGTGGTAAAAGACATATGTTAGAAATTTACACACATTAATAATAGATTTTTCCATTTGCAAATGGTGATAGTAGTTCAATACTCTAAGATTAAAGTAACATACAACCAAAATCTAATAGGAGAAAGATAATATGTAAAATTACCTTATGAATATCTTATGATAGGATCGGATCGTAGGACCATAAAATCGTATTAAGATCCTACTATGTGAATTTTTGTAGTTGGGTATGATCTTAGATTCCCAATTTCCCCCCTCCTTGCTGAAGAATTCTCCTTACCTTTAAAAAAAAATTAGTATTCAAAATATCTAAATACTGACCACAACATAAATATTTTTTCTAATACAATAAGAAATATTACTACCTTAATTTTTTTAATACATGCAACATATTTATTTTTCCGATGTTTCATTATAATACTTGTAACATTTCTCTTTTTGGTAAATTCTTATACAAAAAAGCTTTATTTTATTATTAAAGCTTATGGGTCATATAGGCCGTGTTTGGTAAATGGCTTTTTCATTGGCTTTTGGCTTTTCAATTTGGTCAAACAGCCAGAAAAAGTGTTTGGTTATTGGCTTTTTGGTTGGCTGAAAAACTGGCTTTTAAGCCAAAATGAAAAAGCTGCTTGGAGCAGCTTTTTGGATTGACTTTTGGCTTGTTGGCCCACAAACTCTCTAATAAACAAACAACAAACCACAATTAATTTTCTTAAACACTTTTCGAACAACCTGGCTTAAACAACCAACTTAAAAAGCCTCAATACATACTGACCACGTCTTACCTACCAAACAAACAACTAAACTAAATAAAAGCCAACAAATTAACAAACAACAGATCTTACAAAACAAACCCATAATATTTCACTCTTTCTTCTCCTCCTTGATTCATGTATTATTTATCAATATTACTAATATTGTTGCCAAAAAATAAAAAATATTACTAATATTAATAATGGAGGAAATAATTACTCCAAAGTCTAAATTGAAACCTCTTCACCAAATAAACCAGAATCTTACACATATCAATTATCATACATCAGACCTCGATAAATATCATTTTCCTTCCTTCTAGAAGTAAGAAGAGTGTTAAACATCGTATACTCCTAGATTTAAGCTACTTACTCTATTCCCACCCTCAATTTCATCATTTCATGTGGACGGTTGCAAACGTTACTACTAGACCAAGAGTGTGCCATTACTTAAATTTTCATGCTCCCACCATCTCATCTCTTCTCACTTCTCACACTTCCCCACACTCTCTCCACTCTCCCAATTTCACAACCCCAAAAGTTCTCCAAACAAAAAAATAAAAAACCAACGGAAATTTAGCAACATATGTGACGCCATCTGCCACGTGTCCACGAATTCACCGGCTACCGACAAATTTCCATCTCATACGGCGCACGGATCTAACGTGAGCCGCCCTTCCGCCATATTTATACGCTCTCTCCAATTTCCTCTTCTACATTTTCCTCCCTATTTCTCTGCTCATTTCTGGAAATTTCTTGGTCAAATTATTTTACTTGGCAGTAAATTTCTAGCATATCTTCATCTTCTTCATTGCAAAAGTTGTAAGTTTCTCTCTCATCTTTGATCTTTTATACTTTAACACATCAACCATTATTGTTGTAGCTGATTACATTTCTCTTCTTTCTTGCAACTTTGATGTACATATTACAATTTCAAGATTTCCCCTTGAAATTTTCTGATTAGATTTACTCAAATTTTAAGTAAAGAATTCAACTTTATACTTGATTGTGAAAAATCCCATCTGGGTTTTGAAGCTAGGATTGAGATTATTAGTGGGTTAATTTTTGTTTTATGGATTATGATAGTTTTTGGGTGATTAGAGGAAAGAGGGTTTTGAGGGTGGGATCTAGTGATTGTTGGTGTTTTGTTATGTGATGAGACGTAGGTGGACATTGGGAACTATTCCTTATCAAATGGAGAAAGGGAATGCAAAGAATCATAATAGAAGGTTGTGTGTGTTGAGTTCTTTGTGTGTGTTGTTTTGGAGTTTGCTCTTGTATTTCCATTTTGTTGTTCTAGGAGGTAGCACTGTCAATGACTCCGCTTCGTTACAATCGAACCCTATTAGAATCGAACCGTTTAACCCTGTACCTATTGAGCCTGTGAATTTTCCGGTCTTGAACGATGTTAAGTCAACTAGTGATGTTACTGAGATTGAGGTGAAGGGTGATGGTAAGTCAACTAGTGAGATTGTGGTAAATCGTGATGATAAGTCAACTAGTGATCTAACTACTAGTGGTGTTACTGATCCTGAGTTGAGTAGTAATGGTGTTGAGAACGAGGCGAGTAATGTGGTTGAGCCTCAAGTTCCGTTTGCGAGTAGTCGTAAGATGGATGTTGGATCGAAGATTAGGGATTCTACCCCTAAGAATGATGAGCTCCCCAAGGATGAACCAGAGGAGTTTCAATTTATGAGGGCATTGAGGACGGTTGATAACAAGAGTGATCCTTGTGGGGGGAGGTATATCTATGTACATGATCTTCCCCCCAAGTTCAATGATGATATGCTTAAAGAGTGTAGGAGCCTCAGTCTTTGGACTAATATGTGCAAGTTTACTACCAATGCTGGGCTTGGTCCTCCGCTTGAGAATATTGAGGGGGTGTTCTCGCATACTGGGTGGCATGCGACGAATCAGTTTGCGGTGGATGTGATCTTTAATAATCGGATGAAGCAGTATGAGTGTCTGACGAAGGATTCTTCGCTTGCTGCAGCAATATTTGTACCCTTTTATGCTGGGTTTGATATTGCACGGTATCTTTGGGGCTACAATACATCTAGGAGAGATGCTGCTTCACTTGAGTTGGTTGATTGGCTGATGAAAAGGCCAGAGTGGAAGATAATGGATGGAAGGGATCATTTTCTAGTTGCAGGAAGAATTACGTGGGACTTCAGAAGATTAACAGATGATGAGAACGACTGGGGTAGTAAGCTTCTGTTTTTGCCTGCAGCCAAGAACATGTCTATGCTGGTGGTGGAGTCGAGCCCCTGGAATGCAAATGACTTTGCTATTCCGTATCCTACCTACTTCCATCCTGCAAAAGATGCTGATGTGTTTGTCTGGCAATATCGGATGAGGAAGCTGGAGAGAAAATATCTTTTCTCATTTGCTGGGGCACCAAGACCTGGGAATGTGAAATCAATCAGAGGACAGATAATTGATCAATGCAAGAGCTCAAAGGTGTGCAAGCTTTTGGAATGTGATTTTGGGGAGAGCAAGTGTCATTCTCCAAGTAGTATTATGCAGATGTTTCAGAGTTCCCTTTTCTGCCTACAACCTCAAGGGGATTCGTACACTCGGAGATCAGCTTTTGACTCGATGTTGGCTGGTTGTATACCTGTATTTTTCCACCCTGGTTCAGCATACACCCAATATACATGGCATCTCCCTAAGAATTTCTCAAGCTATTCAGTCTTCATATCTGAGAATGATGTCCGTAAGAGGAATATCAGCATTGAGGAAAGGCTTCTGGAAATACCTCCTCAACAGGTGGAGATCATGAGAGAGACGGTCATCAATCTCATACCCAAGTTGGTATATGCTGATCCTCGCTCCAAATTAGAGACTCTCCCAGATGCCTTTGATGTATCTGTGCAGGCAGTTATTGACAAGGTTACAAGATTAAGAAAGAACATCATCCAAGGCAGGACAGAATATGATAACTTCATTGAGGAAAACAGTTGGAAATATGCTCTTCTAGAGGAAGGCCAACGAGAGGCTGGAGGTCATGAATGGGATCCTTTCTTCTCTAAGCCTAAAGAAGGTGAAGGGGATTCAAATGGTGCTGCGTCCGCAGAAGCTGCTAAGAATTCTTGGCATAATGAGCAAAGAAGTCAATCCAGAAAGAGAAGTTAGTTGTAGTTCCTTTCGAAATGAACATTGCTTCTATTCGCCAGGTGAAAGTGGCTTTACTTGGGAACTTTCCGTTACTGTTTCAGGCATATCATCTTGTTCAAACATGATAATTATGGCTGTTCATAGGATACTTATATTCCGCTTTACGATTTTGCTTAGTGATACATAAAGAGCTGTATGATAAATATATTCCAATGTAATGCAATCTAGCCAGGACCATATTTTCTTTTTAATGGTTCATTAGTGGTACCTTCAATAGCTGCGGAATTTGTTCTTTTATTTCCCTTTCTTGATACTCTAATCATGATACTTCAATCATTATTAATTATTAGAATGACATTGTAAGCTATCAAGTCTCGGACGACCAGGAACTTGATGAACAGAGTTCGAGATACATCCTTCTCTCCCACTCGAACTGGCAAAGTAACCATCCCCATAGGATGAATAATGCCTCCCCCAAACCCAATGATTGAGTGGTGGACA
This sequence comes from Beta corolliflora, assembly GCA_947648045.1. Classification (NCBI taxonomy): domain Eukaryota; kingdom Viridiplantae; phylum Streptophyta; class Magnoliopsida; order Caryophyllales; family Amaranthaceae; genus Beta; species Beta corolliflora. The sequence continues at coordinate 126,466 of CANSZD010000186.1, read as the reverse complement.
GGGACTAAGTTCTTCTCGTCAAACTTCAGCCTAGACAAACAATCTGCATTGATGATATCCGTCGAACTTATAGTGTCAATCAACATTTTTCTTACTCTTAAGTTTGCTATCTTCATTTCCACAACCAAAGGGTCATCATGAGGATTTTTCAACTTCCCCCGATCTTGCTCACTGACTACTACCTTTGGGAAGGGCTCGACCTTTGTTTGGTCAGTTAGCAGAATTTGACCGAGCTCCCTGAGGTAGTTTTTGTACCCTCGATTGGTTGGTCCTCCAGCTACAAACCCACCTGAGATAACAAGAACAACATCTTCGTCAGTGCTTTCACTTTCTTTCTTCCTGCTCTGACGGTCATCCTTCCTCTGAAACTTCCTTCCCCCTTGGGGTAAGTATGGATTCATCTTTCCTTTCCGGGCTAACTCCTCCAGAGCTCTCTTAAGATGTTTACATTCATTGGTCTCATGTCCACAATCTTTATGAAAGTGACAATACTTGCTCTGTAATCCCCCGTAAAATTATGAATTTTATAAATATATTTTAATGTATGTTTATATATATTTTAGTATTTAAATGATTTACTTCTTGAAAGTTTGACTATTTAAAAGTAAAAGGAATTATTTAATGATTTTAAATAGTCAAACATTTTACATAGTCATACTTTGAAATACATTTGAATAGCTTAAAACACTTTTGGGTTTATAAAAAGGATTTTAAATTGGGTGTGAGGAACCCAACCACTCAAATCATCAACCATTAAATATTGTTTTAGCCCAATGACCTTTTCCTAAGCCTAAAAGGGAACCTATATAAACCCTCAGAAAACCCCAAATTTCCCAGACACTTATTTTCTCTCTCCTCTTTCTCTTTTTTTTCGGCCTCCCTCTTCTTTTTCTCCCTCTCCCCCGATTTTCTCTTCCTCCTCCTTCGGTCTTCTTCGGCCAGCAGCACCGGCGCCGCTACCATCACCGGCAGCAGTAGCTGGCGGCAGCAACGCCGCCCTCCCTCCTTGACTTGACTTTCCTCCTCTTCTTTGTTTGGTTATTTTTCTTCCTCCTCAAGTTATTTTAATGCAAAGTTTGTATTTTTAAGGATTGGTTTAATATGTTTATGTTTAAAAGTTATAGTTTGATGATTTAATTATGAATCTAAGATTATGTAATTTGTGTAATGAAGTAATTAAATTTCAGATTTACTTATTATGTTTAATTTGAGTTTTTAAATATCAAAGCATGGATTTTTAGGGTTTTATGAGTTGGAAAATCATAGTGGTATATCATAGTTTATGAAATTGAGTATTCTTATTATTTTAATTAGGAAAAATTGGCCTCAACACCCTGAACTATAGTGCGGGTGCACCAAACATCTCCGACTACGACTTATAGCCAGAACACTCCAAAGTACGGACCTGGGTGCAGTCCGTACCATAAATGAGGTCTATGATCGAAATTCTCACCGTCTATAAGTTGAGTGCTAGATATTGGGCAGCCATAGAAGCGTTTTGCTTTATTGTGGTTGAAATTCCAAGTAGTTTGGACTACTGTTGGCAATCGATGTCGACAGTAAATCCTACCATTACCTAAACTAGTATTTGAATTCTTCTTGAAACTTGAAGATGAAGCTGAGTTTATTGTTGTTATGCAGATTTCACTCTTTTTGAGAATTTAGGGTTCATTTGGGAGGAAAGAAGGAATTTGGGGAAGTTAGAGGGAATTTGGGGAAGAAAGTCTATTTGTTCAGTTAAGGAAGGAGAAAATGAAGGCACACGCCTTTTTTTGTGTTAAGTAAAAAAAATTAGGGTGAAAAATGAAGAAAAGGGAGAGAATTCGGTGAGAATTATGGGCACTGACCTCATTTATGGTACGGACTGCACCCAAGTCTGTACTTTGGGGTGTTCTAGCTATAAGCCGTACTTGGGGCTGTTTGGTGCACCCGCGCTATAGTTTAGGGTGTTGATGCCAATTTTGCCTTTTAATTATATTTAAGTATGTTTGACAAGGGTTTTAATGCTTTATAAGTAGCTAGAAATTTTATAATTATGTTTATAATGGAGTTTTTATGGTCAAAGTATGAGTTTTTAAGGGTTTATCAACTACTAGGGAGTATTAGTAATTGAAGTTTTAATGACGGGAAAGGTTTTGAACATTTTTAAAGAGGGTTTAAAGTATTTTAATATTGCTGGAATTTTTTTTAAGAGTATTGATTTTGGTTATGTTGATTATTGTTAGGCGGATAATACTCTTTAGGCGACTTTTAAGCTTGTTAAAGTGGCCTCGAACTTTACGTACATACCTATGTGTGGGTTGGAATTAGTATCATGTCCTAAGGATGGGATTTATGTAGTATCATGCATAGGGAACTATTTTAGTTCATATGGGTTTTATATTCAATTGGATTTGCATGTTTTATGCCGTTGTGTGAAGCATGTTGGTTATGATGATGATATTATGTTTGCGTGGATGATTGATGCAAGCATATGAGATTTGGGAACTTTAGTTTATTAATTCACATGAGGGATTAATATTTATTCTAGTGTTGGATCCTGATTGAATCATGTTGCTCCCTTTGGATTATTTAATTACTTTATGAGGACCGAGGGCCTTATTTGGTATGTTGATTTTTATACCTATGAAAGGTTGCTTGGTTGTTGACTTGGTTCAACAAATGAATAAAGGTTATGGATTTAATATTGGAATTATTCTTGGATTGTTAGGTTGATGATCACCTTATCTAATCCTAAGATAAAAATGGAAGTTTATGTATCTTTGATCACTAGTGGAAAAAAGCCCATATGATGCGGTCAAAACCGGGCTTACTGATCCGGTTTTGGGCCACATCAGGTGGGCTCGCAGCAGATCCCAATTATTTACTGATCCGGTCCAAAACCGCATCAGTAAATTATTTACTGATGCGGTTTTAAGGTAAAACCGCATCCGTAAACCATATTAACTGATGCGGTTTTAAGGTAAAACCGCATCCGTAAATAATATACTGATGCGGTTTCACGTTAGAACCGCATCAGATAGTGTCGAGTAATGTCAAAAAAAAGTGCAGACCTGCAAACTGCAGGTCTGCACTACCACGTTTCATTTTCAGTTTTTCACCTCATTCTCACCGCATACTCCAACAACAACAATTTTACAACAACAAACAACAACAATTTTACAACAACAATAACAGAATAAATTACCAAAATACAAACAAAACGAAAATAAATTACGAATAAAACTAATTACAGAATAAAAACGAAAATAAATTACAAATAAAATTAGTAACAAAATAAAAAAAAATTACAAATAAAATCAATAACATAATAAAAACGAAAATAAATTACAAAAAAAACTAATACTAAAAAACGAGAATATAAACGAAATTAAACAAAAATAACATAAAAAAAATAGAATATAATCGAAATTAAACAAAAATAAACTGAACGAAAATACTAAAAAAATGAGAATATAAATGAAACGAAAATAAACTGAACGAAAATACTAAAAAACGAGAATATAAATGAAAAAAATGAAACGAAAAAATTAGAGAAATGAAACGAAAAAACAAGAGAAATTAAACAAAAAAATAGAGAAATTAAACGAAAAATCACTAGTTTCAGATCTAAATTCGCTTCGCGTTTCCTTCGATTTTCTTTATTGGCGCTTCTTCCTTCGGTCTTCTTTAATGGCGCTTCATTCTTCGAGTTTCTTTAATGGCGCTTGTGGATTCGACTATTTAGGGTTCGATTGTTTCGAGGGTTAGAGTGGTGGCGTGGAGTGGCGTGAGCGTGAGAGTGGTGGGGTGAGAGTGGAGAGAGAGGAGAGACCGTCTGAAGAGAGAGAGAGAGAGAGGAGAGTGGAGAGAGGAGCGTTTGAAGAGAGAGAGAGGAGAGAGGAGAGAGGAGAGAGGAGGGGAGTTAGGGTTAGGAGGAGGGGAGTTAAGAGCTCAGCGTGCGTGGGCCGAGGGGAGTTAGGAGCTCAGCTGCGTGGGCCGAATCAGCGTGCTGGGCCAAGGGTATTGAGAGATTGCGTGCTGGGCCAAGGATTTCGAGAGAAAAATAACAAAAATCTGATGCGGTCCTCTGAACCGCATCAGTTTTTCTAATCTGATGCGGTTCACAAGAGGACCGCATCAGATTATCGTCCCAACTTTCCCTCTCATTTTTAATGTTGATTTTCGGATGCGGTTTTACAAAAACCGCATCTGTTACTAAGTGACAGATAAGGTTTTTTCCACTAGTGGATGGTTATACTATTTGTCTTACTTGTGAGTCATAACAAGTGAATAAATTATTAATCATGTAAAGTGAAACGTGGATAGCAATAGCTTTAGTCTTGTGCACGCCTGGAGTGTTGGACTAGTATGAGTTGGAGTACATGGTGGTACCCCATGGCTTTTCTTGGGACCGGATTGACCACCGTGTCCTATTTTTATTTAAAAGGCTCCTCGATATCATAGGTCAAGGGAGTACGGAGTCACGCCCGTACTTCGTCTTCTAAATTGAAGACTAGTTTGGTTTGGACAACTCTTTCCATTGACTATTCCATCTAAATTAATTAATCTATTAGTGGTGGAGTTTAGTTCAGTAAACACTAGTGGAAAAAAACGCAAGGGCTGCGGTGCAAGGGCTGCGTTTTTGAATAACGCAGCCCTTAATAGTGAAGGGTTGCGGTTAGCCCAAAAAACACAGCCCTTCGTATACGAAGGGCTGCGGTCAATGCAAAAACCGCAGCCCTTTTAGTGAAGGGCTGTTGTTAGCCCAAAAACCGCAACCCTTTATTACTTAAAGGGCAGCGGTTTTCGGCTAACCGCAGCCCTTTATGGGCTTTTTTTTTTATTTTATATTGAAAGGAATTCAAATTAGGCGCGGGGTGGGCTTAAAATGTTAAGCGCGCGGCTAGGGTTTCCTCATTCTCACAATCTCCTTCCCTCATTCTCTCTCCTCTCTCATTATCTCCTCCCTCATTCACAATCTCCCTCTTTCCCCCTTCGGCGCTCTGCTACGCTGCTGCACCAAACCCATTCGTCTCCTCTCCTCCTTCGTCGTTCGTCTCCTCACCACCACAAACCAGTAAGCGAATTTCTCATCCCCATTTCTTCGCCGGCGAGGGTTCGCAACGAGGAGACATACGACTTTCTCTCTCCTCTCATTTCTTCGCCGGTTGACGAGATCTGCGCCGCGCCCCGATTTTCTCTTTCACTTCTTAGTTGTTGGTGCTGCGCCGCGCCGCCTTGTCTCGCCGCCGTTCTTGTCGGCGCTGTTGTCGCTGTTCTTCCCCTTTTCTTCTTCTCTTCTTGGTTGTTCGCTGCCGCTACTTCTACTTCGAGCGTTGCCTTCGCCGTCGCTGCATCAGATGTAGGCTTTAATCTAGTTTTTATCATTTTTTTTGTAATTTATTTATTACTTGTGATATTTGAGGTTTAGTTAAGCGTTTTATTTTGTATTTTAGGTTTTTTATTTTATTTTATTTTGTGGAATAAATTGGATGTTCTTTGGAATTAATCATATCTAGGGTTTGATCTAGTTTCGCTACTGTTTTATGTTGTTGATTCAATTTTTGATTTTCCCTGGTTTATGGTGTTAATCTAGGAATTAATTTACGTTTTTTGGACTGTGATGTTCTCGCCTTTTCAATCTTACTAGTTTACGTGGCAAATTTCTTGATATTTGGGTCACAAAGGCTGCGGTTATGGTAAAAACCACAGCCCTTTGTACAAAGAAGGGCTGCGGTTTAGGCCCAATACCGCAGCCCTTCCAATATGGAAGGGCTGCGGTTTTAGGCCTAAACCACAACTCTTGGTAGTGAAGGGCAGCGGTAAAAAACTGCAGCCCTTCATTTTTGCCGAAGGGCTGCTACAACAAGGGATGTGTGCCAAAAACGCAGCCCTTAGGGATGTTTTGACCGCAACCCTTGCGTTTTGTTCCACTAGTGAAAAGTAGTCTGCGATGTTATTATATTATTATTTACCCTGCTTAATATTTATTAGTGTCATGTTAGGATTGTTTATTTATTTACTATGTAGTACTTAGCTTTGCTGATTACGTGCTTTGTGTGTATGTGTTGATCATGGTTATGTCTTATTGATCCTGTGATGACCCATTTGGTGAGCAGTCTCTCGGGATCAATAGAGCATCGTCGATTATAGGTTTGAAGACGATGCATCGTGGGTTCGGGAATTGGAGAGCTTGTGTTTACTTTACAATTTACTTCGACTTTATGCTTTCATAGTTGACTTTGACTATTGTAGTTGACTTTTACTTTTGAGGTTGACTTTTGACTTTATGTTGGTTTGACTTTTAGAGTTGACTCTTTAGGTTGACTAAGTTTTATTTTTAAAGTTTATTTAATTATTATTTCCGCTGCAAAATTCTGAATAAGCCGATACGTTATCACACGGGCGATAATGCTTTGATAATTATCTAAGTTTTATATTAAAAGGCATTTTGGAAAAGAGAGAATTGTCGGGGTGTTACATGCTCTTGTCTCTGTTTCTGTAAGGAGTCTTTATCTCAGCTCGAGCCTTAAGCTCAGATTGATCCTTTATCTCCATAAGGATGGAGTATTGATCCTTGTTAAATTATATGGGATCAGCTGAAGATTCAGATTCTTTCCTCTATCCGCACCTAGACGAAGTTGTTGTGGAGGTTATTGCCTAAGTCTCAGCCTTCTTAGGGTTGTTCTTTTTTGCCTGAACCACTTCTTCAGGCTTCTTGGACTCAGGATGCTTAGCCTCAACACAAACTTCAGTGGCATGTATGAATGCTCCAGCCTCCTTCAGGGCTTCTATAAGAGTGGTAATTTTCTTATTAACAAGATCAATCTTAAAACTTCCTGGCCGTAGTCCTCTAATGAAGGCGTCAAAGGCCACACCAACATTAAGATCTTGAATCTGCAAAGCTTCTAGATTAAATCTTTTACCAAAATTTCGAAGGGCTTCTTTTGGTCCTTGGATGACCTTGCCCAAATGCATACTTGTCTTTTGCTCTTGCCGATTGGCTACAAAGTGACTGGTGAATAAATAACTGAGTTCGGTGAAATTGTTTACGGAATTAGGGGGGAGATTGTTAAACCACTTATGAGCTACTCCCTTTAGAGTAGCCGGGAATTTCTTGCACCAGGTAGCATCATCTACTGCTTGGACATTCATCTGGTGCTTATAAGCGGAGAGATGATCATCTGGATCAGTTGTTCCATCGAACTACTCTATGGTAGGGAGTTTAACCTTTGGGAAGGGGGGCGCCTCCATGAGATCCTGGCCGAGAAAGGGGTTGGCCAGTTGATCCGGAGGGCTCCCAGCTGTCCCTCAATGGGTATGAACTCCTTATGATATTCCTTCAACACGGGATTAGATGAGGTGTTTGCTGGGGCTGCACGCCTATACACCATCGGCTGCACCACGGTCTTCTCTTGTCTTGAACGAAGAAGAGAAGGACCCAAACTTTTTCCTTCTGTCCTGGAAGGTAACGTCAAAGGGGATCTCTTAAGTACGGTGTAGACCATGTGGCCGACCGTTATAACGCAGCAGCTTTATTTGCTTCCAAGTATTCCCTAGCATCTGTTTCCATCCTATGTCCATTTGGACGAACATTATCCTGGGTCCTGACCACCAGCTCCAGTCCATCTTCCTTCGCTGCTCACTGTTCTCTGGATGTTTTCCTCTAGCTGTCCTCTTAGAGGTTTCTTGACGTACGGGTCGACTAGGGCCTGGACGGTTCTCTTGAGAGTGTCCTCGAAGAGGCGCTGGATTGTTGACAGCAGGCTCTAGATTTACATGGAAAAACATCATATTGTTTTTGATATGTTCCTGGAAGACTGCTGCCATCTTGGTCTGGAAGTCATTCAACACGTTTTCCAGATGAGCAGCAGTCACTGGACGTTCAAGATTTTCCTAAATGTTTAGTCTCCTTGGCTGGCAAGTAAACTCCTATCCTTCAAGAGGTTCTTCTTTGGAGACTTGTGCAACGATTCCTAAATTCTGCAATCCGAGCCTGAGCTCCGTTCCCGAACCTGCAGAAAAAGGAACCAACCCAGGAGGTTTGGGTGGTGGTTCTCCCTCCGAAGCTTAAGTCAGATATCAAGTATGGAAAAGGAGAATAGAGATAGAGAGAGAAAATAGAGAGAATATTTTAACAGAGTAATGGCGCACTGTTCAATGAGTTCCCCTTTACCTGATTTTATGGTGACTAGCTATTTATAGTGTTTGGGATCTGAAAGCTACCATTTGAGGTTACCCTAAAATAAGGGCACCTGATTGGCTTGGCAATCAAATTGTGACACGTGGCAGGCAATGATTGGGAGATGAACATCAGCCAATCATATGGAGCCGTTTTTTGGGAGCTGGGCCTTGAATATTCATTCAGGCCAAAAATGGGCTTTTACCCTTTAAGCAGTAAAAACCTTTAAAAAGGCCAATCTTTTCCTCCTTCTTCTAGGACACGTGGACGCTCCTGATTGGTCCACGTGTCTCAATGCTGACCCTTTATTTTTAGGTTACAACAATAGCCAAGGCGTTGAAGCTCATGGTACTTTTGGCATAATGCAGTTTCACACCAACAATGGGTACAACAATCTCCATAATTATTTTCCGACATTCCAAGTTGAACCTTTATTTTTTTAACGGTATGTGTATGAATATACAGATTGAAACACAGTCAAGACACATAGTAATGAATATATTTCCCTGCTCACTCCACATGCTGCATTTTGCGATCAAATGTATGTGGACTATTAGTTAAGGACAAAGGCAAAAAAAATTCGGGCTTATAAAGAGTTATCAACATTACAAACAACAATTCTTATAGTAGGAATCTTTGTCAACTATCTTTGCTATCCATTCAAAAGTGATGCATCATGGGCACCAACAAGTCATGCAACCTGCTCATGTGGAGGAGAATATGAGAGTGTGTAATTTTGATTTTATGCATTAAAGTGGAGTCTAAAATTGTCATCGCAAAAACATCTTCGATGCATTAAGGCAAGGGAGAAGAGGACTTACATAGAAAACCATCGGAAAAAACAACGACAAAGACCAATAGAGAATTATCCAACAACGGAACCTGGTAGATTCAGGGGTGTAAATGGAGTGCTTGCTTGACCCACTAGAATTCCCATTGTGGGATGTTGTTGTGGCTTCATGATTTGATTATTTAATTAACACTAGTGGAAAAAAGTCTAACTGATCTGGTTAAAATGGGCTTAACTAATCCGGAAATGACAATGACGACTCGAAGCAAAGGCAAGGATCTTTTCCATTGTTGGCATCGTTGTTGGCGTCGGATGGCGGCGTCGTTGGGATCAGATGATGTCGTTGATGACAACGACGACTGGAAAAGAGAAGGATGGATGAGATTTAGGGTTCGTGGTTGAGAGAGGATGAGAGAGTACAAAAGAGGGAGAGAGGAAATAGGAGGAGAGAGGAAAGAAGAGGAGCGAAGAAATGAAATGAAGAGGAGCGAGAGAAGTCCATAACCCTAAAACCTTTATTAACATTAGTTAACTGATCCGTTCACCCTCTTTCACCCGGGTCAATTTTATTAATTGACCCGGTTCAGGATTCCACTAGATCAGTTAATTGATCATTTCCTTTGCACGCAAAAACACTAACTCAACTGATCCGGCTCAGAACCCTACCGTATCACTTCTTTAGGATCATTCAACATTTGTCCCCTGGTGTAAGCAACTAAAACGAAGTACAAAATTATGTCAATGTGTAAGAAAAAAACTAATTATAACTATAATGGGTCTATTTATCTGAATTAACTGCTGAACCGAAGAAGTTAATTAGGATTTGAAGTTTGTATGTACTCCCTCCGCATTTTTTTATTTGCTACATTGTTGTTTTGGGAAATGAACCACTAACTTTGACCGATTATTTTAATTTTTTTATAAGTAAAAATATAGTCATGTGTGGTCTTGTTAGATTCGCCTCGATGTGTAGATTTATAATATTAATTTTTTATACTTTTTACTTAAATAAAAAAGAGATATTAAGGGTTAAAAAAACATCTTGAAAATTACCCAACAACAATGTAGCAAATAAAAAAAAGTAGAGGGAGTAGTTGAAAGAATTAGAGTCATTTGCTTGGAATTTCAAACAGTATGTCATGGTTTAAATGGTCTAAGAGGCCACTAGAGCACCAGTCATTGAATTCAAATAAAGCTAAGTGTTAAGGCCCATGGTACATGTGGTCCATTAAGTATTTGCTCTCACTCATCAGTATAATGTACTAGGAAGATCAACCTATTAGGTTTTTGGGCTAATGATTAACTATAATCTTTCTTGTCTTTTTGTAAAAACGTTGGCTGTGTCCACCTGTCTTTTTGTTATGCTGCTAGGAAGTTTCCTGTGGCTCCTAGCACAGCTTAAATAGGCAAGTTGTAGGGTTTGTAAACCATCTTGGATGAATGAATGAAAGAAGAATACTGCTGAGCTTGAAACCTAGACAATGTTACTTAATCATTTGTTTTCATGGTATCAGAGTTGGAGTTCGGCATTCAACATCCTGCTCACAAAAATCTCAAATTAATTTATGTTTACAAAGTGTAACTTTTTTGGGTATTTTTCTGTTAAATTAAAACTGAAAGTTTTCATCTTTGAAACTTCAAAATAGCTAGAAAAATGAAGAAAATGACTACTATAGAAGTAACTAGCCCGCTGTATCTTCACCCATCTGATGGGAATAATTTTTATCGTCATAGATAAACTTCAAGGATCAAGTAACTATAGATCCTGGAGAAGGTCTATGGAAATTGCATTAGCTTCAAAAAGGAAGCTAGGGTTTGTTACAGGGGCTGAGAAGAAAAGCACTAGTGATGATGTTAAGAAGGAAATATGTAATTTTTGTAATTCTAAAGATCAATAATTGTTTTTGTTTACTTTGTTAAATGAGATTATTGGTCACGCACTCACGCTCATCAAGGAGAAAAAGAGTTATCTACATTAAATCTAAGTGATCCTTCATCCTAAAAGTAATTGGCAATGAAAGGATATGTAACTTTAAATTATAAGTTGGTTATCATCTCCCCTCTGTGCATTTTCATCAGGCCCGACCCTGGGGGTGGCAAGAGGGGCAACCGCCCAGGGCCCGGACTATGGAGGGGCCCAAAATCGAAATGTAAATTTAAGCGAAAACTGTTTTATGGGTAAAAGCCAAATATATAAAAAGCTAAAAAATACTAGGCCTTAGCTAAAAACTGTATTACGTGCTCCACTGTCATGCACAGTATGAGAAATCTACTGCCTTTTCTCTCTCCTAGGCCCTAGCATTAATAATTTAATATGTAGGTGTTCAACTTCCTAGGCAATTTTACCCATTTAATTGGGGAAATTGTGGCAAATAAGCATGACAGTAAAGTTAAGTGGTATTTACAAATTTCTTATTCTTCATTAGGCATCTAGGCTATTAGGAGTAACATAACTCAATAGTCACATGATCGAACTAAATCTCTTTCTATTAGTAAAGTTTAGTCATTAATATGGTAGTTGACTTTACAGTTTTGCTTTCCAATAGGACCTGCTATCAAATACTGGTACTTAGATAATTGAAATAGAAAGATTAAAAATAGGAAACTAAAAAAAACTAAGAATTATTACTATTAGGGGTGTGCATAATCGGATATCGGATCCGATCCGATCCGAAAATCCGGATATCCGAAATTTCGGATCGGGAAAAATCCGATCCGAATATTTTCGGATCGGATCGGATCCGATATCCGATCCGAAGATCCGAAAAATTGATCCGAAACTTGGGTTGCTAAAGTTCTGGCCTGCTGTGCTGGGCACTTGAGTTGGGCAGCCGGCAGCCCATATATTACATTCACATAATGATTAAGTGGCCAACTCCCCTTAAAAAAAAAAAAGAAAGATTTAAGTGGCCAACATATTAACATATAACTAATTAGCTACTGCCAATCTACCACACTTTAGTCTTTTACAGTTTACAACTTTACATATTATATAATAGTAGGCTAGTAGCCTAGTAGTCTAGTACAACACACAAATACACTAGCTTGCTAATGATCCGAAATTCATATTACAACACACAAATGCATATACACATAAAAAGTTCAAAGTTACTAAATTCATATTACAAATTGGGGGTTGCAAGGTTGACTTACAACAATTTAGGGGGGAAATCGATCAAACTAATCAATTCAAAAATATCCATAAGATCACAAGTTACAACAAAATAAGAAAACAAAGACAACTAGAGTAGTACTCCAAGACTCCAACTTCCAAGCATCCATTGACCAAGCTTTAGAAGTCTCCCATAGTGTCAATTGTTTCATCAATTATGATTTCCGGTTGCTCCAAGGTTAAATCCTTCATTCCTACCATACGTATGACATAAAGTAAAGTGAAAACAATAAATTATACACAAATGTAAAAAGAAACAATGAATAAGAGTTATGAAATATACCTTCCTCCATTTCTTCCAAAGCAAGCAAACTCTCCTCTACTACAAGAGGTGCACGTGAAGTGCGTAGCCAATCTTGTGTGCAAACAAGTGCTTCAACCATTTTAGGAGACAATGAAGTGCGGAAAGAGTCAAGTACGCGACCCCCCGTACTAAACGCCGATTCCGAAGCAACAGTAGATATAGGTATGGCAAGCACATCTTTAGCCATCTTATAAAGAATAGGATATCTCTTGTATTGATCTTTCCACCATTGTAAAATTTCAAAAGTTGGAACATGACTTTCACATGCATCTTCTAAATACTTCTCCAACTCACTTTTGTTCACATTAGTCAAAGAACAACCCGTGTCCCTTTGATATTTGGCCGTCATAAGCTCTTGAAGGTCAATTTTTCTTTCACTTTGTGTGAAAACAGAGGAAGATGTAGAAGTAGAAGAAGTAGTAGGGCCGGCCTTTGAATGAGGCATAGAAGAAGCATAAGACTCAAACAAAGATTGTAAAACCATCTTAATTTTAAGGCTCAAAAGAGTGGCTTTTGTTTCATCATAGGAATCCCGCACAACCCAATCAACATAGTTCATTTTGTGCCTAGGATCAAGGACAACCGCTACAAACACCAAAATGTTGATATTATCAACATTTCCATATTATTTGTCATACTTTGTCATCATTTGGGTTGCCATTTTCCTAATACCCTCATCATCGGAACCTTCATTGTTGGAAATCATTAATCTAGTTCCATAAATCTCATGAGCATAAACATTGCAAGTCACATAACGAGAACCCGATAACCTTAATGTTGCATCATAGAAGACACTTAAGAAAGGCAAAAAACTACCAACCCTCTTCCAATCATCTTCCTTAGGACCACCACCTTCTTAAGTTCCTTAAAACAAGAAGAATCTTTCATGTATAAACTTGCAAATGCCTTTTTAAACTTGATAGCAGATTCAAGCATTAAAAAGGTTGAATTCCATCTTGTCTCAACATCCAAAGTAACAAGACTTTTACTATCTTCTTTCTCCTCTTCTATGCATTTTTTGAACCTTTGAAGTCTAGCGGGAGAGGACCTAACATACCTCACAAGAGTTCGGACTTTTATGATGGACACATCAAGCTCTCGTAGACCCTCTCGTACAATCAAATTCAAAATATGAGATGCACACCTCATATGCAAATATTGACCTTCCAAGACACTAGACTCCCAAATGTTAAGTCTTCTTTTCAAGTAATTTACTATGGATATATTTCTAAGTGACTTTAAAGTTTTGCTTTCAATAGGGCCCTTATATCTATGTGATATATTTCTCCATTTGTTTACTTGTATTATTTTTCACTTAGCACGTTTATTAACACATAAATTTTACTATTAATATGTTTATTAAAGGATTCATATAAATTATGAGCTTGAATCACAAAACACATTTTATATCCTCTTTATAAAATTCTTATATTCCCATAAATTTTTTTATAACTTCGTCGATTGTTTATTCAAAAGTTGACCAAAAAAATAAAAATATAAATTATATTGCCATGTTATTTTATTCGTAATACTATGTACTACACAAAAATCTAAACTTACTAATTATACTATTAGAATTAAAGGGTCCCTATGTCTCATCTCGCCCTGGGCCCATAAATTGTCGGGGCACCGGCCGATTTTCATATGGGACTCTCAACCATAATTGAGAGTGTATAAATAATTCACTTGTTTCCTAGAAAAATAGATACAAATTAAATACCCGCCTTCGCATATATGACGAATGTGAAATGTCTTACAAGATTACAAGTTCACAACATGATTTTGAACATACAGATACAATACCCAAAAACAGTAATTTCAATAAGTTGGGAAAGAAACTAAGAGAATCACACAACCAAAGAACTCCCTTGTTTGACTAATTTACAACACATTATTAACAATTAACATTGAGAAAAATATTGCATCATTCAATCACCGCCACCGCCACCGCCACCACAGCCTCCTCCTCCTCCATCTCCATCGCCGGCTCCACCACCACGACCCCAACGCCGCCGTCTTCTGGGATTACCAAAATGATCAGCACAAGCAAATAAAAGCATGGATATGACTGAAATGGACAAAACCATCAAACAAACCAACACCAAGACACCCTCAAAACCACCATTATTCCAGTATGGTATATACTTTCCATGCAGTGAACTTAGAGACCTCGCCATTTGATCTGATCAACCTCTTCTTTTCCTTGTGTTTTTAATGGCCTTTCTGGATTATTTCAAGGCATAGTAATTTGTACTTGTAATATGTAGGGCTATTTCATCGCCTGGTCATGATTGACTGTTTAAATGATAGCTTAGTATTAAAATAGACTATAGAGTATATGTATATCTTAAGTGATGTATGCAGCCGGCTTTAAAATTTCAGCAAATTGGGCATTGCCAAAGTCTACAATCTAAGTTCTAGCTTAAGAGAAGAAAAAAAAAAGTTATTTACTTGACTTCACAATCATTATCTGTTGGCATGGTCATGAGTGGGTTGAAGAAGCAATTTAATCCTCTAATATTTACAAGTTATAAAGCATGCCTTCTACAATATGCATATTGATTCAAAACTATTCTGATCTATTGAATATTTCGCACTCTTCTTTTTGTCATAAGAGATGATTGACATGATCAAATATGTAGTCTTTTTGCCTTTTTTTTTTAGTACACGCAACCCTTGTTACACAAAAGTCTTCCTCTAAATCTGTTTGAAGCTATTTCATTAAGTTCTTTCCACTTTCACTTTAGTTATTCCTTTTTTGGCAAAGAAATACTATTAGTTTTCCTCAACTTGACCCACCATTTAGTTTTCTTATCACGCTCTATGATTCTCCTTAAAAAGTTCGTTTACATTAGCTTTTTTTTTTTCTTGATATGTGGAACTACCGTCAGTATGGAGAAATTTGTGGACCAAAGGGATAGTCAGTAGTCACATAAGTACTTTCCAATAATTAATTAGGATGTTGTTAGGGGTCAGTTTTTGTCTTGCGTGGCAGCAAGTTACTTCAAAACTATTCTGATCTATTGAATATTTCACACTCTTCTTTTTGTCATATGAGATGATTGATATGATCAAATATGTAGTCTTTTTGCCTTTTTTTTTAGTACACGCAACCCTTGTTCCACAAAAGTCTTCCTCTATGTTTGTTTGAAGCTATTTCATTAAGTTCTTTCCACTTTCACTTTATTTATTCCTTTTTTGGCAAAGAAATACTATTAGTTTTCCTCAACTTGACCCACCATTTAGTTTTCTTATCACGCTCAATGATTCTCCTCAAAAAGTTCGTTTACATTAGCTTTTTTTTTTTCTTGATATGTGGAACTGCAGTCAGTATGGAGAAATTTGTGGACCAAAGGGATAGTCAGTAGTCACATAAGTACTTTCCAATAATTAATTAGGATGTTGTTAGGAGTCAGTTTTTGTCCTACTTGGCAGCAAGTTACTCGAGCATTTTGTGTTAGTTTGCAAAGCCAGATGGCAACGAGTGATTGAGTAAATAAAGAAAAAGAAGATCACTGACATGTCGAGCAGTTGAAGACTACGTATAATCTAGGGGAGGCGCGCTGCATTGAGGGAGAAGTGGAGTAGAATTGCAACTACAAGGTCAAAAGATATCCCATAATCCCTTAATAACAGGATCTTAACCAATGGCGACTCAAGGAAGAAAACTGCTACAAGAGGCAACGTCATTATTTTTGTAGTATAAAAAGAGTTCATTAGCTCACTTTGTAAAATCATCTCACACTCACCTCTAATACTCTTTTACTAGCTAAAGTAACTTCCTTGTACTCTCACGCAAACTCAAGCAAACTTAGTGAATTGGCATGGTATCAATCCTACCATGGTTTTTTCCCTCATTTCTGAGGATTTCCACGTAAAAACTTGCTTTGTGTTCTTGTTCTTATTTCGCAACTTCATGTATGCAATTTATTTCCTTTCGCAAGTTAATTGCCAACCCCCTCTCCAAGCAAATTAAGCTTAGTGTGAAATTTGCCCTAAACTGATGTATACTCGGAAAAGATTATCATCTTTTTGATAGGTTTCATAATCTATGACTTTTGGAGGAATATGGCTTTGATGAATAAATGTTGAAATGCTAATATTGATAATTGACTTGGAAATATATATATTTACAAGTTCTTGTACAAGATAGATAAAAACATGTATTTACATATGACAAGGAGTATATATGGAATCTCTTACAAGATTACAACATAGAAAACCAAATAATTAAGGAGACCAGGCCACTGCCACACCCTCCTCCATATCCACCGCCAACTCCGCCGCCACCGCCACCACCACCATAACCGCAACACCGTCTATCACGTTTACCAAAATGATCAGCACAAGCAAACTGAAGCATACCTAGACGTACTAACACACTCCCATTGCTTCCAAAAAATCCAAAACAAGCAAGCCAGTACGGAATAAGGTCGTCATGCAAAGAAGAAACCTAACCATTTGATCACTCTCCTCTTTCTTTGTTTTTGTTTGTGTTCAATTTTATGGCTGTCTGAGATTATTTCAGGGTCTTATAGGGAATAGATAAGCCATATATGACATTAGCAAGAATAAGTTATTTGTAGGCTTAATTTTATAATCATGTTGACTTCTTAAATAATTTGTTATACATCATGTGATGTGTACGTAACCTCTTCTCTCAAACTCCAGCAAGTTTACAGATAAGAATGTTCAACATTTCCGTTTAAAAAATGAAAAAATAATGTTTGAACATGGCTCTTTTTCTAAAAACAAGTTGTCATGTCCCCTCTATTTCAAGGGATTTAGCTAGATCCTCAACTTCTTCCCTACTCTAACTAAAACATTTTATGCAAAATTAAAAAAAATGATCAATAAAAAATAGGCAAAATTGGCCTCAATACCCTGAAATATAGCGCGGGTGCACCAAACAACCCCAACTACGACTTATAGCCAGAACACCCCAAAGTACGGATCTGAGTGCAGTGCGTACCATAAATGAGGTTGGTGACTGGAATTCTCCCTGGTTATAAGTTGAGTTCTAGATATTGGGCTGTCATAGAAGCGTTTTCCTTGATTGTAATTGAACTTCCAACTAGTTTGGACTACTGCAGGCAATCGATGTCGAAAGTAAACCCTACCATTACCTAAACTGGTATTTGAATTCTTCTTGAAACTTGAAGATGAAGCTGAACTCATTATTTTTATGCGGATTTCACTCTTTAAGAATTTAGGGTTAATTTGGAAAGAAAGAGGAAATTTGCGGAAGTAAGAGCGAATTTGGGGAAGAAAGTATTTGTGTTCAGTTGAGGAAGGAGAAAACGAAGGCACACACCTTTTTTTTTTGTTTAAGTAAAAAACTTAGGGTTAAAAAAGAAGAAAATAAGAAAGGGGAGAGAATCCGATAAGAATTATGGACACCGACCTCATTTATGGTGCAGACTACACCCAGGTTCGTACTTTGGGGTGTTCTGGCTATAAGTCGTAGTTGGGGATGTTTGGTGCACCCGCGCTATAGTTGAGGGTGTTGAGGCCAATTTTGCCTAAAAAATATGCATGAGAGCTAAGGCTCTGTTCCGTTTGATTGAAAATTGTCAATGTTTGGACCCATGGCTGGTCAAATTATATTTCACAAAAGTCCATCAAAAAGGTCAAAGGGACATGGCTTACAAGGAACTCATTAGCCTTTCCAAGCTGAAAGGACTCTTACCATAAAAGGGAGATAGCTTTCCTAAAAGTTGGGATGTTCCCCATTAGGTTTTCCAGTCTGGGAAATCACCAACACTATAAAAGAAGCCAGTCACATCAATGAACATGTATTGAATTCTCACCTACAAAAACCAGAGCACCTTTCTCTACGATTACTCACTTTCTCTCTCTACCTCAATCTCAACTGACTTGAGCGTGGAAGGGGCAGTGGTGGAGCCACGTTTAGTCATGGTGGGTCACTTGACCCACTATTATCTGAGGAAAAAAATGAAGTTCTAGTTTCTTTTTTTTTTGGGAAAAAAATCCCAAAATTTTTAACTTCTGGTATGTCTACCGCAAGGAAGAAGAGCAAAACACGGATTAAATGCCATAATTGATTGAGTGGAGGAAGAGGAAATGAGAGAACAGAAAAAAAAAATGCCATGGTTTTGAAGTTTGCAGAAACTCATAAGAGAGAAAGAAAGAAGAGAAAGTAAAAAGAAAATTTTGAAGAGAGAGAGAAGGGGCATAAATGGGTGGGGATGGTTAGCACGTGGATTTTGGTAATTTCTTATTCCTTTTTTTTGTTCTTTCTTTTTACTCTATTTTTTTGTTCTTTTTCTTTTGTACTCTATTTAGTAGTAGGATTTTTAAAAGTGAATTGTTAATTACTAGATCAAATAAGAGTAGAGTTACATTTTCAAAGTTGACTTTTGTTTGGTGGGAAGGGCTAGGCTTATACAAGAGGTTATTGAATGACAATGTTGACCTTGCTTTTTTAATTTATTTGATAACAAAAGGGATGAAAGATTTGATTCGTATAATGTTTAGGATTTGTTTTAATCTTTTATGGACTTCCTCCGCTTTTCTTTCTATTTGCAATATTGAAGTATGACATAAGAATTTGGAAAAGAAAATAAAAAGTGACAAAAAGGACCTAACTTTCACCGACTAGGAGAAAGAAATAGAGAATATATTGCCAAAAAAGTCAATGTTGTAAGTATTATGCAACTTTATAAAATGAAAAATGTTGCAAGTAAAAAAAAATATAAAAGTAATAACTAAAGGAATTTCTTTTTTGGAACAGATTTAAGAAAAGGATCTTGTTTCATGATACAAAAATTTAATAGCACTTGAAAAATCTTATTATAAAAATCATGACATGAAAATTGCGATGCAGTCTATCGTCAACTTATTCGTTCCGACTCCGCTACCATTTTTGCCACCCCAATCGAAACCACATTTTCAAACCATGGTAGTGACCCACCATCCGTAAAATCCTAGATCCGCCACTGCGGAGGGGTGTTCCAGGAAAAACCCCCCGGGACAGTTTGATTGTATTTTTGCAGGATATCCGGTAACAAGGCTCTTAGGATTGAACCCTCTCGGTATTTCAGACTCTCAACAACACTCAACTCCTTTGACTAGTTTCTAGATAGAAACAGTTTGGCGTCGTCTGTGGGGATTCTACATCTCAAAGTCATGTACCGAGAGTAACATGGCACCGCGAAGGAAAAACAACCCGAGCTTCACACCTGGGTCGACCAACACCGATCCATTCTTCACAGCATAATGTGATTGTGGAGTCACTTGCTCTGGACGACGAGGGATCCACCCTTCGGAACGAGGAACAACCTATCCCTCGGGATCAATATCCTCCAAACCCACCCCCGATTGTAACTATGGCCGATATCAAAAACATGCAGCGGAGTATGCAGGAACGCATAGCAGGAATCCCATAACTCAACCAAAGAACACATCAACCTAGCCACGGGGGTACTCGGGAGGAGGCCCGAGGTGAGCAACAAGCTCGGGAAGGCCCCGACTCTTACATCCCTAACCGGGATGGGCAGCGAGAGAGGGGAGAAGGACCCCGACATGGTACCTCTCGTCATGTTCAAGACACGGACGCCCGATGAGTAATTGAAGAGAACCTATGACGACGAAAGGAGCAGGATGCCCGAAACATAATCAGCGACAAACGCAAGGCCAATCAAGAGAAAACTCGCCAGGAGGAACAGGCCCACTCTCGGATTCCCCGGAGGGAGCGAGATGGCACCCCTCTTGGTTTAAAAAGGACCGGGGAGAAAGATAAGGGGGACTCGGGACCCCCACGTTACAAGAACCCCGTCCTTGTAAACCGGGGAGTGCTCAATTTCATGACACCCTTCAGTTGGAAAATTATGGAGGTCCCAAACCCTAGCAAGATCAAAGTTCCCCAAATTGAGCAGCACTCAGGGAGTACCGACCCCGATGATCACATGGCAGCCTATAAGGCCCGATGACTGTACAGACAGGCTGTGAGGCGGTCTGGTGCAGATATTTCCCAACAACACTTAAAGGGTTGGCTCTTAGCTGGTTCTTAGGATTATCTCCCGGCCTCATCACCGACTTCTCGGTATTAGAAGCATTATTCCACCAACACTTTATAGCCGAAAGTAGACACAAGTAAACAAGCATCCATTTGATGTCCATGAAGCAGCAAGAACATGAAAGCCTAGCCGACTACATCAAAAGTTTCAATGAGGAATCTTTGAAAATTTCTGACCCCCAAGACGGAGTAGCCTTCACCGCCTTAATGTCGGGACTCTGGCCGGGAAAATTCAGTTAGTCACTGGCATAGAATGAAGTCACGACATTCACTGAGATGATGACTCGGGCTCAGAAGTTGATTCAAGCCTCGGATATTTGCAAGCCAGTGGTAAAGAAATTGAAGAAAAGGAAAGAGGAAACCAACAAAAACCGAAGGGAGATCTACTTAGATCTAAAGCACAAGTTGGTTTTACCCAACCCTCCTCCCATGAAGACGTCGAAAGATAGAAGACATCAACACTTTGGTGCAAATATCACCGAGAGTGTGGGCACACCACCAAGGACTGCCGGAAGATGAAAAAAGCCCTGGATCATCATGCTGATCAAGGAAAACTAAACAGCTACCTTAAGCACTCTCGGCAAGAGAAAGGAATAGAGAAAGAAGCACGAAATGATAGCGATAACACCGAAGGGTTTGTCCGGGTCATCGCAGGGGGCTACGCCTCGGGAGGCCTAACCGGCCGAGCCCGCAAGGCCCACCTTCACGCCATCAAGCATCAATTATTGGAGATCGATCCGACAAGGATGGGCGGTCCTGTCATGACGTTTGGGGAGCCTGACCGGCAAATACATACCCCTCATGACGACCCACTCGTCATTGAGATGAAGATCGTCGATTCCAGAGTCAAGAGAATTCTCATCGATAGTGGCTCATCAGCCAATATCATCACCCTGGACTGCTTGCAAAAGGTCAAGTACACCGAGAAGGACGTAACTCCGACCAGTCAGCCACTGATAGGCTTCGGGGAAGGATATGTATACCTTTTCGGGTTCATCAAGCTGCCAGTAAAACTCGGTTAGAGGGGAAAAGGTAATAACCTACTAGTTGACTTCCTGGTGGTAGATACTGCACTACCTTACAGCGCCATCATGGGTCGACTCTCAATGAACAAAATCTAAGTAGCCATCTCGGTGTACCAACTCCTTAAGTAGTACGAGACAGACGATGGCCAGGTAGGGAAGATTTATGGAGACCAACAGACAGTTGGAGAATGTTATACAAATAGTTTCAAGAAAACTACATCAGAAGAAGAGCATCCGAGAAAGAGGAAGAGAGAAAGTCCCGAATGTAATCCCAACTGTCTCGGGATTTACCTCTTGGAAAACTCTAAGTTGTACGAGCGTCCCCAACCGGTCGAGGATGATGAAGAAGTGGTAATAAATGCGGAACTCGGGCACAAATTGAGGATTGGCACCAGCACCAGTCCCGAGTTTAGGAAAAGCTGATCAAGACCCTACGCGACCACAAGGACGTGTTCGCATACTCCGCATTAGACATGCAAGGGCTAGATCCAAGCTTTGCTTGCCATGAGCTGAACATAAAAGAAGGGTTTCGACCTATCAAGCAAAAGCTCGGGCATCAAGCGCCGGAGAGGAATGCGGCAGCAGCCACACGGGTTAAGAAGCTATTAGAAGCAGAAAATATTAGAGGAATGATAATACACAAAATGGTTGGCCAATGTCGTCCTGGTAAAGAAGTCTAGCGGAGCCTGGTGCATGTGTGTCGACTTCACCGACTTGAACAAGGCATACCCGAAAACAACCAGCCCCTGCCAAAAATTAATAGACTGGTTGACTCAACTGCCGATCACGAGTTGCTCAGCTTTATGGATGCACACAGCTCAGATCCCGATGGTGGAAAAGGACCCGTGCACACAACTTTCGTCACTGCCCAAGGCATGTACTGCTGCAAAATGATGCTCGTCGGGCTAAAAAAACGTAGGGGCAACTTATCAGCCAGCTATCAACAAGGTCTTTGCAGAGCAACTCGGAAGAAATATCATGGTTTATGTCGACGGCATGGTCGTCAAAAGCAAAAAAGAAGCAGATCAGATTGATGACTTGGCAGAATCACTCGCACTCTACGACGTCATGGCATGAAGTTGAACCCGAACAAGTGTGTTTTCTGGGTGGGGGAAGTGTCTCGAATTCTCGATGGACGAAAGAGGAATCGAGGCTAATTCCGATAAAATCAACGCAGTTTTAAACATGACCTCACCCCGGAATGTAAAGGAGGTGCAAAGGCTGACGGGATGCGTAGCAGCCCTCGGTCGCTTTCTATCCCGCTCAGTCGACAAAAGCCTGCTGTTTTTCAAAGCACTAAAGAGGAAGTAGTTCGAGTGGGATGAAGAAGCAGAGCAAGCACTCCAACAGTTGAAGCAACATTTGGTTACCTTACCCAAGCTAATATATCCCTTGCCGGGGGAAACGCTCTACATTTACCTGTCGGTGTCCGAGTACGCCCTTAGCGCATTTCTCGTTGCTGATAGAGAAGAAGCTCGAGACCCATTTACTTCATCAGTCACGCATTAAGGGGTGCTGAAGGGAAATGCCGTCAGATTGAGAAGATGGTGTTTGCACTAGTCATGACCAGTAGGAAATTAAAACCTTTACTTTCAGGCTCACCCCATCAAAGTCCTCACCGTACAACCTATCAAAAAGGTAATTCATTGAGAGCGGGAATCACTCGACTCGAAAGTGAGAATGGGTCGACCAGCTAGCAGACTTCGGGCTAGAATACGATCCTCGGCGAGCAATCAAGGCCCAATCTTTAGTAGAGTTCATCAGTGAATGTAGCTTTTGACCAGTCGAGACTGCGGAAAAAGAGTCGTGGGAGTTACAAGTAGATGGGTCTGCAACAAAAGCTGGAAGTGGCGCAGGGCTGGTAATCATACCCTCGGTCGGGGAAAAAATGGAGTACACCATTAAGTTCGGTTATTTAGCTTCCAACAATGAAGACGAGTATGAAGCACTGATCCTAGGCCTCCAAATCTACCTTGCCTCGGGAGCACAGTCTGTGATGGCCAAATCCGACTCCCGATTGATCGTCGGACAGGTCTGACGGAAATACGAGGCCAAGGAAGATAACATGAGGATGTACCTCGACAAAACTCAAGAGTTAATCAAATAGTTGTCCATATTCAACATTCATCATCGCCCGAAATCTGAAAATCAACAGGCAGATGCCCTAGGCCGAATGGCGAGCTCGGCTTAAGGGCTGACCCCTCGGACTATAATGTGGGAATCCTCGGCCAACCCAACATCAACTCTTTGCAAGTGCACACCGCCAACCGATCCGACTCATGGATGGAGGATATCATATCCTTCCTGGGAGACTACATATTGCCTTCGGGAGAAAAAGAGGCCGAGAACTTGAAAAGAAAAGCGGACTGGTTTACCTGGCACAAAG
This sequence comes from Beta corolliflora, assembly GCA_947648045.1. Taxonomy (NCBI): domain Eukaryota; kingdom Viridiplantae; phylum Streptophyta; class Magnoliopsida; order Caryophyllales; family Amaranthaceae; genus Beta; species Beta corolliflora. The sequence continues at coordinate 102,587 of CANSZD010000186.1, read as the reverse complement.
GCCACCTCTACAAGAAGTCCTACACTCACCCTCTACTTAAGAGCATTACACCCTTCGATGGAAATTATATCCTTCGGGAAATACATGAGGGAACTTGCAGCAGCCACCAAGGGGCTAGGACAATAGCCGGAAAACCACTTAAAGCCAGGTACTACTGGCCTACCCTCAAGCATGATGCAGCAGAGCTTGTAAAGAAATGTCCCAACTGCCAGCTCCATGGGGATATTCCTCGGGCTCTAGCCAACCCCTTAACTATCATTCAAGCAAACCTATCCTTCGACAAATGGGGAATGGACCTACTAGGTCCTTTTCCAGCAGCCTCAGGACAGAGAAGGTTCCTATTGGTACCCATACACTACTTTACTTAGTGGATGGAGGCTGAGCCTTTAGCATCAATAACTGACAACCAAATCCAGAACTTCATTTGGAGGAACCTCATCACCCGCTTCGGGGTTCCGAGAACTTTAGTCTCGAATAATGGACGACAATTCAATAGCGGCCCTACCCAGGATTACTTTTCTGGGTTTGGCATCCAGATAAGGTTCTCGGCTGTTTTCCGAGCCCAGACTAATTGCCAAGCTGAGAAAGCCAACAAAGTTATGCTAAATGGGATCAAAAAGCCGCTGGAAGGCGCCAAGGGGGCCTGGATTGATGACCTCCCAGGAGTACTATGGTCAGCAAGGACCATAGTTAAAGAAGCAACCGGACATTCGCCCTTCAGCTTAGTTTATGGCCGTGAGGCCATCCTACCGGTAGAAGTCGGTATGCCTTCCCCTCGGATTATTTTCTATAACATCGAGCAAAACGAAGAAGAGAAGAAGGTCAACCTCGACTTACTCCCCGAATCTAGGGGCAACTCCCTACTCAGATCAATTAGCAACAAGCAGCGCATCACAAAGCAGTTTAACCTTTGGGTTAAAGCAAGACCTATCCATGTGGGAGATTGGGTAGTAAGGAAAGTGGAGGCCATGGGGCTGGAACATCTGAAGGGCAAGTTAGGGCCCAAATGGGACGGCCCCTACAGAGTGACTCAAGTAATCAAGTCGGGAACTTACCGACTTGAATCACCCGAGGGCATCCCCCTTGCCCGACCTTGGAATTCCGACAACCTCAAGAGGTACTATATTTAAGCAATCTTGTCATTTGGCGGAGTGTTAGCCATTATTTTTCTTTCTTGTTAGACACAACTCGGGGCTGTAAGTTGTACCCCATATCTATAAATGTACTCTTTCAATTATGAATGAAAGTTAGCCATGTTCTGAAAGAAACACGGGTTTCACAGTTGCATCAAAAAAGGCGAAAAACTCGGAAAAAATACCACAATTTGGCAGAATAGTCAAATTTTCATTCATTTGCAAAAAACATACAACCTAAGAATCTCGAGAACATACTCTCAGGGACTGGAAGTTCTAAATAAAAAGAAAATACAAGCAAGCATCAGGAAGAAAGAGCATAGCATTGTAGACACCAAATTTTGAACCCCCTTTTTCGGATAAATAAAGATTTTGAAAAGAAATAAAAATAACAAAAATCACCATGTATCATGGAGCGCGCGCCCCGGAGTACGAGTTTCATTCCGTCGCACGATTTTCCATTTTTGCGTATTAGTCATGCAGTTTCGGCTTAGAAGTATAACTTTCGTGAGTCGTAGTCAATAACTACAACCACCATTTTAATAAAATGATTCGTAGTATAATCATGCTCGTCTTTATTAATTTGACGAGTTTTCGTTAATTGTCTTAAGTTAGTCTTTCGGAAAAATGAAAAACGAGTCGCGGTAAGGCGTCGGGATTTTAGCCGTATCCCAAAACCGGCATTAATCAGTTTTCTTGATGGTCAAGTCATTGTTCATTGGATAAAGAATAAAAAAATATTCTTTATCCACTAAACACATCCTTTATCCATTAGTTAGAAAAAATGAATCATGAAAAGATGTGAGAATAAGAATCAAATCCCATGTGTAAGAGGGGGAAATCTGGATTTTTTCCGGAAGAATCAAGTGTGCGCCAAGCACACAATCATGCGCTAGACGCATGATTGTGCGCCTAGCGCACAAGCATGCTCTGCGCCAGACGCAGATCCTTGCGCCAGACGCAGATCCTTGCGCCTAGCGCAAGGCGGCGCAGCTTCCTGCGTTAGGCGCAGCGTTCTGATTAGTTTTAGGTTGCACGTTTTTCGATGCATTTTTTTACGTATTATGATGTTTAGGGAAGAATATTTTCTGAAAATCTGATTTTGCCTCATTAATGAGAAAATAAGAATATTTGTGTTTCCAAAGAGATTTGATGATGTCATTAGGGTGAGGTCATTAGAGTGATGTCATTAAGGTGATTAAGGATGAAGAAAATAAGATTTTTTGGGTGAAAAATCTGATTTTCTACCTCTTTGAAATCCTACTTCACCTCCTTCATTTTTCTATAAATACCTTCCTTTTTTCCACTTCAAAACCAAGTTGAAAAGAGTTCAACTTAATTTCACTAATTCTCTCATCTTCTCTACTCCATTTCTCTAAAGAAATCACACTTCAAAAATAAAGAAAGTAAAAGTTAGTAAGATAATTAGTAAGTAAAGAAGTTCATTAAAAGAAGAAAAAACACAAAAAAAAGAGTTTAAGTTAGTAATTAAGAGAATTTAGAAACTCACTTAGAAATTAAGAAATCACAAAAAAAAGGTAGAAAAATTGGCAAAAAGGAAGTGCATCATTGAGCTAGCAAGGTAAAGTGGAAACACTTGTTTATTTTTTATCTTCTTAATCATCTACTAACTTTTTTCTTGTTTTCTTCTTATCATTTTTTTAATCATTGGAGTGATTTGGGTATGTGGAAGTCCTAATAGGTTCCCAACCTTAAATCACCCCACCTAGAATAGTCACCTTTAATGGGGTGACTCTTTGGAAAAATTGTGATTATGTGATTTTTCCTTAATCAAGTTGTTATTCATCAATAAAAATGTTTTCATAAAAAAATTCAAGACAAGTTGTGTATAAACATCTCCATAAAAAAAGAAAATGTGATGCTGTATTTATAATCAGTTTTAATTTCGTACTATATTTCATTTTTGGTCTGTATTATTAGATTAGTTTATAGGATTTAATATTGTTTCTATGAATTGTATGATGTTTCCAGCAAAGGGGCTTTGGAATTTCTAAAAAAAGAATTTTGTATAAATAATTAAAAATCATACAACTTTTTTGTGCAAAACTGATTTTGTCCAGTACCACCTAAGTTTGTTTTATCAATAAAGTTTAAAATAAAATCATTTAGATAAAACGAAAAAATCAAGTTTGAAGAAAACATCAGTAGATTTTCAAAAATATAAAAATCATGTTCATATGAATTTTATACAATTTTACATCATTTTTACAAAACCATTCATGTAAATCACTAAATTCCAGAAAATTGATTTTCCTTTCAGTTAAGGAAATGAAACATAAAAGGTCTTAAAAGTGTCCAATTCAAGTGAAAATTTTCAGTCTAGTTCTTCATAGTGTCTAGAATGTTCATACTAAAATTTACTTCAAAATAAGTTTAATAAGTTGGATCTCAAAGAACAAATTCAATAAAGGTCCTGTTTTGACCAGTTTGGACATAAAATTAATTATAATTTAATTTGTCACTAAAAACTTGTTAAATTTTGGCACAACATAAAGGACTCACTGATATATCCATATATATATCACATTCTCAATTTGACTCTTTCTATAGAAAGTTATGCTTTTTGTAATTCAGTGAAAGAACAAAAGTGTAATCTGGAAAATGAAATAAAGTGATTAACTCAACTTTCATAAAAAAAATGTTTTCTTTTCACACGAAAATGTTAATTAAAAGTCATTAAATTTTAAGTTTCTCTTAAAATGGCTCATTTCATCATGTAAATAAAAATCAATAAAAACTGTCATAAAAATCAAATCAAAGAAATTAATTAATCTTTAACTTTCACAAATTAACAAATTCACAAATAAATATGAATTTCAAAGCCCATTCAAGGAGGTGAAGATCAAGGAGCATCATAGTGAAGATCAAGATTGAAGATTTGTATAGATCATAGATTTTGTATATATTGCTGTAATAATAGTTTTTTTGTAAATAATTATTGCATCACTCAATTAATCAAAAAAAATGGAGATGTTTATGCATAATGTTCATAAATAATTTCACAATTCTTTTTAATAAAATGAGCAACTAATGTTACAAAGGTTGCATGTTGGGCCCAATATGTCATAGTACATAAATCATATGACCCAATCTCAATTAAGAGGAAAAATTGCAAATCTAACTAAGTTAAATTGTATGATGATCCATCTTACATTTTAAAAATGTGTTCTCCATATTCAAATCGATTAATCATATAATTTGACATAATTAGATTGGTAATTATGATCCCCGAATTGATTTTAAGCTATTTCACGTGTCTCGCTTGAAATGGCCAAATTCCAATTAGCCAAACACAATCTCCCAAATTTGATCTCAAATTGATCATTTCTCTCTAAATGACTTAATAATCTTCAATCAAGATTATTTCTCAAAAGCCTTCAAATTAGGAAGCAAACTTCTAAGACCTCTTGAAAATCATAAACGTGATCACTATTAACGTGATTATTTCAATCCTCGATTAATCGCTAATTAGAGCGGTTAACTTAAATTTCTTTTAATCACTAATTAAGGTGATTATCTCCAATCATTATTTAATCACTAATTAGAGTGATTATCTTAAACCCTAATAATCGTTAATTAGGACGATTATTCTTCTCATTTAATTACTAATTAGAGTGATTATCTTAAATCTTAATAATCGTTAGTTAGGATGATTATTCTTCTGATTTAATCACTAATTAGAGTGATTATCTTAACCTTAATAATCGTTAATTAGGACGATTATTTTTCTCATTTAATCACTAATTGGAGTGATTATCCTAAACCTTGAATAATCACCAATTAGGGTGATTACCTTATAACTTCATTCTTAATCACTAATCAAGGTGATTATCTTTCCTTTTAAGTTTAATCACTAATTAGGGTGATTATCTTAACCTCTATTTTTAATCACTAATTAAGGTGATTATCTTAATCCTTCATATTTTATAACTAATTAAAGTGATTATCGTAATCCCATTTCAATCACTAATTGGAGTGATTACCTCATTTCAGATAGATTTGTTTAATTCTAAAGGTGAGTTATTCATAATCTATTCCATCCTCTTCTTTCCCCAGTGGAATTGGCCATTTAGGGTGAGACACAGGCTCGAACTACGACGGTTTTGATCCATGAGTGGATTCCAATCCCGCAATGATTGGTACGTAGTGCAACTTCAGTGTTCAAACCTACCATGTACAAATGATATATTGGTCCTAAATAAAAGTGGTTAATGTGTATATGTGCAGATTATGTGATTTTCTTTCTTTTTAATAGCCATTACTTTAAAATGGATAATAACGCATTTAGTAAAAGCCCGTTCTATAGAACGGAAGAGGAGACGAGTTCCAGACGTTCGCACCTCTTAACCTAAACCCCGAACCCTATCTCATGGTATGAAAGACCAATTTTCAAAAAAGCCTTATCCATATGAAGTCATCATCGTTTTAAATGATATTTCTTAAAATTGATTTTAAAATGATTTATTAAATAAATCTATCCCTATTCAAAAATTAATAGGGTGGCGACTTCTAAGTTTTCAAAAGCTCATAGTCCAATGAGAGACTTTCGTGGGATTTAGACCGTTAATTAAGACAGTAAAAAATCGGATACCACAGGCTGGCGACTCCACTGGGGATCTGTACTTCCACTTGAAGAATAAGAGGTTTAAACCTGAACAATGCGCTATTTTCCATATGTATATACAATAAAAAAGAAAAGTTAATCATGGCTATTCACCATTTAATTTTTGTATATAGCATGCTTATGTGAAAATTACGTGTGCTTGGTAGTTTATCGATCCATACACGTGCACTCTTTTTAACCATTTTCTTATTAGGTCTGATACCTCTGTCGATTGGCAAGGGTCAGAATTCTTGAATGGCAAATTAATGAATTAAGGACGTAAAACCTGCATCCGCGAGCTATTGCGACAGGCTCTGTTAGGAGCGTCCACCCTCGATGGACACAATGGAAGTGACTCGAGGCCACTTTAACATAATCTCTCCTTAAATGAATCACCTTTTAGTTGACTTCTAGGACACAAGGATCAATGCACAAATGTCCTTTATTTATTTCAGTTATTGAATAATGTGAAAAAACTTTCAAAAAAAATTCCTCAGTCCGTTTTCAGTCGTCAATATTTCGGTAATCATTAAGTATAGCTGAATTGCTGCTGAAATGATTATTGAAATATTAAGAGTATTTTTGTTTATTTATCACAAGATTCATGTAAAAAAAATGTGTGTGCTCACCCATTTTCAAAAAACTCACATGTACATCATTCAAATTGGTTTTACAAAAAACAAAATTGATTTTTTTTTTTAAAAAAAAAAATAAAAATTTTTAGTTTTGAAAATATGATCCCAAATAAAACAAAAGTTTGAAAAGTTGAAAAATAAAAAGAGTCATAATCACGGGTTCAAAACGTGTCATGTTTAGGAATTAGAATGTAATTAAAACGTGGTTTCAAAATACAAGAAGTCTAGTCTAAAAAAAAGAGAAAAAAATTTGTCAAAAGGGATAATTTTTTAAAATAAAAAAAAAAACATAAAAAATTTTGTCAAAAGGGATAATTGTGTTAAAAAAAAAGGAGGATTCCTCCATTTCCTGCTAAAAAAAAACATATAAAGAAAAATTCATTAGTCATTTATTAACGTTGTTAGTATGTACATTTCAAGTACTTCACATTAAAAAAAAAAAAAAAAAAGGAGAAAACTGAAACCTACATCATTTCACAATGTCTGATTCTGTAAAGCAAATTCAGACTAAAGCTTCAGCAAAGGGCAAAGGCCGTTGGAGGTCTATTAATCAAATCTATGCTGACACGGAAGAATCTTTGGGAACCATGTACAGTCGTCTGAAAAGACAGGGTCTTTTAGAAGCGAAGCATCACTGTTACACTTTGCCACCGCTAGGGGTGAACATGGGATTATACTGCAACTTTTGCCATCAGTATGGACACGAAACAGACCGGTGTGTTGACCTTCGGCATGCCATCCACCAGCTAATAAAAGATGGAAAAATTCCCATTCATCCATCATGGGTACCCCCAATTGTGTCCTTCACTAAGGCTGATCTTCCCAAGGAACTGGATCCTCATCAAGCTTTATACATCACTTTGAAATGCAATGGGCGAGAATTGACTAATGTATTAATAGATGATGGATCGGCACTTAATGTTTGCCCCAAAGGAACGCTTTATGAGTTAGGGTATAACAGCACGTTATTAAGCCCTACTGATACAGTATTGGGAGCATATGACAATTCTTTAGGGAGGACAATAGGAATGATTAATCTTCAATTGAGATATAAAGACTAGATTTGTGATGCAGATTTCATAGTTGTCGAAGCTTTAACCTTATTCTCTTTGTTGTTGGGGCGACCATGGCTCCATGTGAACAAAGTCGTTGCCTCTCTTGCACACCGAAAACTCAAATGCCCAACAACCTCGGGAACAATAACCATCCATGGGAATCCGACACGACCAAGAAGTATCACCTCTGCAACGCCAACGGTAGAAGATGAAATAGGTCCTCGGAATGGTTCCCTCACTCCCTGCATGCTAGAGAATAACGTTCCTTCAATACCCCAAGGATCCAATTCAGAAGCCATTTCCACTATCCCAATGACAATTGATCAACTCATCGCTTATGCCGACATCTGTTGTGCTCAGAATATGCCAATAGGACCTCTCAACACAGATCAGGCTTAAACCACCTTTGCCATAACCTTCTTTGATAAAGATCTCCCCGATAACCCAGTTCATAACAATGCTTTGTACATTGCTGTTGATCACAGTGCCAGACATATCAAAGGTGTAATGGTCGATAACGGAGCTTCTGCCAATCACTGTTTCCTCGGTACCCTTAAATGGCTCGGGTGTCCCCCTCCCCAAGGAGAAACCTCAATAGGAACCATGGTTGCATATGATGGTTCCAAGCGGGAGATTATGGGGTCAACAACTATGATCTTGCGTATCGAAGCTGTCATACGAAAGGTGGACTTTATGATTATCGATTGCGAAGCTCCTTTCACAATGTTGTTGGGACGACCGTGGCTCCACGAAAATCATGCTATCATCTCGATGTTGCACCAAAAAGTAAAAATGGTAACTCCGCACGGAGTAATCACCATTCCATGCGATATAGCCATGGGAGCAGCAATGCAAAAATCTCACATATCTCATGTGTGTCACTTAAATCATGAACAGAACGGCAAGGATTCCGTAGGAACTAAATCAAATATGCCGCCCCACAAACTGGTAAAATCCTATTTCCACTGGCCTATTCCCGAGGAGGATCTTGATCAACCGAATTGGGTACCGGATATGAGAGAAGTTAAGAGAATTGAAGAGAAGTTTCATTGGCTATACAAAGAAACATGGGCCGTTCAGTGTGAGGGAAAAGAAAGTCCAGCACACAAAGTTGCCGCCATCCAATCTATCATGGAACCCTATATATTCCTTGATGAAATTGATTATGAAACAAGAGCCTCTTGCATGCTGGTGTGCAAGGCTTTGACATCATGGCTCCTCAGCCGAGAAGACAACCCCTTATATGTAAAGAAGAAGAAAGAAAGGTGGGACAAACGTCTTCAAACAGGAGAACACATGGCTTGACGCCCGGCAAACTGAAGTCTGAAAAGTTTAGGAAGTACCTTATTCATTTAATCGCTTTTATATTGTTTTTTGTAGGTAGAGCTATGTGCGGCTTGATCCCCTAAGAAAAAAAACAAAAAAAAAAATGAAAAAAATAAATTTAATGTTGTAATGCATCTATCTTAGATTTCTCTACTATGTAATGTACTAAAAGGGGTACGTAGGCAACTCATTTCCTGAGTGCAGCTGCAAAAAAAATAATATGTAAAATTTCAGTTTTCAATATATCATAACTACGTTGGGTCTGATTCTCCATTCAAAAAAAAATCATCACAAGAAAAATCTCTTCCCCAATTCCAAATCCACTCATGGAGATACGTAGGCAACCTTCGGGTGCGGCCCCTTTTGCATTTAATATTTTCTTTTGTGGTTTCAGCGCTTAGAAGCAACCAATATATACGTGCAGATCACTACATAGAAGAACGATATCTGGGGTATTATAATCTGCCAATATAGGGACACAGGCCTCGTTATACCTCTTTTCTCTTATTTCTGTAGTAGTAGGAAATGGAAGGATATTATCAAATTGATTTTGAAAAACGTTTGTGTATTATCCCAAAAAAAAATGAGCCTAAAAAGTGGAAGTTTAAATAAAAAGTCCAAGTCTAAAAAAAAAAAGAGAATAACAAGTCAAAGAAATCTAATGAAAAATCTCAAAACAAATGATAGAGTCAAGGTTTTACACCTTTTAATAAATGATAACTGAAATTGGGGTAAAAAAAAGAGAGAGAATTTTCAAAGGTTTCATTTTTTTCATTCCCTGCAAAAACGAAAAAAAAAGAAAAAGAAAAGAAGAAACGAAGTTTGGATAAACTTCTGTACTAAATTTTCATCTCATTTCACAGGAACTTTGCCTGGGCCCGCTCAGGATCTAGGCTAATTCGCCGAAGTTCTGACCATAGTGAACGTTCTCTGTCAGTAATACTGTCATCCTTGTCTACACCAGCTGCATTCTCTGCTACACGTCTCAACAACATGTCTGAAATTCCTAACAACGAGCACCAACATAACTCTACCCCTCAACCTGATCCAATGATTGAGCTCCGAGGATTCGTCCAGGCCATGCTTGGCCGACAGGATAACATTGAGCAAACTGTGTTGGGCATAATGCGTCAAAGCACCCAGATGCCTCTTCCTCCTCCTCCTCCTCCGAAGTCGAAAGTAGCTTCGCCTTTTCATCTTGAGCCTCTGAACAATGAGAGAGAAATTCCCACTAAACTCGAGGAAGAAGTAGTCAAGCTTAAAGAAGTCTTAAAAGGCATGACTAAAGCTTAACCATGGATGGATATTCATGGATTAACTCTTTTCCCGAAGGCACGACTACCCCATGGTTTCAAAATGCCTAATCTGACAAAGTTTGATGGGACCGATAGCCCCACTAATTTCCTGAAAATGTATGTAAGGGCAATGAGTCCCTGGGGAGTGGAATAATCTTTGATGGCCCAACTATTTCAGCAATATTTAGATGGTGCTGCAGCACATTGGTTCCTCAACCTTGAAAATACAAAGAAATCCACTTGGGCTGACATAGTCAAAGAGTTCTCAAACCAATACAAGTATAATGAAGAAATTGATGTTACTAGAAGGGATCTGGAGACTACTTCTCAAAACCTTAATGAGACATTTTCTTCATTCATCACTCGATGGAGAAACAAGGCTTCTAAAATGATGAGTAGGCCTAATGAGGAGGAACAGCTGCAAATGGTTGTGAAGAACTTTCTTCCTGTCTATCAGAAGCATATGGCATACCAATATTTCCCGACTTTCAAAGCTTTGATTGCTACGGGAACTCTAGTTGAGGATGATGTGAAAAGGGGAGACATCAAGAAAGATGAACCTACTGGCGGCACTACTTATAATGCAAAGTTTGGAAATAACAAAAGAACTCCAAACAATGATTCCACAGCTCCTAAGACAATTAATGCGATCCATGCCATTGGCGCGTCGTCTGCATTCCAGTTGCGACCACAAAGGAACTTTACTCCTTTGAACATGACTTATTCCCAAGCTCTCCCCAAATTAAAAAAGGCCAATCTCATTCAACCCTTGAATCCACGCCCACCTCCTAAAAATCCTTACCCTGGTTATGACCCAAATCAAAACTGTGAATACCATCAAAGCCCGGGGCATAATACTGAAAACTGCACGGCTCTAAAGCATCAAATTCAAAACCTTGTGGATGATGGAAAACTTTCTCTGGGATCCATCTCCAATAAACCAAATGACTCTTAGCCTAACATCACAAAAAAATCCCTTCCTAATCATAAACCCTCATTCGCCATTAATGCCATCTCTGCTACTTCGGACAGATGCGATCCAATTCAGTTAATCCGCAAGACAGTTCCTCAAATGTATGAAATGTCGATAGCCGTAGGTTACAAGTGCCTGGTCTATGACTATTCCACTCAAGAAAAAGTCAAAATGATGCCTTGTAAAGACCCCAGCTTCACTCTCAACAAAGATCCATTCTCTAACATGTGTGGAACTTTGGATTATGATGGTGCCTTCTTCATTTTGGACTCTGATGTTGATGAAGATGCCTCTTCGATCTTAACAATTGTGGAGAAAAACACTGGAGGACATTCCACCACACCAAATACATACCGGGGCCCCATCTGCCTCGATGATCTTAGTGATGAGCAGTACGTGGATATATCTCATTTGACTAGAGCAGGTCGCCATTTTAAACCATCCCATTTGGAGGATGAAAATCCTTTGAAGTTATTGATAAGGAAGGAAAAGGGCAAAGAGCCAATGACAGAGGAAAGTAACAAAGAAGATGATGCTATCAAGCGCATGAAAGAAGTAAATGCTAATGTTTCCATCTGGAAATTGTTAATGCATTCCCAGCCTCATAGGGTTGTTGTTCTAAAGCATCTTAATGAAGCCTCTATAAGCTCTTCTATAACACCTGACCAGATGGTGCGGCTCATTCATGGGGTAGATCGAACTCTCATGTTCACAGACAATGATCTCCCTGACAATATCAACCACAACAATTCATTACACATCACTATACGTTGTAATGGATGGGAGATACCTAGGGTGTTGATCGACAATGGCTCCGCAATCAATGTTTGCCCTCTGCGTGTGCTAATAAGACTTGGGTATTCAAAAGAAGATCTGGTACCATCCAACCAGGTGGTCAGAGCATATGATAATGCTAAGAGAGAAGTACTGGGTTTAATCAGCCTCCTCATTGAATGTGGCCCCGGGGCAAGGAAGGTGGAATTCATGGTCATTGACATACAAGCCTGTTTTAACTTCTTATTAGGAAGACCATGGCTGCATGAAAATAGAGCAGTAGCCTCTACTCTACATCAGAAGGTAAAGCTTCTCACTGATCAGGGTGCTGTGACTATTTCTGGTGATCCAGAAATTATAACCATCTCTAACGCCGGAAAATCGGTATTGTATCTGAACGAAGTAGAGGGCACTAGGTTGGATGGTTATACTATCCACTGCATTCTAGCAGCACCTGAAAATTAATGGATGAATGAGGTTCCAACAGCCACACCGGATGAAAGTGATGAAGAAACAGAACCAGAATATAGTGAGAATGACGAGGAAGAAATAGGAGTTCCGAGCATCGGCACTCATAATACGTCAATTGAAGCACAGGAGGAATCCTGTGTCGGCAATCCTCAAGATGATGATAATGACTCGAAGAAGAGATCTAGGACAGATGATTTTGATCTGGACTTTAATGTAGTGGGTCCTATCCGAGAAGTTCACACCGAAACACTGATTCTCTTTCCAGGATATCATCATGAAGATCACTATCGTGAATAACCCAAGTTCCGGAAATTTGACGGGAATGGTGATCCTTTTGTCCACTTAGTGGGATTTGTGAATGCCTTGCATCCATGGGGCATACCAGTGGAAGATTTCCCCATGCTGTTTGACAAGAGTTTAGAAGGACCAGCTCTGCACTGGTACTATTCTTCAGATATTGTGGATAGGGCTAGTTGGGAAAATGCTAGCCAAGCTTTTATTAATTGGGCTCTCGAACATAAACAGACTGACGTCAAGAAGTTCAAGCTAGTCACTTTGCTTCAGAGTGCCTTAGAAACCTTCTCGCACTTTTGTTCGAGATGCACTCATATCCGCACACAACTTCGTTTCCCTATAACTGATCGGGAATTCATGCTCATATTGCTGCGGAACCTGAACGATTTCTATTATCGTCACATGGTTACAATCAAATACACCTCCCTCAGCTACATGGAACAGCATGGCTTTGACATCGATGCTCTGAAATTGCAAGAAAAACGGCCCCGAGAAAATCTTGAAACTCCCAATACAAATCCAAGGGTTTATGCTAAGATGGATGAACCATTCAGTATGGTGTATGATCGTCTTCGGAGGCAAGGCATACTTCAAGTTCCAGCGCATGTGCACTGTTCACCCCTTCCTGGAACAGACATGAGTAAATTCTGCTATTATTGTCGTTAATTTGGGCATGAAACTGATCGATATCGTGACCTTTACTACAAAGTGCAAAGCCTGATTGATCGAGGCATCATTAGTCCAACCCATAAGGAAGTGCGCATAAGAAAAGTATCGGCGCGCCCTCAACCTCAATCCCAAGTTGATATCTTCCGCAAATTAGTCGAGCAGGGTCGGATACATCCACTTCCTAGACGCCCAGGCGCAAGTCCCGTGGGATCAAATCTCCACAAGTACTGCCAATATCATCAGTTGCATGGTCACGACACAAACCAATGTCATGCTCTCAGCTGTCGCATCAAGCAAATCACCAACATAGCTCTTGTTTATCGCAAAGCTATTTGACCATCTCACAGAAGGAGAAAAATCTTCGGTAAAAGTCCTGTAGGGGGTTAGCCCATTAAAAAAAAATCTTTTAGCTTGTTAGTATCAGAGAACTACGTGCAGCTTGAATCCCCATTATCACTTACACTTGCACTGCGTGATCACTCCACCTATGTAACACCTGGGGTACGTAGGTAGCTCAATATGAGTGCAACTGCTTTATTAAATAAAAAACTTTAGTTCTTTCTAAAATAACGAACTACGCTGAGTCTGATTCCCCATCTAATGCACTTGGAGCAATGGGGATATGTAGGCAACCTTCGAGTTCGACTCAAATATATTAACCATTGTATTTCAGGCAATGTGATCAGAATTCAAGATGCCACCATCACAGGAGCAATTTCGAATCTTCGAATTGACGCATCAATGGGGATACAGGCCCTAATCTCTATATTTTCTGTCTTTGTTCAAATATTAAGCAGGGAATGGAAGAATGAAAAAATCTATTTTCAACCCCAATGACAGTAAAGTCATTTAAAAAGGTCAAAATAAAGTCAAAAAATAAAAATAAATAATAAATATAAAAAAGCAAAATTGCGAAGGTGGACTATTCCAGTCAAAATATGGCAAAGTTGTTTTCGAAAATTTTCTTTACTCTGCAATGCATTCTGCAATATGTAGCCTTCTTTTCTTTTCTTTTAATTCTTTTTCTCTACCTTTAGGTCCAAAAAAGAAGAATTTTGTCCCTTCTCTAAGGATGACCAATTACCGTCAGAAAACAAACACCTCAGCCATATCCACAAATGCGGTCCAAGAGCCTGTCTGGATTGCCATGCAACCTCTGTCCAAAGGATTTCAAATTATGATGAAGATAAGTTATACTCAAGGAGCCGGATTAGGGCGTGATGGTAGGGGAATGAAGCAACCAATCCCCGTAATAGACAAGCAGAACCGACATGGATTAGGATATGATCCGGGCAGCACTTCTCAAAACATGAAAAAACCTTCTTCTACCCTCAATGGTCAGTTCATCCTGCAAGGAGATACTGAGCCATACTATGAGTTTCCAGAACCTTGGCTTAGTAGGAAAGAACAGAGGATTTTACCGGGATTGGAAATATTCTTCAATGAGGCTAGAAATCTTGACTTAATCGAAAGTTGGTTTGTCCGAGAACAAAACATGAAAAAAGAAAATGACTGGGTGGATAATCTGGAACATGGAGTCCTTAAGAAGCTTTTCACTTTTGAGTCCGCTGAGGAAGGGGATTTTGACCCGGTGTCTTTGATGATACCTTTTAGCGAAAGCATTGAACATAGGTGGAGTATTGAGTGTCAGGCAAAAGACGGACCTATAGAATTTTAAATGCTTTTAGGAAACCATCCTCCACATCCATCTCATGAAAATACCTTTTCACCCCTTTCAGATGGATATCACACTGATAGCTCATCTTCCAGCCAATCTACCTTGCATACCCAGTCAGAAGACTCTGATAGTGAGGAAATTGAATGTGAACCTTTATCTAAATACATTTGCATGCAAGATGTTATTTCTGACAGTGAATTTAATAATGATGAATCACTTGATACAACTGAAACATATATAAAGCCCATGGAAGAATCCATTGTAATCAATATTGGTACAGAAAATGCTGTAAAAGAAGTCAAAATAGGATCATACCTCTCCCCAACTGAACAATCTATGATTATTGCATTATTAAAAGAGTATGTAGATGTGTTCGCATGGTCTTATATTGATATGCCTGGTGTTAATAGAGAAATTGCGGAACATCGCATTCCGTTGAAAGCAAGCCTAAGCTGCAAAAGCTCTGCCGAATGAAGCCAGAGGTTAGTCTGAAAGTGAAAGAAGAAATCCAGAAACAGCTTGATGCCAAATTCATCCAAGCTGTAAAACATCCAAGTTAGCTCGACAATATAGTGGTTGTACCCAAAAAGGATGGGAGAGTTCGGGTATGCATTGATTTTCGAGATTTGAATGTTGCGTCACCAAAAGATTGCTTTCCTCTACCCCACATCGATGTTCTTGTTGATAGTATGGCTGGTCATGCAATGTTCTCCTTCATGGATGGATTCTCAAGGTATAATCAAATACTCATGGCTCAAGAAGACATGACAAAGACATCTTTCATCACTCCATGGGGCACTTTTTGCTACCGAGTTATGCCTTTTGGTCTCAAGAATGCCGGAGCCACATATCAAAGGGCTGCAACCACTATCCTTCATGACCTCATCCACGACATTGTGGAGGTTTATGTAGCTGACATGATTGTGAAAAGTGAAGATCGTGAGGGGCATATTCCTTCATTAAGGTCCTTCTTTGAAAGAATCAGGAAATACAATTTAAGGCTGAACCCTCAAAAATGTGTGTTTGGCGTCACTTCGGGGAAGTTGTTGGGATTCATTGTCAGTCAAGACGGCATCAAAGTGGACTCTGAAAAGGTGAAGGCTATTCAAGAATTACCTCCTCCAAAAACAGAAAAAGAAGTAAGAGGATTTCTCGGCAAAATTCAATATATCAGCAGGTTCATCTCACAACTCACTATGAAATGTGAACCTATATTTAAGTTGCTCAGAAAAGGGGTATCCCATGAGTGGAATGAAGAATGTCAGGAAGCTTTTGATTCTATGAAAGAATACCTTTCAAATCCACCTGTTCTAATGCCACCTAGACTAGGAGAACCTCTGATTTTGTACCTCACTATCACGGAAACGGCTATAGGAGCTCTTTTAGCCCAATATCAAGAGGGAACAAAGAAAGAGGTTGCCATATACTATCTCAGCAAGAAATTCCTTGAGTATGAGACAAGATATACCCCACTGGAAAAAGCATGTATCTTCTTGGTCTATGCCACGAAGAAGTTGAGGCATCACCTTCAAGCTCATACTACGTACTTATCTGATCTCAAGACTTGATCCAATCAAGTATCTGTTTGAAAAACCCATTCTTAGTGAAAGATTGGCAAGATGGCATGCTATGCTTTTTGAGTTTGATATTCAATGTGTCAGCCAGAAATCTGTTAAAGGACGAGCCATATCTGAAGCCCTAGCAGAAGGACCAGTGTCAGGAGATGAATATGATGATGCATTCCCTGATGAGTACTTATTATTCATTAACAGTCCACAACGGTGCATGTACTTTGATGGAGCTTGTAATAGGAGAGGTAATGGAGCAGGGGTTTTGTTAGTAGATTCCGATGGAGTCCATATTTCATTTGCTGTCAAGCTGGATTTCTCCACAACAAACAATACAGCCGAGTATGAAGCCTGCATATATGGAGTAAAGGCCGCCTTGGTAGCAGGGGAAAGACATCTCAATGTGTATGGAGATTCTAATCTCATCATATCTCAAACAATGGGAATTTGGAGGGTTAGAGATGAGAGACTTCAGCTCTACACAGAGTACCTTCAAGAATTAATCCCTTATTTTGATGATATCAGCTTCAAACATCTTCCTCGAGAACAAAGTAGTTTCACTGATGCTTTAGCTAATCTCACTGTTAATTTAACATGGGAAAATGGTACAAAGATCCAGTCAGTTTTAATTGAAGAAAGGAAGGGACCAACAGTGACGGTAGCACAAATTGTCTCCGCGCTGGTTCAACAAGATGATGATGATGTATGGTATAAGGACATCAAGAATTTTCTGGAAACTATGCAATATCCAGACGGAAGTGGCAAGAAGGACCGCATAACTATCAGAAGGCTAGCTGCTCATTTTCTCATACTAAAAGGCAGACTGTATCACAAAGGGTGTGATGGTACTCTGCAACTCTGCGTAAATGACAGCGAAAAGCAAGTCATCATGAAAGAAGTTCATGGAGGGGAATGTGGACCCCATATGAATGGAAGAATGTTGGCTCGTAAAATTTTGCGAGCAGGTTTCTATTGGAGCACTCTAGAAGGCGATTGCATCAGCTTTGTCCGCGCCTACAAGCAATGTCAAATATTTGCTAACCTCAATCATATGACACCTGTGTCATTACATAATATGACTTCTCCTTGGCCGTTTTCAAGTTGGGGCATAGACATAATCGGACAAATTCATCCAAAGGCTTCAAATGGGCATCAGTATATTCTTGTAGCAATTGATTACTTTTCGAAGTGGGTTGAAGCTGCATCATTTTCAAAGCTAGGGGCAAAGCAAGTCTCGAAATTTGTGATTAACAACATCATCTGTCGGTATAGAATACCTTTTGAAATCATCTCTGATAATGGATCACAATTTGAGGGTCATCTGAAGACCACTCTCGCAAAATATGCAATCAAGCATCATCAGTCCTCACCTTATCGTCCCCAAACAAATGGAGCGGTGGAAGTCGCCAATAAGACAATCAAGACCATTGTTGCCAAGATGACTGAAAAGACTAGAGAATGACATGACAAACTACCATATGCCCTTTGGGGATATAGAATATCAATCAGAACTCCAACAGGAACAACCCCGTATTCTTTGATTTATGGGATGAAGCCAATCCTACCAGTTGAGGTGGAGATACAATCTCTCGTGGTCATAGCGAGAAAGTGAAATCTCGGAAGACCAAAGGGCACAAAAACTCGCTATCATGAGCTTGCATTCGCAGATGAGCGCCGACTACAAGCATTGCATAACATACAACTCTATCAACGGAGAATTGCTCGTGCATTTAACAAAAGGGTTCGAGATAGAGACATTCAAAAAGGTGATCTAGATTTGAAAGAAAATAGAGCTCCGTTGCATGATCCTCGAGGAAAATTCAAGCCTAATTGGTCTGGACCATTCCTGGTTAAGCATGTCACCACGGCTGGAGCAGTGAAAGCTAATGGATTTTGATGAAAATGAGTTCACCCATTTCACTAATCTTGATCAGTTGAAGAAGTATTACGCTTAGGCATCAAATATAAAGTAATTGTAATTGTCATGATCAAGTAACCAAACAGTTTGTGGGTTTTGAATCCTATCTGGTTATTCTTAATAAACATGCCATGAGTTTCTAGTTGTTCATATGATATATGCAAAAAAAAACGGAAAAAAAAGAAAAAAAAAGAGAAAAAAAAAACGGAAAAAGAAAAAGAGGAAAAACAGAAAAGAGGAAAAAAGGAAAAAGGAAAAATGATGAAACATGTCTTTGATTGTCAAGGTTTATATGTTATGCTTTTATGTGTCATATGATTAGTTAGTTATGATTTGCATGTCATATTTAATGTTAAAGTGTACACGTGTTTAGAATTGTGCTCACATTGAATTTCTCACAAGCAGATAATTCTCACAAACAGATCTTTTATTCATCCCAACTGGGGTATTTCATTTCATACATAAAAAGACATAAAGCCTTCATTTCCTACAAACTTAAAAAAAAACATAGAAAATAAACATGACAATTCTCTCAAACCCTTCTCCTCTTAATGGTAGGCCCGTCTGAATCTTTGTCTTGACCAATATCCGCTAGAAGCCATTGAAGGTAATCTTCATCAATCAGTGGAAAGGAAGGTTCCGGTAGCGCTGATATAATTTTAGCCCCCTGCCATATAGTAGGCATTCTCCCGAATACCACTCATATCGCCTCATAAGTGGTACAAGATGGAAGAACCTCGGAGGGCGGGAATGTGCTCTTGCTTCCAACCAATTTGCCTTAGACATCTCCATGGAAGGTAGAAAGTGACTTGGCAAAGCCCGGTAATTGTACACCTCTGCGACTGCACTGCAATATACAATTGCACTAATGTCAAGGTGGCTTGTGACCCACTTTATGTCTTAATGTAGAAAAAAATCCTTCCACCCACCATTTTTGCTAAGTTGATAGAAGAAAGGAAGAAGACCTCTCTCCCGGACATGACTAATTTTGTAAATAAGACTCTTGTGGGATTTCATGAAAGAAAATTTTTCTAATAGCCATAAATGAAGGGCTAATGGACATCCCTTCACAAAGCTTTGAGGGTTTCTTTTGAGTTCATCTAAGCCAAGGAACATTTCCCCCAAAATAAGTGGTCCAAGACGACCCCCACTAACGATTTGAGGAATAAGTGAAAGACACCGAACACGGCATGTGTTTAAAGACCATTTAGTGAGTTTCTCTAGCAATCCTATAGTTGGCATTGTTAGAAAATTGCCAAGTGCCAAATTGAAAAGTCAACAATAAGTTGAGAAGAAATACCTCACCATATTGTAGGTAGTTTCCATGAAGGTTTTTGGGAAGATATAAAATCGTTGATAAATCTCCCGAGATCCTGGTAGGAGATCTAGGTGTGATAACTGGACCATTGGATGATAAGCCTAGCAAACCTTCGACCTCTTCAACAAGAGGCACAATCTCCCGGTCTCCAAAGCGGAAGACATGGCGAGTTTCATCCCAAAATTGGGAAGCAGCATGAATCATGTCATAACAGTTGGAAAGAGAAAGCAAAGGCATAAGAGCCTTAGTGAAGTGGGAAGAAGAAAAAGATTGCCTTGGTTGCTCCAAATTCTTTGTGACTCCCGAGAGTTGTTTTTTCTCCCGACTCCGCATTTCATTAGCTTCTTTATAAGTAAGAACAATTTTGTAAAAGAAGAAAAAATTAGAAAGAAGATTGGAGTAGTGGAAGTGGTGCATTTGGAAATGAAGAACCATGCCCCTTTTATAGATGGAAAAGATGATCATCCATGATTCATGTCATGGATAATAAGTTTGAGTATTGTCCATAGGATAATAAGGAGCATCCTTCACCATGGTTAATGACCAAACATTTGTAGTATGACAATTTTTGTTGAAGCCGAAAAAAAAAAACTGTGTCAATGATGAATCAACAACGTTGATACAATCCTTTTTCCTAATGATCATCCAAAATAATGACCATGATCAATCTATTTTATATAGTGATCATCATTTTCCAATAAAGCAAATAAGCATTATGCATGAAAAATTTTCTGAAAGATTTCGGAAAAACAGATAAATTTTTTTGCCACATGATGATATGGTCCACCATAGTTTATCTAGAGGGTAATAACCTTTGGTCAACCCTTCAAGGTGACATGACTTAACAATGCATCACTTTAAGGTGACATGACCTGACAATGTCCTAATTTAAGGTGACATGATAATACATGGAGTCATAAAAAGTAAGTAATGGTGACTTGACAGCTTGTTTGTCAACAAGGCCATGAAAAACTGTAAAAAGAATAGAGTCAACCTGTTAATTGTCGGAATCTCTCACATTAACAAAAGACAAATTCATAAGACTAAAAAAGACGACAATAAAGTCGTATTTTGAATTTTAGAAAATTAGTTAAGACGACGATATAGTCGCATTTTCAAAGTTTTAGGAAATTAATTGGGATTTTCTATCTAAAGACGACGATAAAGTCGCATTTTCAAATTTTAGAAAATTAATCGGGATTTTCTAGTTAAGACGACAATAAAGTCGCATTTCAAAATTTAGAAAATTAATTGAGATTTTCTATCTAAGAAGACAATAAAGTCGCATGTTCAAGTGTTTAGAAAATTAATTGGGATTTTCTATCTAAGACGACAATAAAGTCGCATTTTCAAATTTTTTAGAAAATTAATTGGGATTTTCTACAGAAAGCAACTTGAATTATAACACTGATGATAACTATTTTCTGTGGAGAATATGTTATCTCAAAAGAAATTTTCTGTCAAAAATTTGTGTCTTTTCAAACATTGGCCATCATTTCCTCCAATATTCGACCAATGTGGGGCATTCTGTAGACACTAAATTTTGAACCCCTTTTTCGGATAAATAAAGATTTTAAAAAGAAATAAAAATAACAAAAATCACCATGCATCATGAAGCGTGCGCCCCGGAGCACGAGTTTCATTCCGTCTCACGATTTTCCATTTTTGCGTATTAGTCATGCAGTTTCGGCTTAGAAGTATAATTTTCGTGAGTTGTAGTCAATAACTACAACCACTGTTTTAAAAAATGATTCGTAGTATAATCATGCTCGTCTTTATTAATTTGACGAGTTTTCGCTAATTGTCTTAAGTTAGTCTTTCGGAAAAATGAAAAACGAGTCGCGATTAGGCGTCGGGATTTAAGTCGTATCCCAAAACCGGCATTAATCAGTTTTCTTGATGGTCAAGTCATTGTTCATTAGATAAAGAATAAGAATATATTCTTTATCCACTAAACACATCCTTTATCCATTAGTTAGAGAATAAGAATCATGAAAAGATGTGAGAATAAGAATCAAATCCCATGTGTAAGAGGGGGAAATTCGGATTTTTTCCGGAAGAATCAAGTGTGCGCCAAGCACACAATCATGCGCTAGAAGCATGATTGTGCGCCTAGCGCACAAGGATGCACTGCGCCAGACGCAGAGCCTTGCGCCTAGCGCAAGGCACTGTGCCTAGCGCAGCTTCCTGCGTTAGGCGCAGCGTTCTGATCAGTTTTATTTTGCACGTTTTTCGATGTATTTTTTTTACGTATTAGGATGTTTAGGGAAGAATATTTTCTGAAAATCTGATTTTGCCTCATTAATGAGAAAATCCAAAAAGAATAAGAATATTTGTGTTTCCAAAGAGATTTGATGATGTCATTACGGTGAGGTCATTAGAGTGATGTCATTAAGGTGATTAAGGATGAAGAAAAGCAGATTTTTTGGGTGAAAAATCTGATTTTCTGCCTCTTTGAAACCCTAGTTCACCTCCTTCATTTCTCTATAAATACCTTCCTTTTTTTCACTTTAAAACCAAGTTGAAAGGAGTTCAACTTAATTTCACTAATTCTCTCATCATCTCTACTCCATTCCTCTAAAGAAATCACACTTAAAAAAAAGAAAGTAAAAGTTAGTAAGATAATTAGTAAGTAAAGAAGTTCATCAAAAGAAGAAAAAACACAACAAAAAGAGTTTAAGTTAGTAATTAAGAGAATTTAGAAACTCACTTAGAAATTAAGAAAATCACAAAAAAAGGTAGAAAAATTGGCAAAAAGGAAGTGCATCATTGAGCTAGCAAGGTAAAGTGGAAACTCTTGTTTATTTTTTACGGATTTTTCACCAGGTACCCCTGAGGTTTCTCAATATTCACCTGGTCCCCTCGCGTTTTCCAAAATTCACCAGGTGCCCCTGTGGTTTTGAAAAATCATCAGAATACCCTTAATGACTAACGGTCGTCAACTCCGTTAGTCATTAAGGCTAAATCAACCAAACTAACCCGTAACTAACCTAAAAATTACTAATTAATCCTAATTAACTCTAATTAAACCTAATTAATACTTTTAAACCCTAATTAACCTCTCTCTCTCCCTAACCCCTAACCCCACCACCTGACCCCACCCCACCCTAATGTCCTAACCACCCAAACCCCACAACCTCCCCTCACCCCACCCTTGCAGCCCCCACCCGGCGGCGGCGATACCACCAACCCGACCCCAGCCCCGACCCCACCTCACCGTCAACCCAAAGACCGCCACCCAAGCCAGCCCCTACCACCCCTAATTCCACCTCACCGTCAACCTAGCACCGCCACCCAGCAGCCCTACCATCCCTCACCTGTTTTTACTTCCCCCTTCCTAAACTCAACTCAAAAATTCAACAGAATGGTCAGTCAACTTCATGCAGGTTGGTTTTTCACATTCTTGTTGTGAAGGTTTACTAAATCATGTTTGCATAGATTGACCTATAGCATTCTGATAGAAGATGACGAGAAAATACCAAACACCATAAACCAAGCGCAACAACAATTTTCAACAATGTTCAACTCCTCGTAATTTTCCTCCTAAATCAGAGTTCTAATTTTCGGCAACAATGGCGCAAGAATCAAGCGTTTTAATTTTCGGTAATATTTCGGAGGTTGTATCATAACTTTCTGAATTATAAACTCAACATATTTGAAACCCAGTTACCAAATTGGTCAAAAAAATTCACTCAACCTTCCAAAAATCCCTCATACCCAGAAAAAGAGTATTATAAAAATTTGAGAAATTTGAAAAGTTTGAAGTAAAAATGGCGGAAACAGAGGAGGATACAAATGTGACTTTCTGGGTAGTTTCTTTTCTTGAATAATACTCAACTTCCTTTAAATTCTCTCTCCTAAAATGGTGAAAGAAGGAAGAAGAGCAGATGACAGTTGAGAATGGTTTCTTAGGACTTTCAGGATTGGGGGAGGGGGAGGGTTGGTGGTTTTCGGGGCTGGGGAAGGGAGGGTGGCTAGCTTCCTGTATGGCTGCACGTTTGATGGTGGTGATGGTGTGTGGGCTTCAAGGTCGCCGACGTGGTGTTGATGGTGGTGATGGTGTGTATGGATGCGCGTTCGTAGTGGTGGTGCCACCATTACAGGGTTGCTGTTGTGGTTGTGTCGTTGCTGCTGGGTTGTTGCAAAGAGTGGAGGGTGGTAGTTTTAGTGGTGATGCAGCAGTGGGAGGTAGGGGTGGTGGTGTTGGTGCTGTTGTGGGTGGTTGTAGATGGAGAGAGAAATGAAATAAAGTATCAGTTTTTTTAGGGTGATAGTTAACGGAAAGTCGACGGTAGGGTCACGTCAGGGATTTTTTAAAACCACAGGGGCACCTGGTGAATTTTGAAAAACGCGAGGGTACCAGGTGAATATTAAGAAACCTCAGGGGTACCTGGTGAAAAATCCGTATTTTTATATTCTTAATCATCTACTAACTTCTTTCTTGTTTTCTTCTTATCATTTTTTTAATCTTTGAAGTGATTTGGCATTTGGGTATGTGGAAATCCTAATAGGTTCCCAACCTTAAATCACCCCAGCTAGAATAGTCACCTCTAATGAGGTGACTCTTAGGAAACAATGTGATTATCTGATTTTTCGTTAATCAATTTGTTATTCATCACCAAAAATGTTTTCATAAAAAAATTCAAGACAAGTTGTGCATAAACATCTCCATAAAAAAAGAAAATGTGATGCTGTAATTATATTCAGTTTTAATTTCGTACTACATTTCATTTTTCGTCTGTAGGATTTAATATTTTTTCTATGAATTGCAAGATGTTTTCAGCAACTGTGCTTTGGAATTTTTAAAAAACGATTTTTTTATAAATAATTAAAAATCATACAACTTTGTTGTACAAAACTGATTTTGTCTAGTACCACCTTAGCTTGTTCTCAATAAAAAGTTTAAAATAAAATCATTTAGATACAACTAAAAACATCAAGTTTGAAGGAAACATCAGTAGCTTTTCAAATATATAAAAATCATGTTCATATGAATTTTATACAATTTTACAACATTTTTACAAAACCATTCATGTAAATCACTAAATTCCAAAAAATTGATTTTCCTTTCAGTTAAGGAAATAAAAAAAAGGTCTTAAAAGTGTCCAATTCAAGTGAAAATTTCCAGTCTAGTTCTTCAAAGTGTCGAGAATGTGCATACCAAAATTTACTTCAAAATAAGTTCAATAAGTTAGATCTCAAAGAACAACTTCAATAAAGGTCCTGTTTTGACCAGTTTTGACATAAAATTCACTATAATTCAAGTTGTCACTAAAAACTTGGGAAATTTTGACACAACATAAAGAACTCACTGATCTATCCATAGATGTATCACATTCTCAATTTTTTGTAAGTCAGTGCAAGAACAAAAGTGTAATATGGAAAATGAAATAAAGTGATTAACTCAACTTTCATAAAAAAAAATGTTTTCTTTTCACACGAAAATGTTAATTAAAAGTCATTAAATTTGTTTCTCTTAAAATGGCACATTTCATCATGTAAATAAAAATCAATAAAAATTGTCATAAAAATCAAATCAAAGAAGTTAATTAATCTTTAACTCTCACAAATTCACAAATTCACAAACAAACATGAATTCCAAAGCTCATTCAAGGAGGTGAAGATCAAGGAGCATCATAGTGAAGATCAAGATTGAAGATTTGTATAGATCAAAGATTTTGTATATATTGTTGTAATAATAGTTTATTTGTAAATAATTATTGCATCACTCAATTGATAAAAAAATGGAGATGTTTATGCATAATGTTCATAAATAATTTCACAATTCTTTTTAATAAAATGAGCAACTAATGTTACAAAGGTTGCGTGCTGGGCCCAATATGTCATAGTACATGAATCAAATGATTCAATCTCAATTAAGAGAAAAAATTGCAAATCTAACTAAGTTAAATTGTATGATGATCCATCATATATTTTAAAAATGTGTTCTCCATATTCAAATGGATTAATCATATAATTTGACATGATTAGATTTGTAATTATGATCTCCGAATTGATTTTAGGCCGTTTCACGTGTCTCGCTTTAAATGGCCATATTCCAATTAGCTAAACACAATCTCCCAAATTTGATCTCAAATTGATCATTTCTCTCTAAATGACTTAATAATCTTCAATCAAGATTATTTCTCCAAAGCCTTCAAATTAGGAAGCAAACTTCTAAGACCTCTTGAAAATCATAAATGTGATCACTATTAAGGTGGTTATTTCAATCCTCGATTAATCGCTAATTAGAGCGGTTAACTCAAATTTCTTTTAATCACTAAGTAGGGTGATTATCTCCAATCATTATTTAATCGCTAATTAGAGTGATTATCTTAAACCCTAATAATCGTTAATTAGGACGATTATTCTTCTCATTTAATCACTAATTAGAGTGATTATCTTATACCTTAATAATCGTTAATTGGGATGATTATTCTTCTTATTTAATCACTAATTAGAGCGATTATCTTAACCTTAATAATCGTTAATTGGGACGATTATTTTTCTCATTTAATCACTAATTGGAGTGATTATCCTAAACCTTGAATAATCACTAATTAGGGTGATTTCTTTATAACCTTCATTCTTAATCACTAATTAAGGTGAGTATCTTTCCTTTTAAGTTTAATCACTAATTAGGGTGATTATCTTAACCTCTATTTTTAATCACTAATTAAGGTGATTATCTTAATCCTTCATATTTATCACTAATTAAAGTGATTATCTCAATTCCATTTCAATCACTAATTGGAGTGATTACCTCATTTCAGATAGATTTGTTTAATTCTAAAGGTGAGTTATTCATAATCTATTCCCTCCTCTTCTTTCCCCAGTGGAATTGGCCATTTAGGGTGAGACATAGGCTCGAACTACGACGGTTTTGATCCATGAGTGGATTCCAATCCCGCAATGATTGGTACGTAGTGCAACTTCAGTGCTCAAACCAACCATGTACAAATGATATATTGGTCCTAAATAAAAATGGTTAATGTTTATATGTGCAAATTATGTGATTTTCTTTCTTTTTAATAGCCATGATTACTTTAAAATGGAAAATAACGCATTTAGTAAGAGCTCGTTCTGTAGAACGGGAGAGGAGACGACGCGAGTTCCAGACATTCGCACCTCTTAACCTAAACCCCGAACCCTATCTCATGGTATGAAAGACCAATTTTCAAAAAAGCCTTATCCATATGAAGTCATCATCGTTTTAAATAATATTTCTTAAAATTGATTTTAAAATGATTTATTAAATAAATTTGTCCCTATTTAGAAATTATTAAGGTGGCGACTTCAAAGTTTTCTAAAACTCATAGTCCAATGAGAGACTTTGGTGGGATTCAGACTGTTAATTAAGACAGTAAAAAATCGGATACCACAAGCATAAGTCAGGCAACCTCGTTCGGAGAGTTGTCGATGCTAGCATCCTCGTACTCAGATGCCTGGACCTTGGCAGAAGCCTGGCCCTCATCCTCATCAACAACATCCTCGGATTGGACGTTCTTGGGAACCTCTGATTCATAACCGCCGGGAGCACGAGAGGCCTCCCCAGTTTGGCCATCAGCAGGAGGCATCCCTTCCAGTTAAAGCGTCCCAATCTAAAAAAGCATTGGATTTGGTCAGGATTGCCCTAAGCCGCCCTTTGGTGTCACGGACTACGATACGATGGGCCATGGCTCCACACTTGACTCCATAGTCAAGCCCTTTGCAAAAGCTTTCCATTGCTGAAGCCATTCCTCCTCCATTCTCTTCATCTTGGACTTCGCCTTCTTCAAGTCTTGCTTAGCGGACTTGGCCTTCTTATTGGCCTTGTCCAACTGTTGTTGAAGTTCGGTGGTGGCTTTCCTAGCCTCGTCTCGTTCCAGGGTCCCCACGTCCAGAGAGGCCTGCAGCACTTTCTTGCTCTCCACTAGTTGAGCATGTTCATTAATCGCCTTGCTCGCATCCTCGAAGCTTTTCTTCTGAGCCTCGAGCTCAGCAATCAACTTAGAGAGCTCGGCCTCATCGGCAGAGACCTCAGCTTGCAAGTCTCCTACTTCATATCAGAGACCGACAACAGTATCCTCGAGCTTGACCCGACGATGGATGATTGAGTTCATCCGAATGCTAGTCTGCACAAAAAGATATATACAAGTTTGAAAGATAGCAAGAGAAAATCAGTTAGGCACTCGGGAAGAAGACTCACGTCCAGCCATGACTCAAAGAAGGTATTGACTTCTTCGGAGCCTTCGGCAATGAGGGCGTCATCATCTGCATCCATATAAATATCCATCATCGCATGGCACGCTCAGGCCGTCTTTTGAGTATGAGTGAGGTTGGTGAAAGGGGTGTCAACCCCGATTTGTTCCCCCCGAGTCTTCTTCAGCGGGGGCTCCTCAGCTGAAGTCATGTCAATGATGGGCTCGGGGTCCTCTGCCCTTCTCTTCGACCCCGCAGATACACCCGAAAAGGCCCTCTCGGACATCTTCGATTGAACCTTCTCCAAAGCAAGGACTTCTTGCATTTGCTACACCAGCTTCCGGGAGCACACAAGATTTTTCTTCGGTTTCTTGGAAATAGAAACCTGCAGAACAAAAAATGTATGAAACAAAAATACCCAAGAGAGTAGGAATACCTTCGGGGGAGAAGGAACCTTCAAATTCTCAGCCTCTAACTCGGCTTTCAGCTTCATCAACAGGGAGGCGTTGCTTGTAAATCTCTCAGTCATATCGGGAGCAAAACGGTGTCGGCCAACAACTGGAAGTCAAAAAGAAAGTGTTAACACTAAGTAAAAATCCAAGAAGTTAAAAAGAGGGACCTCCTTAATATGTATTACCCTTGTCACAACTTCGGCTCAAACCGACTGTTGCTAAGAACATCACATTCCGGATGGTTTTCGGGAGCATTGAACAATATACCCCGACAACTGCTTCATTCTTGGACATCTCGTGTACAAACTGTTTCAACCCAAAACAAGGCCCCTCCTCCTATGGGACAGTCAGAATCCCCCAAGCACTACTCTTGTATATATGAATGAAGTTGCGCTTGAAGCCCTTCTGATTAGGAGGAAGGAGAGCCATCTTGTATCCAGCCCGACACTGGAAGCGAAACCAGCCAGGACCCAGCATTAACATTACCATGTTGCGCCACAAGCGCAGACTCGGGAAAACGCCGAGAGAGCATGTGACTATTTCGACCACGGTTCATTATTTAAAACAAGATAAACCGGTAAATGATTTCAATATGGAGTTGAAAGATTAGTGAAAGAGGAATTAGTAATGGAGACTTCGTGTGAGTCCACGAATAGAGAGGAGGATAATTGAGTAAGCAATTGTGTTACAGGTAGCCTCTGCCATAATACCAAAATCAAGAAGAATATTGAAACCTCATCCTGGACTCCTGGTGTGCGCAAAGCCCAAGAGGGAAGCAACATTCAAGGTTTTCTATTGCAGTAAGGAGAATGAAAAGTAATCCGGATCACATGTAAAGAATGGTGGTAGAAGGAAAAATTCTTAGAGAAAGACCACTGTTTGTTCATCGTTTAATTGTTCTTCAGCATACAGGATAGCCACGGGCAGGAAAATAAAGGATTTGATCCCTCCACCAAGCTTCTACTATTAATTGTTCCAGGAAAAATCGTCATTTAAATAACGGTTTTTTCACCAGGTACCCCTGTGGCATTTCAAAATTCATGGGGTACCCTTGTTGTTTCAAAAATGCACCAGGTAACCTTACTATTTCAATAAAATGCATGAAATGCCCTTAATAACTAACGGTGTCAAGTTTTCGTTAGCTTTATTTACCATTTTGCCATTATTAACCTTAACACTGAACCCCTAAACCCTAAACCCTAATCCTAACCCCCTAACCCTAACCTTCCCACACCACCCCAAAGATCCCCCCCTTCCCCCACCACCCCAAAGAACCTCCCCTTCACCCACCACCCCAGCCCCCCCCCCCCCCCCGCCGAATTCCCCCTCCCTCCCCCCCCCCCCCCCATCGAATTCCACCCTCCCTCCCCCACCCCCCGTCGACTTCCCCCTCCCCCACCCCGTCGAATTCCCCCACTCCCATGCCCCTTACCCCCCACCCCCGCAACCCCTCATTAGTGTCGAAAAATTCGTAGCTAACTTAAACTGGGAAAATTCGAAAAAAACAATTGAGATGAGGAGAGAGAGTGTCGAAATCCGCCATTAGTGTCGAAGGGGGTGCGGGGAGGGGAAGGGTGTGGGCTTCGATGAGGGCGTAAGGGGGTGCGGGGAAACGCAGCCCACCGTCGATTAAAATGCGGGGAATTGGGGGTTTGCTTTGCTACGAGGGGAATGGTGGGGAAGGGGTCCGCCGCTACTGGGGAATGGTGGGGGAGGGGGCTCGCGGGGGGGGGGGGAGGGGGAGGTGGTGTTTGTTGGGTTGTGGTGGTTAGGGTTTGAAGTTAGGGGGTTAAGGTTAGGTTAGGGTTTGAAGTTATGGTTAGGGTTAGGGTAGGGTTAGAAGTTAGGGTTTAGTTAGTTAATTAGGGCTAATTAGGATTTAATTAGGGTTAGAGGGGTTAATTAACCCTAATGACTAACGAAAACTTGACACAGTTAGTCATTAAGGGCATTTCGTGCATTTCACCCCCCAAAGTAAGGGTACTTGGTGCATTTTTCAAACAATAGGGGTACCGCATAAATTTTGAAATACCACAAGGGTACCTTGTTATATTTGTAGTATTAAGGCTAGTCTCGATGTTTCTAATAATGTTTTGCTTTGTAATAATTGTTGTGGGTCTAGTGTCGTAACCCACGAAGTGGCCTTAGGTCACAATATGATTTAAAAACTTTAATTCACAAGCTAACATTCACAAAGATGATTTTAGGAGAAACATGCTACAATCTTAAATTTATAAAACAAAAAAAATTATGTGCATTTTACGCGTGTCAAAAAAATTAGTTTCACTAATATAAAAGAATAAACACAATCGCATGAGATTTTTGTAAATCATTTCAATGTTTATCTTTAAAATACCAATTTAATTTTTCTTTTTTTAATAAGTACTCCTAACTTGCAAAAAATTAATGCTCTATAAACTATACATCTTTAAGAAAGTAACAAAAAAGAGGCAAAATTTTTAAAATAGAGGGACTATATTGCTAATCATCTTCTTCAACCCCATCTCTCCTTTCAAAAATCATCAAATTCATATAAAAATTTCGAGGCTCCTGCCAAAAAAAAAATCAAGGCTCCGACGACCTATAAGACCTTGAACCAATGGGCTCGCCTACCCAAAAGAGAGGCACAACTACACATTGGAGCGTGTCTGATTGTGGAATTAAATGCAGTGAACTCATCACCTCTTTTCCTATCAGTAGACTACTTCCATGTCAAACAAACCAATACTTTAAAAAACAGGTATTTTCAAAAAATTAATTGAAGAATATATATTATTTATAGAGCAAAGTATTAATAACATTCTCAGAACAAATTTCTGCATGTAGATATTAAACAAAACCATAACATCTCGTGAAAAACTCAAACCAAAATTCTCATTCCCATATTTCTCAGCTCCTCCCAAAGATCCTCGTGAGTAAGAGCCCTGCCCTCTATTGTAATTTCACGGGTTTCATATTCTTCTCTCAGCACTCAACACACCATTTTTGAATTCTCAACAAATCCCTTCATATATACCCCCACATTCTCACAACAGAGCACCATGAACAACAACCTGAGTTATAACCTTCTAAGTATCCGAAAATGGCGAAACCCGAAACTTTCCTTTTCTTTACAACACTACTCTTTTTGTGGTTTTTGTTAATGCCCAGTTACCCCTCCGAACCTACATTGTACAACTACACCCACAAAGTGAAAGTGAAAGTGAAACCGCCTCTTTTATCGCCTCGAAGCTCAGTTGGCACCTCTCTTTTCTTGAGAGAACGGTGTCTTCTGAGGATGATGCCAGCCCTTCTTCTCGTCTGCTGTACTCTTATAGTTCGGCCATGGAAGGTTTTGCGGCTCGTCTCTCTAGGTTGGAGGTAGAGTCCCTAAGAAGCTTGCATGAGGTTATAGCTGTTAGACCTGATAGGAGGCTTGAGCTGCATACTACCTACTCTTACAAGTTTTTAGGACTTGATGCACCGGGTGTAGGGGCATGGTCGAGGACCGGGTTTGGGAGGGGGACGATCATTGGTGTCCTGGATACTGGAGTTTGGCCTGAGAGCCCAAGCTTTAGTGATCAAGGCATGCCCGCACCTCCTAGGAAATGGAAAGGGGTTTGTCAAGAAGGGCAGAACTTCAACGCTACGAGTTGCAATAGGAAACTAATTGGCGCCAGGTTCTTTATTAAAGGTCATCATGTGGCTAATTCACCGTCACAATCGCCAGATTTAAACCCCGAGTATGTGTCACCGCGTGATTCTTCTGGGCATGGGACACACACATCATCCACAGCTGGGGGATCAGCAGTCCCGATGGCGAGTGTGCTTGGCAATGGGGCTGGCAAGGCCCAAGGGATGGCCCCAGGGGCGCATGTTGCTATCTACAAAGTGTGCTGGTTTAATGGGTGTTACAGCTCTGACATATTAGCTGCAATGGATGTGGCAATAAGAGATGGTGTTGATGTCCTCTCCCTCTCCCTGGGAGGATTTCCCATCCCTTTCTACGATGACACTGTTGCGATTGGCAGCTTCCATGCAGCGGAAAAGGGAATATCAGTCGTCTGTGCAGCAGGAAACAACGGCCCTATCAGGAACTCAGTTGCCAATGAAGCACCCTGGGTTACCACTGTCGGAGCAAGTACCCTTGATAGAAGATTTCCCGCTTTTGTCAGAATGGGAAGCGGGAGATATCTGTATGGGGAATCCATGTTCCCAGGAAATCATTTCCCAAGGGCAGAGAGGAAGCTTGAAGTAGTCTATGTAACAGGAGGTGACACAGGAAGTGAATTTTGTCTCGAAGGGTCCCTTTCTCGAGCAGAAGTTGCTGGTAAAATGGTTGTATGTGATCGAGGAGTAAATGGAAGGGCAGAGAAAGGTGAGGTTGTGAGGAAAGCTGGAGGGGCTGCAATGGTTCTAGCAAACACAGAGTTAAATCTCGAAGAAGATTCAGTCGATGCTCACGTTTTGCCTGCTACTTTAATCGGATTTTCAGAATCCGTTCAATTAAAGAGTTACATCAACTCTACAAAACGACCAACAGCAAAGATTCACTTTGCAGGGACTTTCACAGGAAGATCCAGAGCACCAGCCGTGGCACGTTTTTCATCTAGGGGGCCGAGCTTGAACAACCCTTCAATCCTCAAGCCAGATGTGATCGCGCCAGGTGTAAATATCATAGCTGCCTGGCCCCAAAACCTAGGCCCCACTGGCCTTCTAGGAGATTTTAGAAGAGTTAATTTCACTGTCATGTCAGGAACTTCTATGTCTTGTCCTCATGTCAGTGGCATTACTGCTCTTATCCGTTCTGCTCACCCAAGTTGGTCCCCTGCTGCAGTCAAATCTGCACTTATGACAACAGCAGATGTAATTGACCATTATGGAAAGCCAATCATGGATGGAAATATTCCGGCAGACTATTTTGCTATGGGCTCTGGACACATCAATGCAGGTAAAGCAGTCGATCCAGGATTAGTATATGATATCAGACCAGCAGACTACATCACACATTTGTGCAGTCTGGGATACACAAGATCGGATATCTTCACAATTAGTCGCAGGAACATAAGCTGCAAAGAAATGCTGCAGAAAAGCAGGCGATTCAGTTTAAATTATCCTTCAATCTCTGCCATTTTCAAGGGCAGTGAGATGGTGAAGGTGATAGATAGGAGAGTAACTAATGTGGGAAGACAGAATTCCATTTACTCAGTGGAAGTTAGAGCTCCCAAAGGAGTCAGAATTGTAGTCAAACCAAAGCGGTTAGTATTTCGAAGCATCAATCAAACATTGGGCTATAGAGTTTACATTATAGCCACCAAAGGAGCAAAGCCAGTTAGCTCTGCTCAAGGAGAATTGCAGTGGGTGCACTCTCGTCGCCTTTACAAGGTTAGAAGCCCAATCACAGTGTCTTGGGAAAGCCGGAAATCGTAAATGAAGGATATTTCTCGAGCTTGATAGTCAGGCAGAGACATAGAAGCGCATCTATTCTTGATAATTTGAATTTCGAAGCTACCATGTGCCAGTGGATAGAGTTAGATTACATTTCTCTGACCTACTACTGGTTACAATGATTTCTAACATGTTCTTTATGTTATTTGAGCTTTGATCTCAAAATTTATAATAGAAAATTTCATTTTGAGTACAAGATTGCTATGTTCCATAACATTAGATTAAATTTTTGTTTCAGGCAATTACTTCTGTTACTGAACCAAGCCTTGTTAGATCAAGTCTATTCAAAATTCACAAAATCAGTGATAAGTTAGATATATGACATATAATCAATCACTTAGAACACCATCAAAGAAGCTTTAAGTTTCCAAAATATGAATCAAAAAAAGGGTGTATAGAAACGTTCCAGGCCTCCTTCATGGACATTTTGCAAGTTACATAATGCAATAGTATTGAAGAACTCTGATCTAGCTCATCAAGCAACTAATAAGAAACAGAACGCTACATGTGTAACCTCTTACATGTCTATAACGAAGCTATCTTTCATAAGTTTTAAGTTTTCTTTTCTTGCCATAAAATTATAGACCGTTTGACAGGTTTCAACTGGTTTTTTTGTCCTAGGGACTGCAGAAATTAGCTCTTGAAGTTGACTCTAAAGTAGCAATATTATGTCTTTCCTTAAAACGTCGAGTAGTCTAGCTTTAATTTGCAATATCTATCTCTGCAAGTCCATACTAGGAAGATAGGGAAATTTGAAGAGCGTGTATCTATAAGTACACATTGGAACATATGTGTTCCCCAAAGTAGATATTTTACTTTCCAAAGTATAAGTGGGACATCACTCTCCAACTATGTAATTTGGACTTCATTTTACCTCAAGTACATGTGTTGGTCCTACACGCTTTGATAGGGGGTATGTACACTTCGACACTTCAATTTTGGCCAAGATACAGGAACTTCTTCCTAGAATGGCCAAGTCTCACACTTGGATACGTAGCCCCTGTCTCACATGAGTTCCCAAGGCTAAGCAATATAGCTCTCCAAATTGAATAAGATGTAAACTTTTTCTTTAACAGGCCTTTTCTCTATGTAGCATCCCTTGAGAGGGGGGGGGAGAGGGACCAGCAC
The DNA here is from genome assembly GCA_947648045.1 of Beta corolliflora. NCBI lineage: Eukaryota > Viridiplantae > Streptophyta > Magnoliopsida > Caryophyllales > Amaranthaceae > Beta > Beta corolliflora. The sequence goes on along the minus strand of CANSZD010000186.1, from coordinate 67,668 downwards.
TATTTTCATCTCATTAAGTCATATGATTACTAAAATAATCACAGGGTCTAAGAACTTTTTGCTTTCACCATGTATATAGGAGTAAATAAAATAGTGAAGTAAAGCAATTTGCCGTTTCACTCAAGTTATTGCATTCACATAGGACATGGAGGAGTATTTTAGTCATCTCCAAAAGAAGCAAATTAGCAATCTTAAGTGAATTACTGTCAAGATAAGTAACTTGTGTTAGATGACAGAACAAACAATATGAATCTAAATGGAAAAAGAACCAAGCTTTTGAGCTATATAGAACTTGCAAAACCATGCTAAAATCTGGTTTATGATAAAGAAAGGATGTACATTGCCTTAACTTTTAACGAATTGCAAACCATTTGCATTGGCATAGCGTTCCATGAATCTCATGAACCTGTCCCATTCTCGTGGGGTGCGCATGATGTACTTTGCTTCAACCCCTGCTGGCTTCCCATTGATAAACCTTGCATTAACACTGGTTGTCTGAAGAACACCTTCCTCATCGATCATGTAGAACCCAGTTATATCGCCGACTTCCTTAGATGAGTCAAAGACAGAGGGCTGATCAAATTTAAATAAAGCCATGCCATTTGTCCCATCCTTCGATTTAGTTAGTTTCACATCTGGTATTGTAAGTTCATCAGTCCCTTGGATGAACTGAATTTTCGGTTGAACCATCATCACTATGCGGCCAATTGGTGCGGATAATGACCTTTGTGATACCCATCTGAAAGGACGCAACCTCAGTTGAAGCCCGTTGAACGAAGAGTGTACACGCTGGGGATTAGCCGAAGAGAAAACACAAATGCCTTACAGACGAGAAAAGATATATTATCAGATTTTTGAGGTTAGACAATGATGTGATCACTTAGCATACTCTCATTCATCTCAGTAGTTATTCTAGACTAACTTAAAATTCTATGCTCTAGAGCATTATCCAGAGTTCAGACAGTCCAGCAAGGTTTAATATCATTGTCAAAATCGCTTTGTTACCCATACATTTCTAAACCTTAAGCAGAAGAACAATCAGCAGGAACTAGGAATCTAAACTTTACACTCATACAACTAGATGACCCTTCACACGCGCACACACAACAAAAATCTCAAAACAACTTGAGCCATTAACAATTACGCATTGATTGAAGCCATGGAACTCAAAACTAATACCTTAAATCCTTCTTTTCTTAATATACTTCCTTAGTTGCAGCGCTTTGACATTCACGGCTTGACAAACACATCTTTAAGCATAAATATATTCAATTCTCTATTAGTGAAACTTACAAAAAGTTGATATTATGTGAATTTACATTTAGATAAAACCAACAACTTACATAATTTGTTTTGTATATTTGTCATAATTTTCCAGTCAATGTTAGTTGTAAATAGTTCAGAAGTCAAAGCATTGCAACTAATAAAACACACAGTTACTATAACATTAATAAACCCAAAAAAAAAACAACCACCCGTTGAGCTATTTTTCATGACCATTGTAAGTAACATTAATTAATAAAGCTCTTTTTTTATATGAATTAGCTGCTGGCGTGCTACAAACTTATGAAAAGCACGGAGAAAAAAAAAAGTAATCACTTGCTTAGGCCTCAATCCGCCTCATTTAGCAATGCCAAAAAAAAAAAGTTGACCCCAATTGTTGTAATACTTCAATGGAAAACTGCTACAAAATTATTAACCTTCCAAAATTAGGAGAATTTCCCTCACAACATTATCAAATTGACGAACACTTAAAGTTGTGCATTGATAAGCGTAAAAGTCAATTTGTAGCGATTAAGAGAACGCAGTATTTTAAAGGTGGATATATAGACAATGCAAGAGAGTACAATTCTTAAAACACCTAGGTAAAAAGAGAGAGAAAGAGATATACATATACCTGGATGAGAGGAAGATTTGTGAGAGGAACAATGAGAAGGTGGATAGGAACAAGTGAGAGATTGCATAGCTGCTGCCATGCTTTGATATAGAATTTTTTGGTAAGTAGAGAAAAATAACCGAGAAATCTTTTGAAAATAAAGAATAATTCAGTGGATTTTTGAGGATGATGATGATATGGTCATCTCCAATTCTCCATGTTAAAAAGTTGATGTGTTACAACATCAGCCATTCACTGATATTGTACCCCTTGCAAAATCTAATGACCAACTTTTTGAAGATTTTCAATTTTGTAGAAAGGGTGTAATTGCACAGCCCACCTTCGACACAGCCCAAAGATTAATCTTGGGTCGAACCCAAAAACATTCGAAAATTAATTTTACATTCAAGATTTTGAGTAGGATATTAATTTATTGAAACTTAATATGTTGTATCTGTACTTTTTTTTTTCTTTTTTGAGGGAGTATCTGTACATTGATATAGAAGTAATTGCGAAATGTTATTTTCTAAACCCATTAGCTGGGCTTGTTCGGTATCATTGTGGTTTTCAGTTTTTTGGTTTTTTGTATTTAAAAGTCATATGATATATGTCCCATAATAGATAAAAAATTAGTCAAACTTATTAGAAACATGATGATTTTGAAAACTGACAACTCAAAAGTGAAAACCACTTTGTCTGATTTACTGATTTTTGTTTTTAGTTTTCAAAAAAATTGAAAACTGAAAAAAAAAAAAACAATAACGAACGGGCCCTAAGTAATCCGTCCGTTCTCTTTTATTCTTCCTATTTTGACTTGCGCATTTGTCAATATACTGCTTTGACTATAGATATCTTTCATTGTATATTAGTACAAATTATAACGATTGAATATTAATAAAGTTTTCATTAAGATAGATCAAATAAAACCCCCACATGACTATATTTTATCTTTTATATTGAGAAGTATTTAGAAGATTCTCTCTAATTGTGAATAGTGTGAAGATTACAAATGATGAGAACAAAAGAGAATGGAGAGAGTTGTTTTATACTCCATATCTCCCTCCATTTATTTTTAATCTACACACTTCTTAGCCTGTTTCTTTTTTATCTACACATTGTAGCCTTTTCTATTCTTGGTAACATATATCATCTACTCTCTCCTCCTTTTCAGTTTTCCTCTCATACTTTTGCACATTTTTTCATTGGTTCTCCCCTTAAGTGAAGTGAGTAAACTAGAACAAAACGGAGGTAGTATGAGCTTATATTTAATAATGACATAACACATATTCGAATATTCATTGGGTCATACTCGAGCTATACCCGATTTTTTCCAATTGATGTTAATATGATAATGTTTAGTTCATTATAGAACTCTGATTTCAACGAAACTATGTTAGCTAAAATTTAATTTTGAATGCTAATGGTGTAATAATATTCAATAAATCTTCTACTTAGCATACCAGTGTAAACATTTTGAATTTTGTATTATTCACATACCCCACTTTATTTTTACCACCTTCATCCCATATTAATTGTTATACATGCTTCTGTAGAGAGTTTTAAGAGGTTAAAGCACCTTGTTCATTTCACCTTAAATAAATAAATAAAGTTCAATAAAATTATGTTCAATTTAGTGAAGTTAGTTCAGTAAAATGTTCAATTTTGTAAAGTATAATTCAACAAAAATCAATCCAGTTCAATTAAAATAAGTAAAGTTCGACAAAAATCATTTTAATTCTGTAAAAATTTGTAAAGTATATAAGATAAAACAATAGAGAATCTTGTAAAAATAAGTTCACTTTAACAATGATAAGTTTAGTTTAATATAATTAAGTTATGTTCAGCACAAATAAGTCTAGTTCGGTCAAAATAAGTTTAATTTAGATAAATAAGTAAAAATCAGATTAAGTGAACAAGGCCAAAGTATTAGTACATGAGTTTTATTAGATTATTGCGAAGATTAATTAAATTAAGTGAGTTCTTATATTATAGATAGTGGCTACAATTATATTATAGATAAATTAAGTGAGTTCTTTAATTAGTGGGATAATATGGGTCTATGGATACAATGATTATATATATATATATATATATATATATATATATATATATATATATATATATATATATATATATATATATATATATATATATATATATATATATATATATATAAACTAGTATTACATGATATACTTAGGCATATACCTCCAAAATCATGAAAGAGCTCTATATATATCCCAATAATGAGGATAAGTAAATCCCCAATGTTAAGCAGGATTGTAGAGTGTGGGATTTGAACCTTAAGTTTTAAGTCATAAGACGATAATCCACATACAACAAAATAATCTTAATAATATTAGACAATAAACTCAGTCTCCAATCCATTAACCAAACATATTCTGCTTGGCCAATTAGCTTTTTTTTCTTATTTTAAACTTTTTAATTAATCTTGTGTAACTTTTAAAATCTTTAGTTTTTTTTCTATAACTTAGCTCAAATCCGTCTAACTAATATTTATTATATTCGCCCAACAAGTGAACTTTAGCTCAATGGTATTTGCTCAATCTTCCATAGGGAAGACCAAGCTTTAACCTTTGGTGTGAGCAATCACATGAGGAAAGGAGCAAGGTGACAATGAGCCTGACCTTTTTATGAACAGTTTGAGCTCGATTTGGTTAAAGTTCGGGCAAAACTCGGGTCGTTGTGGCTCGGCTCGAGTTCAAGTTTGGCTCGAGACCTTAACGAACCGAGTTGAGTTATGACGAGCGCGTCTCGAAAAGCTCTTGAATAGGCTCGATCACTTTTTTATATATGGAAATAATGTATAATGTATGTATACATAAGTATGTTTATTCTAGATATTACACAATAATAAGTTAATAGTTTTATTGTCAAAGAATAAACTCAAAAAACACAAATATTCAAAAAAATAAATATAAAGAACACAAGTAAACTAAAGATAATAATAAGTCAAGCTTGTTAGTGAACAATTCGATGACTGCTCGGTCAACACTTGGTAAAAAATCGGCTCGGACACATCTCAGTTCGTTAAGTTTCGAGCTCGGCTCAACTTCAAATAAGAATATATGAACACGAGCAAAACTAACAAGAGTTCGGGCTCGACTCAACCGATAAGTAGGGGTGTTCACGGTTTGGGTTGGTGCGGTTTGGGATGTAACCCAACTCAAACCGCAAATATACGGTTTGATATTTTTCCAACCCAAACCGCACCACACTTTTACCCAAACCAACCCAAACCGAACCGCACGAAACTGTTTGGTGCGGTTTGGTTTGCGGTTTAACCATTTTTTCCTCCGTGACATTAATTTTGTAAACTAAGAGTAAAAAAGAACTGTTAATAAATATAAAGAGTCAAAATAAATATGAAGTTGACTTCATAATTTAACATAAATAATAATTTATCAAAAGTGTCCAAGTTCTTTACCTCAAACTTCTTTTTTCAGTTGTATACTTGTATGCCACATTGTCAAGTGTATTTTAAAAAAAAATCAAAATAGATAAAAAAAAATTTAAAAAAAATCATATAAAATTGCGGTTTACGGTGCGGTTTCGGTTTACAAAAATTAAAACCCAACCCAAACCGCAAACCGCGGTTTTCTTGAAATCATAACCCAAACTGCAATTTTGAAACCGCAAACCAACCCAAAACCGCGAAAAAATGATTTGGGTTGCGGTTTGGTGCGGTCCAGACTGCACTCTGAAGAGTCCTACCGATAAGTACCCCTATGTATGATCATCAATAAAATTAAACTAAAAGTAGACTAGCCGAACACTAAAAAAAGACAGGCCTCGACGGATCCTTAAATCAGTCCAAATAAAATCTATTCTCTCAGTCTAAAACAAGAATTTGCAAAATTTTGATATGTATTTATTTTCACAGTGCCTTCCTCAAAATTGCCTTAGTAATGAAATGACTTATGGTATACAACCAAAGGCCTCCCAAGATAAGTGAATATATTACCCTATCTCTCTCTCAATAATGGAACTAAGGAGGTGTGGACTCACATGGCAACCATTTAGCTCAGCACTATCATAGCCCAACTATTAGCAACACTTCCATTCTCAATCGAAAACAATTTGATATTATAAATTTCGTTTTATATGGTATAGAGGTAGTACGTACCAAACTAACCAATTCACTTTGTGTCTTTTTGGATGAGCTGGGCCGTCACATGTGGGCATGTGAAAATCGGCGAAATAAATACGTTTTTGTATCTAATTAATTGTTTTTATTAATGGGAGGAATGAAGGTTTGGTGGGTCCATGCTATGATTGACTATAACATGTTCATCACTTTTCTAGTTTTCTCCCATTTCTTCCTGTTTCCTTCACTTAACGTTAATCCTTAATTCCTTTTGTAAGGTACTATTATTAACCCGTAAATATTTTGCATGTTTTATTTCATTCTCGAAGGCCTAAGCCACCAGTGATCTCTCTTACCTATGAAATAAACAATATGTACCCTTTCTAATAAGACATTTATCATCGTACCCAAAACAAAAAAGCAATTTGGTTACACTTTATCACTAAGCTCTTCCCCTAAAAGTAAAAATTCGTTCATTAATATGTAGTTAAATACGACATCTGATAATAGTCGGCAACTAAAAATACGGATCAAATTGAAAGAAACTTAAATTAATAAATATGGCAAAACCACGATCGTTGAAAAGAAATAACTCGTCTAAATAACCTCTTTCACATCATTGTCTGATGCAGCTTTCTACGAGGGGATCTAATGATCTGATGTAGTTTTGAGGTAGAACTAGAGCTAATTCAATTGATTGTACACGAAATACTGACAGCCGTCGTACTCTCACACAAAACCTATCATCCTTCAACTGGAGCCAAGATCCAGACCCTGCTAATTACACAAAGAAACTAAACTAATACACCCACCGTGAACGGAGTGATTACAAAATACATAAAGGGGACTAATGTCATCACACAGATGAGACTTATTGAAAACAGCGAAAAAACGAAAAAAGCAAGAAAACAAACTAGAAACTGCAAAAGGAAAGCGAGGGGCTTACCAGTGGACGAAAAGATCCATGGAAGTCCCTTTAGAGGTTTTTTCCGGTGGAAAGTGGACGAGAGAGAGGGAGAGAGAAGGAAATAGCGGCTAATTAAGCTCTCTTTTTTTTCCCTTTCTCTTCATAATGCTGTAAAGACAAGTAATTATTAAGGTTAATATATTTTGAGGATCAAGAGTGCATTTTTTTCGTTTGCTTTTCTTGAAGTTATTTGAAGCGAACTTGTAGAATCTCATTGGAACTTATTGCTAAACTTATACTTCCTCTGTTTCTTAATATATACAACATATTGACTTTTACAAATGTCAATACACGTACTTTAACTATTAATATATTTAGTTATTGATTAGTAAAACTTATAAAAAAATTGATATATTAAACACATTTTCAGCCTAATCTAGCAACTCATTACATGACAGAATTCTATTTTGTAATAATAGCATTGAAATGCATTAAATGTTAGTATTTGCATAGCGCTAAAATTTCGAGTATTGCTTGTATTGAGAAATGGAGGTAGTATGAACTTATTAAAACTTATTTTTATAAGGTTTTAGAGCTTAGTGGGACATATCTCAACTTATTGAAACATATTAGGCTTCCTAGAGTTAAGAGCAAGATATGGAGAGCCCTGATAGAAACGCATAAGGTACATCCTCTTCACCTTAACAAAAAAAGTTTTGGTTCACATAAGTTCAGATTAGTTCAGATATACTCAGATAAGTTTAGATCAATTGAGATCAGTTTTGATATTTAAGAAGTTTTAATCAAGTTCAATCAGGTCTAATAAGTTTCAAACAAGTCTAATCAAGTCTAATAAGTTTCAATCAAGTCTAATAAGTCCTAATCAAAATTTTAAGTTCCAATAAGCTTTAACCAAGTCTAATAAGTTTCATTCAGGTCTAATAAGTTTTAATTAGGATTATAAGTTCCAATAAGGTCTAACTAAGTTTAATAAGTTTCAATCAGGTTTAAATCAATATAATATACTAGCTTATTAATTTATAATTATAAATTAATTTATCCATCCTAGATAAAATTAGTAATAATTTCAAAATTAATAATTAAATAACAATATCTAAAAAGTTTTAACAAGTTCCAATCATGCTTAATCATGTTTAATAAGTTCCAATCAAATTTAATAAGTTTTAATTAGGTCTAGTAGTTCTAATAAGGTCCAATCAGGTCTAAAAAAATTTAATCATGTTAAATCAGATTTAATACGTTCAAATAATTTTAGATAAATTCCCTCATAGAAAAACATACTTTTTGTTGCATCAATCAATTGGCTTAGAAGTTGGAACCTTCTTTTCTCAACTCAAATGCTTCGAGTTTAAGTTAGTGCTCATTGTTTACTTGTAATAAATAGATATTATAAGTTTCTCCTAATTGGGATATAAGGAAAATAATAGCGGAAATAAATTCAATTCATAGTAGTTCAAAAAAATTTAGGTAAAGAGAACGCATTCTAAACTTCCTAATATGTTATACGGATGTATATGTAATAAGTTTATGGTAATGAAAACTAACAATGCTTTCAAACATTTTTTTTTTGGCAATAAGTACTCAAGGAAAACAACTAGACAAACGTCCCATTCCTTGCTTTGATAGCCAGGTTCAAACATTTTATGATCATGGAGTAATAAGTACATGGCAACGAAAATTAACAGAGACATATACACACGATGTAAATTATTGGACAATCCTTATAACATACTTCTTTATGTTTTAGATAAGTGCAACAACACTTTGACATTCACGTTTACCAGCCCCAATTTTTTACCATTAATAACTCTAGATTTGTTAAATTGTATAAAATTGACAATACGAATATATTTATGAAGACAAACCAAATAACATTCTACTATATGTCTATACCAGCCCCAATTTTTTACCATTAATAACTCTAGATTTGTTAAATTTTAAAAATTTGACAGTACAAATATATTTATTAATACAAACCAAATAACTTCTACTATATGTGTCAAAGGACCAACTCAACCAAAAGTTTAAGCTGATAGTTGAGGCCCCATGAATAGATTTATACTCTATCACACCCCCTCATGCAAGAGCCCTTTGGGCTTGAAGTGTGGATCTGTGTGTCTCCCTCATACCTGGCGCTAAATATTCCACTGAGAAAGGAGGGGTGGAGGAGATTCGAACCCGTGACCTTTTTGTCACGCTGGCTCTTGATACCATGTCAAAGGACCAACTCAACCAAAAGCTTAAGCTGATGGTTGAGGCCCCAGGAATAGATTTATACTCTATCAATATGTCTATATAATAACTTGTTTTTATATTTTAGTAAGAAAATATGGTTAAATTGAATTATGTGAATAGTACAAAAGTCAAATTGTTGCACTTAATAAGAAATAGAGGCAGTAGTATATAAACTAGTAAACTCAAATATCGTTTGTATTATTATATTTGTAGTCTTGGAGCAAACTTTGAATAAAGTTTGTTAAACGTCGCCCCAAAATTACTTAAAATCGCCCCGGGTCCACTTTTAATAGATAATTTTACCCTTCTCTTTTTGCACCACCCACCACCCCAGCCCACCACCTGCCACCACCCACCATCACACCGCCTCCCCCGCCACCACCGCCACCTCCTCCACCACCCACCTTGTAAAAAACGAAATTTTTTTTGGGACCATGGGGCGAACGTCCGGGCTGGGCGTTCCACCCATGGCCCGAACGTCCAGGCCAGACGTTTCACCATGGGTAGAAAGTCAGCCCAGACGTTCGCCCCATGGTCCCCAAAAAAATTTCGGTTTTTAGGCCCGATTGCCACCACGGCAGAGCACCGGCGCAGGTGGAGGTTGAGCTCCAGCGACGTTCATCGAGCAACAATCTTTGGCCGTTAGCATCAAGCGAGAGGAGAGAGAAATAGGGGGTAGGGGGTTGCGGGGGGGCTGTTCGTGGGGCTTGCGGGGGTGGGGGCGGGGCGGTGGGGGGGTGGGGGGAGGGTGGAGGGATCTTTGGTGGGTGGCGGTGGCAATGGGGGTGGTGGTTAGGGGTTAGCACCGGTCCAGGACCGGACCGGATCGGACCGGAACCGGCTGGACCGGTGGACCGGAATCCAGGGTTTTCTTGGACCGGGACCGGGCCGGAATTTTTCCGGTCCGGTCCGGTCCTGGACCTCTTGGACCGCAATTTTTTTTTCAAAAAAAAAAAATCTTTTTTATTTTATTTAAATATATTTATATATTATATACATTAAAAATTAATAATTTTAATGTCAATAATCCTAAAGGAATAAATAGTACGTTTTTAAGTTTCTAACTTTCTACCTTTTAATTTTTTTTTAACATATAAATTTTTTTTTTTACTAAAATAATATAAATTCCGGTCCAACTGGTCCGGACCGGTGGACCGGAATCCTGATTTTTGGCGGACCGGGGACCGGACCGGAGATTCCGGTCCGGTCCGGTCCAAATTCCGGACCGGTTTGTGCACACCCCTAGTGGTGGTGGCAGGAGGTGGATGATGGTGGAGTGAGGAGAGATAAATAGGGGGTTGGGGTTATAAATGTAATTTCAACTTTTTTTAGGGCGATTTTAAGTAATTTTGGGGCGACGAATAGAAATTCAGATTCAACAAATGATTTTGAGGTAGAATATGTTGACTGTTTTTTCTACTAATCACTATAATGATAGACAGTTGAAAATAGTGGTAAAAGAGTTGGAAAGAGTTCTTTAAAAGATTGAAGGGAAAAGCATAAGATAATGAAATATTATAAATTACAAAGGAAAAGAAAAGGAAAAAAAAGAAGGAAAGCGAAAGGAAGGGAACAACAAGCATAAAGTTCCTGTGTAAAGGGCAAAAGTATTTCAGAGCATTCATGTACAAATATGATGCTCGAATTGCAAGCTTTTAAGCAAAAACTTGTTACTGGGCAGTGGCGGATCCAGGAATTTATGAATGGTGAGTCACTACTAGGCAGGCTATTGGGGATCCGGAGCATCACTGCGGGTCGTTTGAAGGATTTTGTCCTCGATCAAGTGTAGCAAACTAAATGTATATGGACAGATTATGAAGATAATATATTCAATAATATTAGGTGACCGCAACGTTTTGCTAGAAGCTAATTGCGGTTTGTTGGGCTAGTATATTTAGGCCAACTACTAATATGTATTGGGTCCTATGAGGTCACACAATGTGACAACCCTTGGATATTACCCAAATCCATTTGTGAAATGGGTTGGACGGTTTTAAAGATGGATGGAAGAGTTGTAACTCATGAGTTTATTAGGCTCATAATGTATGACATTATGAGGCAAAATAAAGCCTCATGAATCACCTCTTTGTAACCACCTTATATAATGATATGGGGTTACAAAGGAGAGGTTAGATATTACATCATTTCTAGTAGAGAAAATCTGATTTTCTTTGCTCCTCTCTTACTCCTCATTTTCGGCCATCACACCTCAAAAGCAAGAGGATTATTCTCTCTTCCGTACTAGCATACGTGGTGATCTAAGGGTTGTTCGTGGACCAACACTAGAGGAACGGCGGTTGACGTTCTAAGGGATCTCCACTAGAAGGCTCGTGGTGGAAGTGGAATTCACGCATCAAGAGGTATATACTACACTCTTAATTGATTCATGTTGATTTATGCAAAGATCTTGGTGTTAGATGTTTGAGTATGTGATACTCGTTTTCCGCATTAAGCATCTAAATTCCTACAGTGGTATCAGTTAGCCTATTGCATAGATTAATATGATCATGTGGATGCATGTTTTCCTTTATTTTAATTCCTTTAGGGGAGGGTATTAGCATGAGGATATTGTTTACATGATTAAAATTGGATTTTAATCTAGTGGGAGTATAAAAGTTGTTTATACATTTTTTGATACATATATATATATACATATATAATTGTTATATTATTTCATGTTTTAGTTAAGTTGTTAATTAGAATATGATGTATATATATATATATGTATGATTCATGATTTGCATGCTTTGAAGTTTTTATGCTTAATTTGATTATGTATAATTCCATGGCATGAATTCTTGAATATGAGGCCAAGTATGATTTAGTTATGCATAAAAGTGTTTTAGTGTATAAAGAAAATCATACGTATTTTTGATTAAAATTGCCTGAATCGAAATCGGAAAAGTGGAAGCAGTGTGCTTCTCGCGAGTCGCGACTAAAATCGCGAGTCGCGACCCTGGTCGCGAGTCGCGAGAGGTGGTCTGCCTCTTCGGCTCGTCTCTCCTTCAACGGATAAAAACTTTAAGATCCGTTTATCCCTTAATGAATATTAATAAGTTATTATGCATGGTATCCTATGTTAATACTTAAATGAATTAAAATTATGATGGGAGTTTCATTTTGTGACATTTAATTTTATGTTAGGATGTTAGTTTTAATAAGTTGATTAATTCTTGCATGCTAGTGTTTGTGATTAAATGTCATGCAATGCTTTTATGTTTTAATATGATTAAAATATATGTGGTACCTTAGAGTGCTTGTGTATTTTTCTTTAAATTTAATAGTTGTTTAAATTTGTTAGATTAATATTATAATGCCCTTGGGAGATAAATTCTAATATGATTAAATTTATTGAGAGGTACTAACCATTTAATTTAATATGAGATTAAATTTGGTTGATGTTATTATGTTTTAAAGTTGTTGAAGCATAATAATTTATTTTAATAGTTGATTAAAATGCATGTTTTATATATATGATATTATGATTGCATGCGGTGACTAGTATGGCCCAAACTTGGATAGAAAATACGATCTGCGTATCGTTAATGTATTTTTGTAATCTAAATACGATCTGTGTATCGTTGGTATTTTTGTAATTTTAGTTTAAAAATTCCAAAAAAATGATTATTCAAGTTGTCATAAGAAGAATGGTGATTCAATCTTATTCCATGAAGCACAAGGATGGAGATCCAAGGTGATTCAAGAATGGAGACCTTAAAGAGTAGTCTTTAGAGTTAGGGGCCATACTAGGATCACATTTCATTTTATGCATTTAAATATTGCTTTTGAATGCTTTCTAAGTTTTATTATGCATGTGATTTATTTTTGCAATGAGTTCACTAGTAATTAAATCACATAATAATTTACTTAGGTCCCTAAAGCTAATATTGGGTAATTGCTTTTCCAAATAAACATCTACTAAAATCTTGATCGTTAGTAATAGGTTACGCCAAAGCGAGTGTTACTTCCAATCTTGGGCTAAGTAGAGTAAATTTCCGAAATTTGCATGTTTAGTTTGGTTTGGCCCAACAAAATCATCAAAACGGTTTTGGATTTTGAAGCAAAGGGTTGGGTTTTTGTGTTTGGGTGACAAGTTCTGTCTAGGATTAGGAAGGCTTTCCCCAACGTTGTGGGTAACTTCCTTACCTGGGAACTTTCATCACCTTAGCAATCACCCATCAACTAAGAAATTACACTTGTTGTAATTAGTAAAAGAGTTTACTTACCTTTTAAATTTGGTTTTAAGTTGAGGCCAAAGTCCACTTATAAATCATGTTTGATAGGGTCTTAGAATCACTTGATTCAAAGGGGACATTTTGAAAATTGGTCAAGTGCATAGCTTTTATTTTAAAAGTGTTTAAAATTTATTAAAAGCTATTATGATAAACATACTTATTACTTTTGCATCTTCTATGTAGATATCATGTCTGGTAACAACAATAATTCACCTTTTAACTTACGTTCAATCCTTGAGGATAAGTTGAACGGCAAAAACTTCCTTGATTGGGAAAGGAATCTAAGAATTGTTCTTAGATCCGAAGGTCGAGAGGATGTTCTTGAAACCCCTATCCCGGTTTTAACGACCACCTCTACTGAAGCCGAAAAGGCGGCCCACAAGGCCATTGCAGAAAGGTCGGTAAATTGTTACCGGCCTTATGCTTGCGGCTATGGAACCAAGCCTTCAAAAGAGGTTTGCATGCTTGGATGCCTACAGTATTATCCGACAGTTGAAACCATGTTTCAAGCAACAAGCTCGGATAGAGAGGTATGAAACTCACAAGGCTATTCTTGAGTGTGCGTTAGTCGAAGGCAAGCCAGTCGCCACTCATGTCTTTGAAATGATTGGTTATTTCGAGACAATGGAGAGGTTGGGCTTTCCTTATAGCCAAGAGTTGGCTACTGACATCATACTACACTCACTTCATGAAGGCTTCAACCACTTTAGGTTGAACTTCAATATGAATGGGGTGTCGAAAACCCTTGCTGAGTTACATGGGATGCTCATGACTGCCGAGCAAAACATCTCTGTTGCACCTAAGAAGGAAGTTCTTATGGTTCAAAAGGGAAAGGGTTTTAAGAAGGAATGGGTTGGCAAGAAAAAGCAGGACAAGGGCAAGCAAGTTGCCACTAAGACTGGCGATAAGCCACGAGCAAAAGGCAAAGCCAAAGGTGGCCGCAAATGCCAAGTGCTTCCATTGTGATCAAATTGGTCATTGGAGGCGTAATCGCCCGAAGTATCCGAAGGATAAGAAGTCCGGGGGCTTCTTCTTCGGTATCTATGTCATTGACATTAATTTAGCAACATCTACTTCTTGGGTATTTGATACCGGTTGTGTTTCTCACATACTTCGAATGTGCAGGGACTAAGAAGGAGTAGAACCTTGGCTAAAGGGGAGGTAGAACTGCGCGTTGGAAATGGTGCAAGGGTTGCGGCCGTTGCAGTTGGGACTTATAGTCTACCTTTGCCTTCTGGTTTTATATTAGAGCTTAATAACTCGTTATTATGTTCTCGCTATTACCAAAAACATTATTTCTATTCTCGTTTTGGATCATGAAGGGTTTTCATTTACAATTGAGAAAGGTTGTTTCTCTGTTTATTTGAATTCAATGTTTTATGCTATTGCTAAAAGGTCTAATGGTCTATATTTCCTAGACTTAGACAAAGATGTCCTTAACATAGACAGCAAAAAACATAGATCAAGCGATACTAATCCTACTTATTTATGGCATTGTCGTTTAGGACATATAAACGCGAAACGCATTCAGAAGTTACATAAAGATGGACTTCTAACATCCTTTGACTTTGAGCCATTTGATGTATGTGAATCATGTTTAATGGGTAAAATGACGAAGTCACCTTTTACTGGAAAGGGTGAAAGGGCCAGTGATCTATTGGGTCTAATACATACTGATGTGTGTGGACCAATGAGCACAAAAGCTAGGGGAGGGTTTGGGTACTTCATTACTTTTACGGACGATTTAAGTAGATATGGATATGTCTATTTAATGAAGCATAAGTCGGAATCATTTGAAAAGTTCAAAGAATTCCCGGAATGAAGTCCCAAACCAGCTTGGCAAAACAATTAAAGCACTACGATCCGATCGTGGTGGTGAATATTTGAGCCAAGAGTTTAGTGATCACTTGAAGAGTTGTGGAATTCTTTCACAACTCACTCCGCCTTGAACACCTCAGTTGAATGGTGTATCCGAAAGGAGGAACCGCACTCTACTTGATATGGTTCGGTCTATGATGAGTTTTGCTGATCTTCCCATCTCCTTTTGGGGATATGCTCTCGAAACTGCTACTTTCACACTTAATCGAACTCCATCAAAGGCAGTAGAAAAGACTCCATATGAGATGTGGAGTGGAAAAGTTCCAAGTTTATCTTTTCTACGTATTTGGGGTTGTGAGGTTTATGTAAAACGTTTACTTTCAGATAAACTCGCCCCTAAATCAGATAAGTGTTTCTTTGTGGGTTATCCCAAAGAGACCAAGGGCTATTACTTCTACCATCGGACTGAGGGCAAAGTGTTTGTTGCTCGTCATGGTGTCTTTTTGGAAAAAGATTTTATTTCCAAAAAGGCAAGTGGGAGTAATATATTTCTCGAAGAGGTTCGAGAAAAGCAACAAATGGACATAGTTCAAACTATGTTAGAGTTAGAAGCACAAGTGCCAGTTGTGGAACATGTAGTTCCTCCTTTGGTAGAATCTTCTCCCATAACTGACCAAGTGTTGGAGGACGTGCATCATGTACACGAACCTCCTACTGTCCCACTCGAATCTAATTCGTGCGAAAATTCTCAAGTTGTTGAGAAGAAAATTTCTCCTGTTGCAGCCCCTCGTAGGAGTAGTAGATCAAGAATACCAAACAAAAAGTTTGTTGATTTCTTGTTAACCGAAAGTTCTGAGATAATGATCTTAGAATTTGAGGAACCTACTACCTACAAGCAAGCTTTGATGAGTGAAGACTCCGAAAAATGGCTTGAAGCCATGAGGTCCGAAATGGCATCTATGTCTGAAAATTAAGTATGGGACTTGATGGATTTGCCCGATGGGGTTACACCTATTGGTTGCAAATGGGTTTTCAAAGTGAAAACGGACAAGGATGGTAACATTCAGGTTTACAAAGCAAGATTGGTTGCAAAAGGGTTCAAGCAAGTTCATGGTATAGACTATGACGAAACCTTTTCACCAGTAGCAATGCTTAAATCCATTCGGATACTCCTAGCGATAGGCGCCTTCTATGATTATGAGATTTGGCGAGATGGATGTCAAAACCGCTTTCTTGAATGGGTTCTTGAAAGAGGATGTGTATATGACACAACCGGAAGGTTTTGTGGATCCAGAATATCCTAGGAGGGTATGTAAGCTTCAAAAGTCCATTTATGGATTGAAGCAAGCATCTCGGAGTTGGAATCTTCGTTTTGATGAGGCAATCAAACTGTTTGGTTTTCTAAAAAACGGAGAAGAGTCTTGTGTTTACAAGAAGGAAAGTGGGAGTGACATAGTCTTCTTGGTCTTATATGTAGATGACATACTTCTCATAGGAAACGACATTCCCATGCTTGAGTCGATCAAGGAATGGTTGAAGAGTTGTTTTTCTATGAAAGACCTTGGAAACGCGAGTACATGTTGGGGATCAAGATCTATAGGGATAGGTCTAAGAGGATGATTGGACTTAGCCAAAGAACTTATATAGATAAGATCGTTACTAAGTTCAATATGGAAAACTCTAAAAGAGGTTTTCTACCCATGCAACATGGTGTTTCGCTTAGCAAGACTCAGTGTCCTTCTGGACCTGATGAGATTAAGCGAATGAATAATGTTCCTTATGCGTCAGCTATAGGGTCCATTATGTACTCCATGATTTGTACTCGCCCGAGATGTTTCATATGCCTTGAGCATGTGTAGCGATTCCAATCAAATCCGGTGACGCACACTGGAGTGCGGCTAAGAATATCCTAAAGTACTTACGAAGGACTAAGGATAATTTCTTAGTGTATGGAGGTGAAAGTGAATTAATTGTTGAGGGTTACACGGATGCGAGCTTCCGGGTGACAAAGATGATTTCCGATCCCAATCTGGTTTCATCTTTTGTCTAAATGGAGGGGCAGTGAGCTGGAAAAGTTCAAAGCAAAGTACTGTCGCTGATTCTACAACAGAAGCTGAGTACATTGCTGCGGCAGATGCAGCAAAGGAAGCCGTTTGGATGAAGAAGTTCATTCTGGAGCTAGGAGTAGTGCCTAGTGTTGGAGATGGTATTGTTTTACATTGTGATAACAATGGTGCCATAGCTTCGATCTAAGGAACCAAGATCACATAAAAGGTGTAAACATGTACTTAGGAAGTATCATCTCATTCGAGAAATCGTTGAGAGAAAAGATGTAATAGTTAGCAAAGTTCATACGGATAGCAATGTCGCTGATCCTTTGACTAAACCATTGCCTCAGCCTAAGCATGAGAGTCATACTAGGGCTATAGGACTTAAGCATGTAGGAGAGTGGCTTTGATTGTGTACTATTTACTTTTAATTAGTTCACAGTTATAGTTACTCCTGTGATATGTTTGGTTATGTTTATCAATAAAAGGTTATGTTCTTATTTAATCTTGGTTTAGTATTAAATAAAATGTTCAAAGTATTTTATAACGTTTGATAGGATTGTCAAATATGTGATTTGACGAATGAAACCCTATCCAGTGAACAGGAGTTATAATTTACCTTTGTCCCTAGTTCGAATCATTAAAATTGAACGTAAATGATTCTGTTTCATGGACTAGATTGCAA
The DNA here is from genome assembly GCA_947648045.1 of Beta corolliflora. NCBI lineage: Eukaryota > Viridiplantae > Streptophyta > Magnoliopsida > Caryophyllales > Amaranthaceae > Beta > Beta corolliflora. The sequence goes on along the minus strand of CANSZD010000186.1, from coordinate 49,735 downwards.
GTTGATTGATAGCGCAGTTTCATGGGCTATGGGGACATAGAGATGTCTAGTCATTTGCATAGGCGTGTATAGTTGTTACACGTTGGGCAGACCTAGTGGGAGTTCTCTAAAAAGTTTATGAGAATCTCATTAATACATTTAGTGGATTCCTTAGACATGAGTTTGACACTATTCTTGCTTAAGGATTAGTATATTTTTGACACTGCAAAACGTCGTGCCGTAAAAGGAGTCTATAAAAGCAGTGTTCGGAACTACTATGAATTGAGTGGGAGTTTTGGTTATACAAGACTGGATAAAGTCCTCCTAAGAGTTAGGATTGGTGTCTTGGCCTCTTGAAGAGCGAGAACTGAAAATGCATGGCCGTGCTCAAATGGATTAAGGAGTTAATCATTTGTTTCGACAGTTCGAACTCGGATTTCAAGAAACAACTTGAATATTGGTATGGTTTACATATGATGTTACCATGTCATCAAGTTAGACATTAAGCGACTTAAGGAATTTGAAGGTTACACACTTGTTCTTAGACAAGTGGGAGATTGAAGGATTTTGTCCTCGATCAAGTGTAGCAAACTAAATGTATATGGACAGATTATGAAGATAATATATTCAATAATATTAGGTGACCGCAACGTTTTGCTAGAAGCTAATTGCGGTTTATTGGGCTAGTATATCTAGGCCAACTACTAATATGTATTGGGTCCTATGAGGTCACACAATGTGACAACCCTTGGATATTACCCAAATCCATTTGTGAAATGGGTTGGACGGTTTTAAAGATGGATGGAAGAGTTGTAACTCATGAGTTTATTAGGCTCATAATGTATGACATTATGAGGCAAAATAAAGCCTCATGAATCACCTCTTTGTAACCACCTTATATAATGATATGGGGTTACAAAGGAGAGGTTAGATATTACATCATTTCTAGTAGAGAAAATCTGATTTTCTTTGCTCCTCTCTTACTCCTCATTTTCGGCCATCACACCTCAAAAGCAAGAGGATTATTCTCTCTTCCGTACTAGCATACGTGGTGATCTAAGGGTTGTTCGTGGACCAACACTAGAGGAACGGCGGTTGACGTTCTAAGGGATCTCCACTAGAAGGCTCGTGGTGGAAGTGGAATTCACGCATCAAGAGGTATATACTACACTCTTAATTGATTCATGTTGATTTATGCAAAGATCTTGGTGTTAGATGTTTGAGTATGTGATACTCGTTTTCCGCATTAAGTATCTAAATTCCTACACGTTAGCGGGTCCCTTTTGACTCTGATTTTGGCTTATAAAAACCTTTACACTTAATACTCTTACAAAATTACAATGAGTAATAATACAACTTAAACAACTCAAGATTTGGAGAAACTTCTATTTCCAATTTTGTCAAACATATCAATCAATTCTTATATCAAACTATATACTAAATTACTAATTATGTCATTCCATAAAACCAAATCAATTTTATTACAATAATATCAAATTCAAGTCCTATCTATCTCCAACTAAGTCCACCAACATAAGACCAAAGCTCATGGCCTCTCAGAAAACTTTTCATAATAGGTTCGATTCTAAAAAGACCTATAAGAAGGTTTTAGTGTATGTACCTAAATACAATCAATCACAACTTCAAAGCCAATCCAATGCTTAACCAAAAATATCATAGAACGGTCCAAAAAGCACCACATGAGCTATCCTTTGTAGGTTAATTGAATTAAACTTAATTCCTAAAACATATAAAAGTTTTCGCCTTTATCAGCAAGAACACATAATTTCAACCCATTTATAAGATCTAAAAATCATATAACTATGTAAGATAGAAGAAGAAACAAAATTGACAAAATAAATTATTCCTCTAACACAATTAATATTCCCGAATCAAAAGAATAAACACATCCCAAACCCCTAAAGAATCACAATCATCGTCATCATCATCATCATCATTATCATCATCACTCGAAAATTTCTTTTTCAAATAAACTATCTGCCATCGGAGGAAATGTAAGATTTTTCAATGGAAATTAAAGGTTGAGATCTCATGTTTTCTAGCACTATCAACCTATCACAAATTAACCCACAAAAGTTGAGAAAAAACATGGCGAGCTTCTGCCTTCTGGTCTCTGGAATCGAAGGACTGCTGCCGACCGCCATGCCCAACAACCTAGAGGACAAAGAAACAAAAATGGCTGATTTTTTTTTTTTTGGGAATGGTGGGTCACGTGACCCACCATGACAAAGGGTAGTTCCGCCACTGACTGGGGGTAGTTGCATGTAAACTGAAATAAAAACTTTACTTAAATATCGACTCCTCTCCGGCAGCACCGTTAAATATAGGCCCGATCTTGACATTTTGTGGGTCCTAGGCGAAACTATAGACGAGGGTGCTCTTATTCAAACTCGAACTAGTAATTAGTTCTTAGGCACGGGCTATGCCCCGGGTAAGTATAATTTTTATTTATTAATATCTTACTTTCAAATTATAACATCAAATATTATTTGGTTTTGTGGTGAAGACATATAGTAAGTAGAAGTCATGAGATCAAATCTTATACTATGCATTTTAGAAGTCATGAGATTAAATCTTATACTATGCATTTTCTAATTTTTTATTGTATGACTTCATGAAACGTGGTATGTTTTAATGACATGATTTTACTAAATATTAGAAAAATGCATTGCTTTTTATTTTATCCAACTCAACCTTATACTATTGTCTATCTCAAAATACTAGTACATCTTATATCCTCCAAAACTCATTTCGCAACTCGTCTACAGCACAAGATGCAAATATTAAGGTAAAAGAAATGAACTAGATCACTAGACACTAAATAAGCACAATATATTATAAATTAGTGAAACATCAAACATGTTCATTCACAATTATAATCATATATACAACAAATCAATGGACGACACTGCAAGTTTCTATCTATTTTATTACGTCTGCTTCCTTCCTCTGAGAAAGAAAAGAAAAAAAACAAGAGAACTCAGATGAAAAGGAGGACACTACAGACTTCTATGGGGCATGTCGTACTACAAATCTTGACTGGTAATTGTTACCAATGAAATTGAAAACATACATTGGCCCTGTTTTTGGCACATAGAGTTTAGAGTTTGTTGTTAAAGTTTTAACTTTTTGTTCAACAGATTTGGTTGCTGATTTGACAACTCAGAGATTTTTCAATTCGATTGTTTTAGATTTGGTAATTGAAGATATAAGAACTTAAGAGTCAAGAAGTCAGAAAGTTGTCAACTAAATTTTTTGGAAAAGTAGCAAATTAAAAAATGATGATATGTCGATTGAGGAAGCAATTTTGGAGTTTGGGAAATGGAAATCTCGGAGAATACGCGCTCAACTTTAAATTTTTTCCCTTCAGAAGATAAGAGTATTTTTGGGCCCCTTACGGTCATGGGCCCTAGGCCGTCGCACTTTCCGCCTAGGCCCAAGGCCGTCACTGATTAAATTATAACCTAATGTAATGTTAGTACATATAGTTTTTGAGAGTTAATTTAGTTACACGTTGTTCCTCAAAAAAAGAAATCAAATTAAGTTGTATTTCCTCCGTCTTCTGAAGATCTAAACGACTATTATATACACTTTAAGATAAATCGAATTGAGTGTAAAAGTTGAGTCTACTTTTTCATTTACTTTTCTTTAATGAAAAGAAAGAGTATGATGAGCTTATAATATATTAATGAGGATATCAGAGAGCGAGGAAGAGAAGATGTGAGTCAAGGATGATTAAATTATTGTATATTTTTTGCCAAAAGATAAGCAAAGCATTGTAAGTTGATCTTCAAGAAGAGGATCAAAATGGAACGTGAGTAAATCTTAATATTTTTAATTATCTACTAATCTATACCCATTAAAAAGCAAGGAGTTTCGTTACTGTTTCTTAGGAACAGTGCTTTGATGGTTTTGCCCCTTCAAATCCATGAGATTGCCTACTTGCCCTTCCTTCTTTCTTCCACGTTTCCTCCCTTCTTCTGCCTGTGGAACAGTGCAAGTGCTCCTCTCTCCAACTTTTCCTCTTTGTCTCTTCTCTCTCCTATTTCTTTGACTCTCTCTCTCCTTTTTTGCCATTACTATGGGTCGTTTCCCTCTCTCCTTTTCGATTCCCGTCTAATTCAAACCAAAAAAACAAAACCTTCATCTTTCTCTCTCCTCCTAGATCTCCGCAACATTTCTGCAAATTCTCCATCCTCAAATTCGATTTTGACCAGTTGTCGTTCTCTCAATCTCGAGATCTCTAACAATTTTAGGTTATCAGCTGTTCGATTACACTTTTTTATTTAACAATTTGCTGATTCGATTGCAATATTCAATTAATAAATGTTCAATTGTTTGATTTCTGCTATGATTTCTAGGGTTTCGTGATGAATTTGATCTGAAAATCGCGCATTTTGTGATCGAATCAAGGTAGAAAGATGGACTGGTGGGGCGGAAAAGTGTCGCTTGGAAATTTGGATTTTTCTGGCGCAGTGAATAAGCTTCAAGAGAGTGTTAAGAGCATTGAGAAGAATTTTGATAGTGCTCTTGGTTTAGAAGATAAGCCTCAGTCCAGCGATGAAGGTTTTTTCTCTCTCTTCTGCAATTTCTTTCTTCTTTTGGTTTAATTTAGAGAATAGAGTTGTATATGTAAATGTTGCGTCGATTTTTGTATATTGAATTATTGATTAGGATGTTATATATTGCTGATTGTTGAATTATATGTAAATAATCCAACATGTTTAATCGCGTTTTGGAGAAAAAAATCACCCTCATTGATTAAAGTGAAGGTTTTGTTCTTTTTCGTTTTTCTGGATTTTGACCTAATTTTTGTTATCCAAGTGTTAGAAATTGCGTGAATATCCACTCAGTGTCCCCACGAAGGTCGAGGTTACCGGCTCCGATGATCCGCCGGCCCAACCCGGTTTTGGCCCCCCTGAGTTTTTCTGGATACTCGGTTCACATTCTTGACCTCACTGACCGCATAATTTACTGGTAATTCGTACTTCCTGCCATTGTTTTTTTTTGGGTTTTCTGTTGAATTTTGGTTTGTGTTAGGGTTTTGGTTAATTGTGGTGTTTGTGAGCTTCTTGTTATTGGGAAGTAGTTTGATTGGAATGTTATATGGGTCTTCTCATTTTCGGTTGGATGGTTGTTTGTTTGGTGTTTAGGGTTTTTATTTCTTGTTCGTATTTTCGATTTGAGTTTGTCATACAGTGATTGTTGTTGTTCTTGTGGTAAAGGAGATGCTCAACGAATTGAAATGGTTGGAGATTGGTTGGTGTGTGTTTGATTTTTGGAAAGTAAGAGTTATGGTTATGGAGATTGGATTCTTCAAATCATATGATCCATAGTCCATATTTATAGTAGCATATTATAATAGTTCTTTTATAGTAGCATCTTTATACCGACCATAAGATCTAACAGACTTGAATTTTTATCGGTTACGTCTGATTATACTTTGATTTCAAGGGTTGAACCATATACTTACTTCTTATCACCCCCATCTGTCATTTTGAGGCTACAACTAATTTGCAAGGAGTTTCTTGCACAGGGTCTTTAAATATCTTATTTTGTAGACTATGTAAATGAAAAACAAACTTGTTATTGTTGGCCGGATTCACAGATTGTAGAGACTTTGATAGTAGCCATCTGATTCAGCTCAATGTTAGAATTGATTCTGCCATATTCTACATGAAGTTTGTTGTATAGTACGTTTTGATTTTGGTGTTCATTGGCATCAGCTGCACTTTCGGGATCAAGTTAATACAATGTGGAACAGTTGCTTTTTTCTATGAAAGTCTTGAGAAGAACTATCTTTTTCTTTTTCATACTCCGTTCACTCCTAAAAGATTGTCTTGGTGTCCTTTTTACTTTGTTCCCAACAGATTGTACCATTTCCTATTTAAGTGACATAGTCTCCACAATTTCTCTCTACTTTTTTTCATACCCCAAACACTAAAAAAAACTACCTATCCAATCATCACAATTCACAACTCTTAATAAAGTATCAAAATGGATATGGGGCATCCTATAATGGATGGAGGGAGTAGTATACTCAATATATACCAATTAGATCCAACCCTCTGGTCTTAGCCTTTCAAGCTTAAGTAAATCATCTTCCATACATCCTAATGCAAAAATGATGACCATAATAAAACAAAATCTTAATATAAGCTAGGAAATTAAAGGAAAAATGACTCTTCTACTCCACTGTATAGATCTATTCTAAAGATTCCTCACTCACCATCCTATCATTGCTCATACAAACTCGAGTTGGGTACTTAACCCTATATTATGCCTAGGTTTAATTACTCATACTTGCTAAAAAAAAGAAGAGATTGAAGTAAAACTAAGTTAAACGAATGCCTCAAATCATGAGAGAGAATATTCTTTGAATTTGATCGCAATTTGTGTGATATATTGCCCTTCCTTCTTTCTTCCACGTTTTCCTCCCTTCTTCTGCCTGTGCAACAGTGCAAGGTTCCTCTCTCCAGCTTTTCCACTTTATCTCTTCTCTCTCCTGTTTCTTTGACACTCTATCTCTCTCTCTCTCTCTTCTTTTTTGCCATTACTATGGGGTCTTTTCCCTCTCTTTTTTTCGATTTCCTTCTAATTCTTCACTGACTCCCTCTCGCGATTTCGATTCTTCTACCGGTATTTTCTTTTTCCGACATTTTATGCTTTTTGTTTTTGTTTGGGAGATTATTGATGGTTTAATTAATTGCAGATAGTACTAAATTGTCGAAGGAAAAGGAGATTACTAATCGAGATTATGCAGTTTTTTATGAAGGAAGTGATGATATTAACCCTAATTTTTCTGGAGTTGCACATGTTGAGTTTCCTCTTGGTATCTATATTTGTATTTCTGAATTTCAGTAAAAATTTGAATTTCGTATGGCTGTTTTCTTTCGAGTGAAATTGATTAGAAGTTCGCAAACCAAACCCACCTTCGGTCCAATCTCTCTCTCTCTTCAGGTATTCTTCTTTCATTTATAGGTTGAGTAATTTTCAGCAAAAAAATCGTGATTATATTAACTATGAAATGATCTGAGAGTTGGGTTTTATTTGAATAAAGAAAAATGATGAGAGCTCAAGCTCAAAACAAGCACCGACATTCTATCATGCGTTTAGTTTGCATTGTCGTTTGTTTCCGTCTTTTTGTCTTCTTAATTCTATCTTCCATCTCCACTGGTTAGGATTTCTTTGTTTATTTAAGTCTAATTTAGTTTTTTTAAGCTGCCCTTTTTTTTATTAACTGGGTTTTCGTTTTGATGAATCATAGTTTTTATTTGATTTATTTTGGTGCAGGTAGTGGAAAGCTAGATCTTTCAACTAAATTGGAAGAGAAAGCAAGCAGTTGTTATTCTAGGGCTTTCGACCTCACTCTAAACTCTAAACTGATATTTCCTCTATTCAAACTTCTACTCCCATAAATCACTTACACTCTTCTGAGTTCTTTCTCTATTTTTTTGCAAGAATGGGGTTCAATTTACAGCCGTATGGTATGAAGTCGATGCTAAAAGAAGGGTACATCCATCTTTCTGGCCTCGAAGAAGCCGTCATTAAAAATATCGATGCTTGCAAAGAGCTCACTGACATGAGCCGTACTTCTCTTGGTCCTAATGGTATCTTTTTCTCTCTCTGATTTATGGGTTTTGTTCTTTGACATCTCTTTTCAACTGGGGGGGTTCATTTTTGGACCCTCATAGGATATTAGATCAGATTAGTTGTGGAAGAAAGAAAGAATAAAGAGAATGCAGGTGAATAAAAGTTGTGGAAGATGAGAATAGGTGTTCGCTGTGGACCCTCATAAGATTTTGATTCAAGTGGAGGCGCACATGTGAGAAACAGAGCATGAACAAGTTCGTAAACCCTCAAATCATGGTTTTGTAAAGCCTGTAAAACTTTTTGAAATATTGGGGTAATTAATCAAAATGGAGTATAAAAAGATTAAATTCCTGGACTTCTGTGTTTTCATTTTACTGGTAAGAAACTTCTTCTGCTCATGGGTTGCCTAGAAATAGCTCTGGTAGTTGTATGTTGCTTGAGATAACAAGTTGGTAATTGTACAATATCACTTAGCATTTTGGAGTTTAAATTTTCCCATTGACTCATCATAGTGGTTTCGATGAAAAGTGCTCATATCTATACTATACACCATCCATGTGCTATTAATTAATCATTCCAATGAATCCAAGGTTTCACTTATTCCTAATTTGTTATGGCAACAGGTCATCCTATGCTCGTATTCAAGCCTTTCTCGAGAGGGAAATTTCTATTTTCTTGATACATGCCGACACACAAAAGATAATTTTTATTCACTCCTCAAATCCCCTATTCCTTCCATTTCGTTTTGTTTATGACGTAGCAGATTGCATTTTGTTTAGGTAAGTGATAAATTTTTAGTTGCATCATGACAGCTCTCAAATGAAATGATCTCCTTATACGTTAAGAATCTTGGTCGTTGCTTATTTTTTTGATTATTCTGGCTAGAGAAGCTTATCTAATTTTAATAATGAGGTCTAAAGGGATGGGGATTAGGGGCGGGGGAAGAGGTGGGCTAATTCTTCTAAGTCATTTTTTTTTGGAAAGAGCAAATTGTTTCTAAATCTCTGATTCACGAGGTTTGTTAGGAGAGTTAGATCAGTTTTTTATGAAACATAATCGGGATTATGGATCGTACTCATGAATTACTAACTTCCGTTTGTTAGGTCATACCCAATCGTGTTACAACACAGATATAGTAGGTCATACGAAATCGTATCAGAGCACAACCACCTCATATCTTCTACATTTTCCTCATACACTTGGCGATTCTCTCCTTATTCCTCCTATTCTACACTTGTCTTGTTTCATTTGAAATGAAAGCCGAACATGGCATTTTACTACCTAAAGTTTTCTACTTATCTCGATACTAATAAAAAAACGAGAACTGAGAAAAAAACCCAACCAATAAGATTACAAACTCTCCGCTGCACAATGCTCTGAAATTTTCTGCATACAAGGAAAAAGAAAAGCTAAAGTCAATAAATGATGAAATCATGAGCCAAATTATATTGAATCAAACTAATATGGTAAATTAAAGAATCTACCAGATGTTTTGGGTATTGTCTTTTCAAAGAGCCCCATAACAACTCTACCTGAAAAGATACTATCAATGTTAAAAAGTACAATACGACCAGTAATTTATGTAAAACTATCAAATTCAGGCTACGGCCAAGAAAAATTAGTTGTAGAAAGCGAGTTTCATTTCGTTTCGATTCGAATTTCAGAATCATTATTTCACAAAACATATCATCGAGTTTGTGATTAAAATGCTTCAAACAACAGTAATCACATCTATATTCTATTTGGCCGAATGGATTTAGATCATGCGCTTTCTCCAAATCCTATTTATTCTACAGAGTGAGTTTGGGGCTTTGAGCTCACTAATTTATCATTTGCCTATTGGAGATTTGAAAATATTATTCCTTGAAAGATTATTGATTTTTATTAAATTTGACATTTTTTCGCTGCTTGTTTCTGAAAATCAGGTAATGTTTGGGTCCATTTACCACTTTATGAAGTTATGAAGTTTGCAAGCAAATCTTCATAAAGATTCAATGAAATTGAAGTTGAATACTATTGCATTGTGAAATGTTTAATACCATGTTAATGTTTCTCAATATATATAAACCTGGAGCGAAGTTACTCAATTTTCCTAACAATGTTGGGCATGTGTATGCGTCAAGGTGTCACGCTCGGTCATTTTATGACTATGTTATATATTTTGGTGAAGGTTTAAGTGTTCATACTGATGTCGAAGTGTTGGGATTTAACATAAGTACTTGAGGTAAAATGAAGAACTTGAGCAACACAATGTTAGGATATTACGCTTATATTTCAATGTAAAGTGACAAAGATAGAAGGTGGTGGACTGGTTGTAAAATTCATTAAAAAGGACTGGTGTATATATGTACTTATCTTTTGCAATTTTCAAATTTTTATGTCCAATAATTTGTCTAATATCTGCTTCTCGATGTTGTAGTTTTCATTGTTGTGTGGAAATGGATACATACTTGAACATTTGAATTATGTAGAGATCTTTACAGTCTTGAGTCTTGACTTTGAACTTTGAAGGAATTAGTCACCTTGATTTGCATTTCATCATAGTAGAAAAGCTATCATTTAAAGCCCTCAAACATTTTTTTTTGTGATTGCTGAAGCTCGTGTTGCCTCAAAGATTATGGTTTAAGCTTACTTCCGACTCTGATATGTTGTGCTTATGTGTCAGCTATCTGAACTGCATCAGTTGATGCTTGAGGATGCTGAAATATTGAATATTGAGCCTCCCAATTTGTATGTTCGCCAGAACCCTGCACCAAATGCTTATACTTTAGCCATTAGTGGCAAAAGGTCATTTGTTGTTGTGCACACAAGTCTTATCGAGCTTTTGTCACGAAAAGAGTTGCAGGTATTAACATCATATTGTATTCCTTACTTCTCCTGTAGTCATGTCCCATCTCCCCTTTGTCTAATTCTTCATCTCTGGGCTGTGATAGAAGTGTTATTAAGTCATTCTCCAGTAGAAATTTACAGTTCTCATTCCTTATATCCTTTCCTGGTATTGTCAACAGGCGGTCATGGCCCATGAGTTGGGTCATCTTAAATGTGACCATGGATTATGGCTGACATATGCGAACATCCTTGCCCTTGGGGCATACACCATACCTCGTAAGTTCATAATTTTGTCGTTGAAAAGTTTAAAAGTGCTTCTCTATTTGTGTTGCAATACCTGCACCACTGGTCTGCATGGATACACATAGAACAGTTTACATAGTTTCTATTTTACTTGGGGTAGATAGCAATTTTGAAAGGGGAGAGAGGGGGGAGGGAGGGAGGGAGGGAGAGAGGGAGATGGAGAGGGAGAGGGAGAGGGAGAGAGAGAGGGAGGGGGGAGGGAGGGAGGGAGGAAGAGAGAAGGGGGGGGAGAGAGAGAGAGGGAGGGGGAGGGGGGAGAGGGAGAATTTCTCGTACTCGATACGGTATGCGCCATATCTACGATTTTACTTCATTGCTTTAGGTCCTCATACTTGGTTTATTGATATGTGTTTTAAAATTTCTGGTGAATTTGATGTAGCCAATTAAGGGTTATTTCAGAGTTGAGGCTTGGCAATGTTTTTCAGCCGATAATATTATTTCCAGGTACGTTGTGCTATTCAAATTTAAACTTTTCTTAATTCTTAATTCCTTGCTCTGAGAGTGACATAATTATTTGTTTCTGTTGTTGAAACAATGTTATTGTTAAAATTTAAAATTTATGAATAACTAAACTGAGGTTTAATTAGACCTGTATGATCCTCCATTTTGTTTGATTTTGGCCAGAAGCCACTAGGCTAGAAGCTGCTTTAATTCTCTAAAATTTGCATTCCCACTGGCCACTATTCCATTTCTTTGTTGGCTTTTCAGCATAAGCTATTACTGATAGGTATTAAATTTTCACCTTACATATAATCTTTACAAGTTGAACTGGTAATGACATGCTAGAGTTGCACAATTGAGCTTCATGGAGCATGTAGCTGCTTGTGGCAAGTCTACGATGACATGAGACTAACAACTCTCATTCTCTTTATCTTCTTTGTTTCCTTTCTTCCTATCTATTTACTTGTCTATATATGCTTGCTACAGTAGTTCTCTGTTAATTTTGTATAATCTTTTGTCCAAGTTTTCCATTGTCCTGAAAGTGTAAATTGTTTATTGTATAAGTTTTGCCACTGGAACTCACCTAAATCAGAGACCTGAATGCTTTTGTTGCTAGGAGAACTCACTTTGAACTCTGTCTTTCTAATCCATTTATTTATTTTTGCTTGTTTTCATGCCATCTTCGTGCGATAATCAAGCACTATTGTGATATGTGCTTTCCATGTGCAGCATAGAATTTGACAGAGACCACGAATTGTTTGCAACTGCGGGTGTCTCTAAGCGGATCAAAATTTTCAAGTTATCCTCTCTAAAGAATACTAATATTACAGTATTATAATCTTACTTGGTTCTTGGAGAAAAAATAATTAAGTTTCCCACCTATGGATCGATCTCTTATTATACTTTCTTTTCTTTCCTTTTTCTTTTATGGTTATACGAGATGTTGTGGAGTAGACGTTTATTGACCTTAGTATATTTCAATGTTTATTTTTTCATTTTATATCCTATATTATAATATTTTAAATTTTTTTTTTATATGAATGTGTTTCAAAGCATATTAGCTCAAATGGTAGAGCAATGTGCCATTGCACATGGATGTAGGTTCAAGTAGGGGTGTAAGCGGACTGCGAAAAGTCCAGAGTCCAATCCAGTCCAGTCCAAACTTGTCGGACTGGACTGGACTGAAAATTTTTTGGACTGGACTCGGACTCAAATTTTTGAGTCCAAATATTTTCGGACTGGACTTAGACTCACCCCTTTGGAGTCCAATAAGTCCAGTCCAGTCCAAAAATATTTTTATATCTAATATATATATATATAAATTATTGATACTATTTTTAAAATTTTGGAGTTTTCAACCTTCCCTCTCTAAATATTTCAACTGGCGCTAGAAAATTTCACTTGGCGCCAGACAATTTCACTTGGCTCCATTTGTTAAATAAGTAAATGATACTAGCAGTATTGCAGTAGTAGGCTAGTAGCCGACTAATTCTATCTCACTTCACTCCTCACTACTCATTTCCTCTCGCTCTTTCATTTTCTTTCTACCTCGATGTCTTGATTCTCGCATTCTCTATTTCTCTCTCAGATTATATTCTCAGTCTCTCTGCTTCCTCTCAACTTAGATCAAGTTAGGCATCTAATTCAACGTTTTATTCATAGTATTTTACTTTAATTTAAACTTTCAATCTAATTTGTGGACATTGATAATTGAATCAGATGTCAAATGCTCAAGCATCTCAAAAAACGTTGTGAATCATTGAATCTAAATTGGGGGAAAAAAAATATAATATTCGGACTGGACTGGACTGGATTCGGACTCAAGAAAAAATTATCGGACTGGACTGGACTGGACTCAAAAAATATTTGGACCGGACTTGGACTCAATTTCTCGAGTCCAAAAAACTTTGGACTGGATTTGGATTTGGCAAAGTCCAATCCAATCCAATCCACTTACACCCTTAGGTTCAAGTCCTACATGTGCTAGAATAATTGTAATGACTTGTTTACCGCCAAAAAGGAAAAGACTTAAGATAGGCCAGTCATAAATCGTTGTTGATACTCATGTTTAAATTTATTAGAATATGTAATAATTCATAACGGTTCCTCCTAACCGCTGCCAAATGGTGCCTTGCCTATAACAACACCTAAATCAACAGCGGTTGGAAACCGCTGTCCATAGCTATTTTCAGCCGTTATCAAATGCAAATTTTGTAGTAGTGTTGATATTAGTATTGTTAGGAAACGGGGTGTTGTAGTTTGATTAATGCGGAACAAAATCAATGAAATAATAAGGATGAGAAAACAATAAAGAAGAGAAACAAAAGAACACAAGGATTTACGTGGTTCGGTCAAAATAGACCTACGTCCACAGATGAGGGATTCGAGCTTCTTCACTATAATGGAGAAAATCAGAGAGAATAATACAAGGAGTCCTAAAATACCAGAGGCTAAAAGTGTTTCATAAGTTGTGTCAAATAATGAGCACCAAGAGGTCCTTTTATAACATAAGGAACCCCGCACAAAAACCCTAGAATATACTCCGTACAAAACCCTAAAAAGAAAATCCGATTTGGAAACGCATCTCGCAAACCGCGAGGCGCGGTGGCGGCCGCGAGTCGCGGTATGCTCTCGGCAGTTCTTCGTAAAACGGGCGTAACTTTCTCGTTTCTCAGCGGAATTGGGCATATGACCTATCGTTGGAAATACCTTGAAACAAGCTATCACCTCCAATTTGAATCACATCAAAACCATTTATATATTGGGAGATATGTGCATTTAAAGTCAGGCTTATGCCATTCACAAGATTTCAAGTCACGAATAACAATCTCCACCTTGACTTGAAACCGATCAAACAAGATAACTCCACCTTGAACTGAAAACCAAAAAATGATGCTCACCATAAATATAGAACCTCCACCTTAAACAAAAATCCATAAGCCTAATCACTTTAGGCAATCAAGAACGGACATCTTCTATAAACTGTGTACCGATGCGTCTTCGAACACAAAACTCCGTATACAAAACCATCACATGGCCTAGATTGAGAGTATATAGTCACCAACGCCAAGCATGCTTATTCAAATTGACCAAACTCTCTTCAAACACTTTTCATCTCAACAATAAACTCAAGAAACAATTCTAGAAAACCAATTGACATCAATAATTTCTAAAGTGCAACTGTACTTAACCAAAACACAAAAGTAACTAATTTGAGATAAGAAATAGCATAACTAGAACAAAATCTAATGCATAACCAAGATTGCTAATTTATTACAAACTCAAAAGCAATCTATCATAGACTCCAAAACAAAATCCACACGGTTTCTCGTTTCATCAAGAGATCTCAAAAGGGCACCAATCATAAAGAGATCGTAGAAATCCCGACCCCAAAACTTGTAACCCTAAAGTGCAACATCATCATCAAAGACATCGTTGGCAATATTTGCGGATTGGCCCTCATTGGACTTTTCCCCATTCTTCCTCTTTAATTTTCAACAATCAGCTTTGACATGACCCTTCACGTGACAATAGTTACAGATTTTATTCTTGCCAAAACTCTTTCCACCATGAGCAACCAAAGCATTTGTTTGAGCATAATTATTAGATTTATTAACCAACTTATTGTCAATTAAATCTCTCTGAGTTAAGGCATCCTTAACATCCTGCAAACTCAAATCATCTCTACCATACAATAAAGTATCTCGAAAGTGCTTATACGAAGGCGGTAAAGAACACAACAACCTAATAGCCATATCCTCATTATCGATTTCTACATCGATGTTTTGCAAATCCATAATAATAGAGAAGAATTCATCTAAATGAGACTCAAGCGGTTTACCTTCTTTAGACTGAGATCATGAAGTCTAGATTTGAGTAGTAGACGGTTGGTCACGCTCTTTGTCATATAAAGTGACTCCAACTTCAACCACAAACCCGCATCAGTTGTCTCCTTGGCAACCTCTCTCAAAACTTCATCAGATAGACATAAATGAATTGCCGAGAGTGCTTTCAAATCGATCTCCTCCCACTGATCATCTCATACCCAAAGGCTTTTTGGATGCACCTTCAAGAGCCTTGTGACAACCACTTTGAACCAAGATGGCTTTCATCTTCAATTGCCATAGGCCAAAATTTACTTGCCTATCAAATTTCTCAATATCGAATTTCATTGACATAATTGAATCAAACTCGTTCTATAAACACCTAAGATCTTAAACAACCAAGCTCTGATACCAATTTGTTAGGAAACGGGGTGTTGTAGTTTGATTAATGCATTTAAAGTCAGCCTTATGCCATTCACAAGATTTCAAGTCACGAATAACAAGTATCTTTCCGCCTACCTGCTAATATTCTGAACTTCATGGTTAAAAAAGAAATACACGGATCTATTGTATCTTAAAATGCTGCTGGTTAAGTGTTTCATGTTAGGATCAAAATTAATTCCGATTTGCTTTTAAGATTGCGCTATGATTGTTTTGTGAGGTCTTCTCCTTGTCGATATAACTATTCGGGTATGCATGCCTCAAGTTTTGCTTAAATTTAGCCTATATATGTGTTCTTTTTTTCTATTTTTTTTTGAAATTTTATTTGGCACTTTTTTACATGTTGCTTTGGAATTCCTATTGAAGTTGGCGTGGTTGCTTTGTAAACGTCTAAATGCTCATATAAGCTCAATAAATTTGTTGACATGAGTTTAGGAACATAATTAAGTTGTGAGAAAAATGTTCAAAAACTATATGCGTTATGCCTAAGGAAAGCAATCACAATATAATTTTAGTAAAGTAGAGTTATTATTGGTTTTTAGAACACTTGAGCATTTTTAATGGTGCTAAATAACAATGAAGGTATTTTACTACTTAAAGTGCTTCATCAACTTGCGAGAGGTTAACGATAGTTCTCGGGATTGGCATTAGTCATGCCTTATTTTCTTACCTTCCATTTTGCCAAGAAGGTCACTTCAAGCAAGCATGTGAGTTAGCTCCTATTTTTTATGAACTCCTACATCGTGTCAGTTCATACTACAGTCCACTAATTATGATGGTGCATAAACTCCATAAGCAACTTAATTTGCTCAAGGACAAGAATCAGGTGCACATGAACCTAGCATTTCCAGCATGGTCTTACCCTAAACTACATTGTTCACCTAACTTAGCTAGATTGGAGTACAATCCACTAAATAAAAGAGTAATGGTAGTATTTAATGTCAATTGAGGTTCTTGGTCAAGGATTGAGCAAACATTTGTCATTCGATCTTCTATCTTCCTATCTTGAGTGGCAAGGATGTTCATGAGTATATTATCTCAATCTATACAAAGAGTCTGTATCTATATGACAAAGGCATTGAAAATTGCCATATGAGTAAACCCTTACAGGAAGGAGGGAAATAGCATAAGGAGTCTTTATTAAAAATTGCGAGACCATAAATAATAAATAATTATGGGTAGGGTGATAGAGTGGTATAAAGAGAGAGGGAGAAAAAGAGTAAGATAAAGCACTTTTAAGATGTCGCTTATTGGAGTATGAGTTTTCTAATAAAAAATTAGAGTAGCATGAATAAGTGACTAAAGTCTTATGGGAGAAAGAGGGATAAAAAGGAAGAAAGGGATAGGGAGAAGGGTATGGGGAAGAATAGAAATTTGAGTAACATAAATTGGTAACAAATTAGAGTATGTTGTTCCTTTGGTCAAGTTAGCAAGGCTACCAATAGGAAAGATGCATAGAAATTATCTTGATTTTTGCTCAAGTTGCGTATACTATATAGTATCTTTCTTTGCTTGATAGCAATACGTTGTAATTTCTACTATTACGGGCCATTTTTGCATTTTAGTCTTTTCTGATATTGAGAAACTCCATCACAATGTTGCCAGGCATGCACCGAAAGTATGCACATTGGAATGGAGTCCATAGAGGAGGGAAATGCGGAATTCATATCTCAAGAAAGGATAAGGAAATTGTAGACAATAGAGTTTCCAGGTGGTCATAATGGATTTGAAATGATGTTTATGCTTTAGGAGTTCATACAAAAGACTTGTAATTGTTTAATATGCTAATCAAAGATCGAGATTTCTTATTTTCTATTTCTGCTATTGAAGGAAAATGGTGGAACATAAGCAAAAAAAACGAACTATATGCACCGACAATTCTTAGAAGAATGTAGGTGGTATCTTATGCCATATCATATTATCCAAATCAACATCTCTGACTTGCACCTCTAAGCTACTAACTACTTCTACATTTATCTATCAAACTGTGAAGCAAAAATAGGCAATAAGGTATGGCTTGTAGTTTCACTTTATTTCTTGCTGTGATATTAGTTGTTCTTCCTTAACAAAAAAAAAAACTACATTATGTATCGGGGAAGAATGTTCTTTTAATTTGATTGTATGTATATATTTGGATACCTTTGCTTGATACGACAGAGTCTTGATTTCAGTTAGTGACTAAAGCTGATATATATTTTGAGGAGTCCTTGTATAGAATTTGATATAGGTTAGAAATCAATTATGTATAGAAAGATATTGTCTAAGATGCTTCATTTATATTTGCTTATGATTCTCGTAAATGTTTGCAATTGGTTGAGCATGTAATGACAATCATATTAATCAATGATTAAATAGCTGAAACTTCTTTATTTGGTTTTTGTATGTCTGACAAGGGTTAGTTGAAATTTCATAGGTAATTTCCTTAGTATCCAAAAAATATTTACAGTAGGCCCAAGAACAATGTAAATAGCTTTTAAAGATGTTTGATAGGGATCTAAAGGGACGACAATGGCTTGCTCACTTGCTCCTTCCGTACCGAAGGTCAGCTATGCTTTGAATCCTGAAGAGCTCACCGGCTATGCTTTTGGCCCTCTGCATTAATTTCACTTTTACGGGGAAAAGAGCCGGGGGAAGAGACAATAACACTTTTAAGCAACCATTTAAGAGTATAATTGAGAAATAACACTTTGTAGAGACCATTTTTAGAGCACTTCATAGAATTTTCTCTAACATAGTAAGAGGGAAGGAGAGGGAGAGATGAGCTCTTTCAAGAAAACAAATATATAGTGTAGTTCATGAAGTGATAAAATTTATCTTGAGAGCACTTTTAGAATATGATTTGTTTGATGAAAAACAAACACAAAGTAGGAAGACTTTATTGGATCAACTCAGCTATAATAAATGAGTGAGATGGACAGAACATAGGGGAGCAAATAGGAAAAACTTTCTAAAATTTGCAAAATTAGAAAAATTAGGTGTTCTGTTATAATGAGGGAAACTCTAATTAGCAAAGACCAAATTCATTAAGAAATGGAGATTAAGATCATGGTAATAAATTGTAAGGGATGTTGAAAGAATGTGGTGAGGTAGTGTCATTATAATTAAATGAAGATTGCACTGCAAAGACTCCATGTATATATGAGTATTGAACATTAGAGTTTTGAAGTGAAAAGACCTAACTGTTACTTTGGGCTTGTATGGTGCTTCCTTATGTCAAAATATATCCGATAGTTCTCAACACTACCTCTTATTGGCACAATTAGATACCTTAGCCGCCATCAGTAAACATATTGGAGGGCAATCTTTTCTATTATGTTCGAGCTTTTACAAGGTTGTATTATTTACTTGATGCTATTTGGTTTATAATTTGTTTCTTCCTTGTTGCTATCTAAAAATTAGCTTTATTGTCATCACTGCAACTTTAGGAAGGAGACAATTCAAATCGATTAGGCCCACATAGCTCACTATGAAGCTGAAGAGACATTTTCACCCTTTATATTGGATGACCACCATTTGTAATATATTCATGCTTTTGAGAGTGCATCTAGCTCAATGGATACATGTGCAGCTTCCAACCGAGAATATTATAATGTGTTTAATCTGTCAAGACTTTTGGCTGAAGCATCTTCAAGGCCACCTGATGTAAAGAGCACCACTTGCAGCAGAATTAGGGATGAACTACTATGAGATTAGTAGTGTAATGCATATATTTTGGAGGAATAAAACGCAATGTACTTGTGTAACATTATATTAATATGTATACATCGTGTCAAAAGCGTCCTTGACAATAGCTATTAAAGTTGGCTAAATCGAAAAAATTGTCACTTATTAATATAATATTGAAAGTTCATGTCCTTGAAAATAGCTTATACTGCATCAAATTGTATTGAGTTAATCCAAAAAATCTATGATTAAAATAATTAGACAACCGATTCACAAATCATATTTTGCTACCTTGGGGGACGGCGCGCCGGCCAACAACTAGTAGAAAAACTTGATGATCATTTATATATTGCAATTTTACATTAAATACTGTTGTAATAAGATTTCATACAATAATATATACTGTAATAAATATTGTAATAGTACTCTATATGTTAAAATTGATAAAATTTAACAAAAACAAACGGGTAAAATTTTAGGATACAAAGAGTGTAATCAATAGTCATAGAAGATGATTTCTTCTCAAAAAAGAAAAAAAAAATAATATAAAAGACAATATATATCAAATATCTTAAGATGATAGAGTAATTGCAGTAATTTGATATGCAATTACCCGCCTCAGTGGTTTTTTGTCATATACTAGTAGAAATAAATCATGGGACTAATTTGTCAATTAAAGTAAAAATCACGGGAGTCAATGAGTCATTTGTCAATTAAAATTAAAATCATGGGAATGATTTGGTTTTTCTTTCAGTGTGGTTATGCCCATAACATGCAAAGATTCGTCTTTCCTCCTGTCCAACTAATCAATCATCCATTTCATGAGACATACATAGAGATAACTTTAATGTAGTAAAGTGCAATTTCCCCCAAGTATTATTTTTTGCTTCTTCTGGGTATGAAGAAGTATGAAAGCTAATCACTGAGCAATAAGGATTGCCTAATAGTATTACCTTTGATCTCAGCGTAAGTCTTACCCTTAGCAATACTGATTTCCTCTTTATTTCCCCAACTTATTATGGCTTCTTCTTACCCACCTAAAGAAAACCAGATTAGTCACTCAATAATAGGTTAGATTTAATTTTTTGGGTAAAGTTTCATAAATTTGCTATTAAAACTATTACATTACGTCCATAGTCGAGACCTAAGTTTTATTTAGAAATTTTATATTATTATCATTTTAGTCAGGCTCGGGTTGAGTTGATCCACTAACCCGTTTAATTTTCCATCGGAAAAATCAAATTTTCAAGTTAAATGAACAATAAAAGGGTTGTATTGTATTTGGATTTGTCTTCTTGTTATGTATGGAATCTTTGTACTTCGAAGTTCTTATGATGTGAGGTACTTAAGTAATTACTAATCGAATCGCTATTAATAAAATTTGTAAAATGTTATTAATTAAATGGGTTAGTGGCTCGATTTTAGGTCGATCCATTTATTATCAGGTTGGGTTGGGTTGAGAATCCTGATTTGCTTAACTAAATAGGTTGGATTGGTTTAAGCATATCAACCCATTTCAGTTACATATCAACCTGAACCAAACCCAAGTCGACCAATTGTGAGCTGTAACATATTGGTATATTTGGTATATATTTTTTGAAAGGAAAGAGTGCTATTTAAAGTAGCAATTTGACTAACATTTGTATGAGACATTCTTATCATAACTTTTTGTGAGACTGAAGATAAGAACAAATTTTTATTTATATCATCCTTTAGTAAGTGTCAAGGAATAATTGTAATCTCTCACCATATTGAGATGGGAGTTAGTCTTGCGTGGACCTGGTCTACAATAATATTATTGTGGATCAAAACCACTTATTTAACATAGTGACCCTTTAGTTCCATATAGTAACCTTTTCAAATTTTAAGTTACACTATGCAGTTACTATCTTCCATAGTGACTGTTTTTTTTTTAATATAGTAACTGTTTCTCACATTAGTTTATCATGATGAAGTTTTCACTTTGTGACATATTAACCTTTTTTTTCATAGTCAAACTTCATGATTTATATATATTCATCTTTTATATTTATTTTTATATAGTGATTCTTTTTATTTCATAAATCACATGAATGAGCATTAGGTCCACACTAATTTAGTGTGGACCAAGTCCATATAAGTTTTTTACTTGACATGGACTCGACAAGTAATTGCTATAAAAAAATGAGATTTAGATTTAAATTTGGTTACCAAATATAAAAAGCAAAAACACGGGATTAGTTGATAATTTCTCTAAAATATATCCATTCATATGAGAATTTTTCTTATCAAACACAAATGGACGAAGCGCATGATTTGTAAGGGGTTGGGTTAGAATTTTGATCCACTATATCGTTTAAAACTTGTCTTAATACTTCTTCAATTGTCACCTCTTGGTAAATCAAAATTATTAGAGAATCATTTTATGCATACCAATATTATATTAAGCCAATAAAATTAGTTTTTATTTCTTGTTATATAACTGGAAAAAAATGTGTTTTGAAATAATATTTTTCCACTTATAACAAAAATTTTAGCTAATCAAATCAGTTCCATAATGCCAAAATGAGTTCTATCATGTAGATTATCTTACTTGGGGATTTCATCGATCCAAAGATAATAATAGGAGCAATTTAAAGATAGTTCTAAGATGATAGGAGTACTGTGAAGATTTTGAAAAGGATGAAGATACAATATAGTTTTTTAATAAACACGAAAACAAACTATAAAAACAACCATAATTTTTAGGCAAAGTGCGCAGGGCAGGCCTATGTAGGGACCTGGGTAGCATGTTCCTCATTATTATTTTATAAAAAGTTTTGAGTATCTTAGGAAACAGAGAAAAATAACATTGGAAGTTGCAGCATGTCAAGCATAATTTCGGAACAAAAGGTGTAGTCACATTTTTTACTCCACTTTAATCTAAACTATTATTAAAACGTGTGGGGGAGCATTTGAATCTGCTACGTGTCACCAAATCTCCAAATATTGACATGATATGACATCTTTCATTTCAGTTTACCAAAAAAAGTTGTTTACCAAGTTTTGATCCCCTAACTAATTACCTAAGAATGTCATCATTCTACCATCAAACCACATTTCTTTATTTGTAAACCACATCTCTTTAGCAACATATAGCTATGTCATGTCATGTCATGAAACTCACGACATACCCTCGCCCTAAAAAACTAGTTATTTTTAGGGATGATTCTACCAATGGTCTTTTTGAGACAAATGAATGTGAGCCACTCATTCTTGCTGGTGGAGCCCTCACTTCTTTTCTTTTCCCTTTTCTTTTAATTGCCAAAACTAATTTCTTTTCATTTTGTTTATTTACCAAAATTTATGAAAATATTCTCTGAAATTCGAAAAAATAATAAATAAATAATCCGTTTTTTTTTTCACCAGCCAAACAGTAATTCATGTTGGGAAAAAATTTTTGGAGCCAAATTTTTTTTACCCATTTTCTCTCTCCTCTTTGTTCTTCATGTTCTTGGTGTTCTTCACCAAAAACTCAAGAACACTTCATCTTCCACGATTCTCAACCAAATTTCTCCCAAATCCGATCCATTCTTCCACCTTCTCCCTCAATTTCGACCCTATCTTCCATCTTCTTCCTCCATTTCGACTCATTCTTCACCTCTACTTCACCCCAAACCTTCACCTCCATTGTTGAACTTCACCTCCATGGAAACCGATCTAAACTCTTCACCCGTAGATGAAATGGATGTAACTTTACTTGAATATTTCGCATATAGTAACGAATAAATGATTTTCTATCTTCATTTGTGCGTTTGAGTAAAATTAAACTTGCAATTTATGAAAATTTTCCCCAAAAAAAAACCTAGGGTTTTAGGGAAAATAAAATGACGGTGTTGGTGATTAAATTGCTCTAAATTAATGCATTTTCATACTTTTATGTGACAAATGTGTGGTTACATTTGAGTAGTTCATACTTTAGTTTAGCTACTAGATGATGCAAAAAAAATTCAGATTTTTCGAAACCTCCATGGGAGGTTGAGCTAGTTTTTAGTTTAAGGTACTTGCAGGTGTTTTGGTAATTACTAAAGATATTTTGGACATGACCAAACATCAAGATATTTTGGTAATTACTAAATATATTTTGAACATGACCAAAAATAAAATTAAGGTGTGTGTGAGATAATTGCAATAAATAAATGCACTTCACACTTTTTTTGGGTTATATTTGCTGAGTAAATCATACTTTAGTTTAGCAATTAGATGAAAAAAATTTGCAGCATTTTCGGAACCTCCATTGTAGTGGAATGTCACTAGTTTTTGTGCAATTTATGCGGGATTTAGGTAATTACTAAAGATATTTTGGTCATGAACTAACATAACCACTATATATGTTAGGTAATCACCTAATTAGATTAGGATATTACCAAAAAAATTAGGTCATTACCTAACCTATTTTAGGGCATTACCTAAAATAATAATTGTCTTGGACAATGGCCTCAAATCATGTGACTATAACATATATAATGAGGAAATTGTCTGGTTAAGATGTGGGTTATTGATAACCTAATCCATTTGGTTTTATATGGTTTATATGATAAGATTGAATCGGGGTAAAACGTTGCGTTTTTTCCTTTTTCTTTTGCTTTCAAATGATTGAATTGAATGACTTTGGTAATATGAAAAGTTCATCGATAGATTGTTTATGTGAACAATGGGATTGGAATGGTCGAACAATTTCAAAGTTCATCGATAGATTGTTTATGTGAACATCGGATTGGAATGGTCGAACAATTTCTCAACAAATCATCTCCATTGTAGTGGAATGTCACTGATTTTTTGTGCAATTTACTGCAGGATTTAGGTAATTACTAAAGATATTTTGTTCATGACCTAACATAACCACTATATATGTTAGGTAATCACCTAATTATATTCGGATATTACCAAAAATTTTAGTTTATTACCTAACCCATTTTAGGGCATTACCAAAAATAATAATTGTCTTGAGCAATGGCCTCAAATCATGTGACTATAACATATATGATGAGGAAATTGTATCGTTAAGATGTGGGTTATTGATAACCTAATCCATGAGGTTTTATATGGTTAATATGATAAGGGAATTATGTGGTTAAGATGTTCTCCCAATCACAATCCATTCTCATTACTCATCAAAGCAATCCTATAGGGATTGGACAATCATGTCACTGGGTCCATTAAGCCCAATACCTCACCAAACCCCATTGACTTGAATTTTGGGCCCCATTGTAACTCCTTGTACTAAAAAGCCCAAATTTACCCATATCATATATTTTTAGATAATTATCAAACATGTTTTGGGCATTACCAAACCTACTAAGTGGAATATGTTCTCCCAATCAAAATCCTTTCCCATTACTCATAAAAGCAATTCTATGTGGATCGAACGATCATGCCACTAGGTCCATTAGGCTCAATACCTCACCAAACCCCCCATTGACTTGAGTTTTGGGCTCCCATTGTCCCTTATTGTACTAATTAAAAGCCCAAATTAACCCCAGATCATATGCTTTTAGATACTTACCAAACATGGTTTGAGCATTACCAAACCTACCAAGTGGAGGATGTTTTCCCAATCAGAATTATTTCCCATTACTCATCAAAGCAATCCTATGGGGATTGAGCGATCATGCCATTGGGTCCATTAGGCCAATACCTCACCAAAACCCATTGACTTGAGTTTTGGGCCGCCATTGTCGCTTCTTGTACTAAAAAGCCCAAATTAACCCCAGATCATATGCTTTTAGCCAAACATGGTTTGAGCATTACCAAACCTACTAAGTGGATGTTGTTCTCCCAATCGGAATCCTTTCCCATTACTCATCAAAGCAATCCTATGGGGATTGGACGATCATGCCACCGGGTCCATTAGGCCCAATACCTCACCAAACCCCATTGACTTTAATTTTGGGCCCCCATTGTCCCTTCTTGTACTAAAAAGCCCAAATTAACCCCAAATCATATGTTTTTAGAAACTTACCAAACATGATTTGGGCATTACCAAACCTACTAAGTGGAGGATATTATCCAAATCATAATCTTTTCCCATTACTCATCAAAACAATCCTATGAGGATTGGACAATCATACCATTGGGTCCATTAGACCTAGTACATTTCCATACCCCCCATTGACTTGAGTTTTGGGCCCCCATTGTCCCTCCTAGTACTAAAAAGCCCAAATTAACCCCAGATCATATGATTTTAGGTAATTACCAAACATGTTTTGGGTATTACCACACCTATTAAGTTGAAAATGTTCTCCCAATCACAATCCATTCCCATTACTCATCAAAGCAATCCTATGGGGATTGGACAATCATGCCACTTGGTCCATTATGCCCAATATCACACCAAACTCCATTGACATGAGTTCAGGGCTCCTATTGTCCTTTCTTGTACTAAAAAGCCCATATTAACCCCAGATTATATGCTTTTAGGTACTTACCAAACATGGTTTGTGCATTACCAAACCTACTAAGTGGAGGATGTTCTTCTAATCAGAATCTTTCCCCATTACTCATCAAAGCAATCCTATGGGGATTGGACAATCATGCCACTGGGTCCATTAGGCCCAATACCTCACCAAACCTGGTTAACTGGAGTTTTGAGCCCCATTGTCCCTCCTTGTACTAAAAAGCCCAAATTAACCCCAAATCATATGCTTTTAGGTACTTACTAAACATGTTTTGGGAATTACCAAACCTACTAAGTGGAGGATGTTCTCTCTGTCATAATCCATTTTCATTACTCATCAAAGCAATCATATGGGAATTGGACAATCATGCCACTTGGTCCATTACACCCAATACCTCACCAAACCCCATTGACTTGAGTTTTGGTCCCCCATTGTTCCTTCTTGTACTATAAGGCCCAAATTAACCCCAGATCATATGTTTTAATGTAATTCCCAAACATGTTTTGGGCATTATTAAACCTACTAAGTGGAGAATGTTCTCCCAATCATAATCCATTCATTTTACTCATCAAAGCAATTCCATAGGGATTGTACAATCATGACACTGGTTTCATTAGACCCAATACCTTACCAAACCCATTGACTTGAGTTTTGGGCCCCCATGATTGTCCCTCATTGTATTAAAAAGCCTAAATTAACCCATATCATATGCTTTTAGGTAATTACCAAACATCTTTTAGACATTACCAAACCTACTAAGTGCAAGATGTTCTCCTAATTAAAATCCTTTCCCATTATTCATTAAAGAAATCCTTTGCGGATTGGACAATCATGCCACTGGGTCCATTAGGCCCAATACCTCACCAAACCCCATTCACTTGAGTTTTGGGCTCCCATTGTCCCTCCTTGTGCTAAAAAGCCCATATTAACCCCATATCATATATTTTTAGGTACTTACCAAACATGGTTTGGGCATTTCCAAACCAACTAAGTGGAGGATGTTCTCCCAATCAGCATTTTTCTCCATTACTCATCAAAGCAATCCTATGGGGATTGGACAATCATGCCACTGGGTTCATTAGGCCAAATACCTCACCAAACCTGGTTGACTTGAGTTTTGGGCCCCATTGTCCCTCCTTGTACTAAAAAGCCCAAATTAACCCAAAATCATTTGATTTTAGGTACTTAGTAAAGATGTTTTGGTAATTACCAAACCTAATAAGTGGAGGATGTTCTCCCAGTCATAATCCATTCTCATTACTCATCAAAGCAATCCTATGGGGATTGGATAATCATGTTAATGGTCCATTAGGCCCAATACCTCACCAAACCCCCCATTGACTTGAGTTTTGGACCCCCATTGTCTCTTCTTGTTCTTAAAGGCTCAAATAAACCCATATCAAATGTTTTAAGGTAATTCCCAAACATGTTTTGGGCATTACCAAACCTACCAAGTGGAGAATGTTCTCCCAATTATAATTTATTCCCTTTACTCATTAAAGCAATCCTCTAGAGATTGGACAATCATGCCACTGGTTCAATTAGGTTCAATACCTTACCAAACCCATTGACTTTAGTTTTGGGCCCCCACTATCTCTCATTGTATTAAAAAGCCTAAATTAACCCATATCATATGTTTTTAAGTAATTATCAAATATGTTTTGGACATTACCAAACCTACTACGTGGAAGATGTTCTCCCAATTAGAATCATTTCACATACTCATCAAATCAATGCTTTGGGGATTGGAGAATCATACCACTAGGTCCATTAGGCATAATACCTCACCAAATCCCATTGACTTGAGTTTTGGGCCCCCGTTGTCCTTTCTTTTACTAAAAAACCCAAATTAACCCCATATCATATGCTTTTAGGTAATTACCAAATATATTTTGGGCATTACCAAACATATTTTGGGCATTACCACACCTATTAAGTGCAGAATGTTCTCCTAATCACAATCCATTCCTATTAACCCCAAATCATATGCTTTTAGGTAATTACCAAACATGTTTTGGTCATTACCAAACATACAAAGTGGAGAGTGTTCTCCCAATCACAATCCATTCCTATTACTCATCAAAGCAATCCAATAGGAATTGGAAAATCATGCCACTTGGTCTATTAGGCCCAACACCCCACCAAACCCCATTGACTTGAGTTTTGGACTCCCATTGTCCCTCCTTGTACTAAAAAACCCAAATTAACCCCAAATCATATGCTTTTAGGTCATTACTAAACATGTTTTGGGCATTATTACACAACTAAGTGGAGAGTGTTGTCCCAATCACAATCCATTCCTATTACTCATCAAAGCAATCCTATGGGGATTGGACAATCGTGCCACTTGGTCTATTAGGCTCAATGGCTCACCAAACCTCATTGACTTGAGTTTTGGGCCGCTATTGTCCCTCATTGTATTAAAAAGCCCAAATTAACCCCAAATAATATGCTTTTAGATAATTACCAAACATGTTTTGGGCATTACCAAACCTACTAAGTGGAGGATGTTATCTCAATCACAATCCGTTCCCATTACTCATCAAAGCAATCCTATAGGGATTGGACAATCAGGCCACTGGGTCCATTAGACCCAATATCTCACCAAATCCCATTGACTTGAGTTTTGGGCCCCCATTGTCCCTCCTTTTACTAAAAAACCCAATGTAACCACAAATCATATGCTTTTAGGTAATTACCAAACATGTTTTGGACATTACCAAACCTATTACGTGGAAGATGTTCTCCCAATTAGAATCATTTTCCATTATTCATCAAAGCAATTTTATGGGGATTGGACAATCATACCACTTGGTCCATTAGGGCCAATAACTCACTAAACCCCATTGACTTGAGTTTTGGGCCCCACTGTCTTTCCTTGTATTAAAAAGCCCAAATTAACCCCAAATCATATGCTTTTAGGTAATTACCAAACAGGTTTGGGGTATTACCAAACATACTAAGTGGAGAACGTCTCCCAATCACAATCCATTCCCATTAATCATCAAAGCAATCCTATAGGGATTGGACAATCATGCCACTAGGTCCATTAAGCCCAATGCCTCACCAAATCCTATTGACTTGAGTTTTGGGCCCCCATTGTCCCTCCTTTTACTAAAAAACCCAATGTAACCATAGATCATATGCTTTTAGGTAATTACCAAACATGTTTTGGGCATTACCACACCTATTAAGTGGAGAATGTTCTCCCAATCACAATCCATTCATATTACTCATCAAAGCAATCCTATAGGAATTGGACAATCATTCCACTTGGTCTATTAGGCCCAACACCCCACCAAACCCCATTGACTTGAGTTTTGGACTCCCATTGTCCCTCCTTGTACTAAAAAATCCAAATTAACCCCAAATCATATGCTTTTAGGTCATTACGAAACATATTTTGGGCATTATTACACAACTAAGTGCAGAGTGTTCTCCCAATCACAATCCATTCCTATTACTCATTAAAGCAATCCTATGGGGATTGGACAATCGTACCACTTGGTCCATTAGGCTCAATGGCTCACCAAACCTCATTGACTTGAGTTTTGGGCTCCTATTGTCCCTCATTGTATTAAAAAGCCTAAATTAACCCCAAATAATATGCTTTTAGATAATTACCAAACATGTTTTGGGCATTACCAAACCTACTAAGTGGAGGATGTTATCTCAATCACAATCCATTCCCATTACTCATCAAAGCAATCCTATAGGTATTGGATAATCATGCCACTGGGTCCATTAGACCCAATATCTCACCAAATCCCATTGACTTGAGTTTTGGGCCCCCATTGTCCTTCGTTGTACTAAAAAACGCAAATTAACCCCATATCATATGCTTTTAGGTAATTACCAAACATGTTTTGGGCATTACCAAATCTATCAAGACATTCTTATCTCTTACATGTTGTAACTTTATAACCCTATTTGACTTATTTGGATTAACACATGTATATCATATTGATTAATTTGTACTTAGTAGAATAATTGCTTATTGCTGCGGTGATATTGCTGCGGTTTTACCCATACGCAGCAATATATTACGTAAAAAGAAAAGGAAAAATATAAAATAACCATATTCTTTGCGGTTTCGTAGAAAACCGCAAAGAATATAATTTCAACGGAATTTTTTTACTATTTGACCAAAAATATTGCTGCGGTTTTTGGCAAGAACCGCAGCAATATATTAAAATAATATTTTTTAATATTATTTTAATATATTGTCATGGTTCTTTTCAAAACCGCAAAGAATATGTCCTTATAAAATATTTAAAGATGCTAGGGTTTTTTCATCCTCTCTCCTCTCTCAACTCACGCCTCTCTCACCTCTCTCCTCTCTCCTCTCTCAATTCACACTACTTCGAATCCTACAACTCCTCTCAAACTCGTTCGTCCTTCCTTCGAATCTGAAGCGCCATCGTTCGTACTTCGTCGGCCGTTCGTTCGTTCTTCGCCGCCGGTCCTTCGTTCTTCGTCGGCCGTTCGTTCATTCTTCGTCGCCGGCCGTTCGTTCGTTCTATCTCGTTATTCGAACACAAGACCACCAGGGGACCGCACGACCACTGAAGCTTTGGTCTTGTTTTGATTTTGTTCTTCTTTCCATTTTGTTGCTGCAATTGATAATTTGTTGATTTCAATATTGTGGTAATTTGTTGATATATTATTTATTTTGTTTTGATTTTCCCCGCTATTTCGTTTTTGTTTTGATTTTGTTCTTCTTTCGATTTTGTTGCTGCAATTGTGTAGCATAATTTGAGATAACTTATTTATTTCAATATTGTGGTAATTTGTTGATCTAATATTTGTTTTGTTTTAGGATTTTTTTTTTGATTTTTTTCAATGTAGATTTTTTGTTTTAGGATTTTTTTTTTGTTTTTTTAGATCAGTTTCTTATTTTTTCTAATATATTTTTTGTTTTTATTATATTTTTTGTAATTAGTCAGTTAATTGTAACAGTTGTTTTTTTATTTTTTCATTTTATTTTTTGATCTTTTGTATTATTTATATAACTAGTTTTTTTATCTTTATATATTAATGAGATTCATATGTCATTTCAGATTTGCTGTTTTTTTGGTACTATAATTTTGGTTTTTTTATACTCTGCCTTAAATATATTGTAATAATATATTTCAATTTGTATTTTTATATTTTTGAATTTTGTATAATAATTTTGTTGTCATTAGTTTCAATCAGTAGTGTTTTATTTTCTTTTAGCCTTTTTGTCTTTCAAATTTGATGGCAAATGCAAAAAAAAAAAAATTTTTTTTTACCTGTACCAGTACCTATTGCTGCGGTTTTCCCCAGAAACCGCAGCAATATACTGCCTTTTTTTAATAAAAAATATGAATATTGCTGCAGTTTTTCCCAGAAACCGCAGCGATATACTGTCTTTTTTTAATAAAAAATATGAATATGAATAAGTATTACCTATTGTTGCGCCCTTAATTGCTGCGCGGTCAAAACTGCCGCAATAGGCCACTTAATGACCGCAGCAATAAGCATTTATTCTACTAGTTTCTGTAACGTTTATTTCAATTGTTTATTTCAATACACTTTGGAATTGGAGGTTTTGAGACTTCTCTTAGTTTCTGTAACGTTTTGGTAATTATCGAAACCCATTTTAGTAATTACCTAAAGTGTCCGTTCAGTCATCTTCTTCCAACTTCATTTTCAACCTTTCGATTTTTTCTCTCTCCTCTGAAATTCTTCATCTAGTGTGACAATGGTCATCAATACTCAAAAAACGCACAAATCGGTCCCAAATTGATGGTTTTCCAACATCTTACAACAATCCAAATTATATTTTTGCCAAATTCATAATGACCTAGAATTTTGATTTTGAGTTTTTTCATTTTGAAACTTATACCTTAATTTCCATGGAAATTCGAGCGTTCATGCTGTACATACGATCATCAATTTTATGTTTGTTCATCTATTTCATGAATTTACAAAGATGAGAGAGAGGAAAGTGAAAAAAAAATCCCCAAAATTTCCCCCCAAAAATTTCCCCAAATTTGCAAATTATAATTTCGATTTCACAACTTCTCCATCACAAATTCATGATTTTTTCATGAATTCTTACCATTTCATGGAAAGAGAAGGGTCCAAGGAAGAGATCTACTAAAAATTCGAGAAAAATTAAAGATCCATGGAAGATTTGAGGGAGGAAGGGGTAGAGGAGAGGAGAGAGAAAATCTGGGTAAAAAAAAAATTTCCCCAAAAATTTTTTTTTGGCCGAAATTATTTTTCGGATTTTTCAGAATTTTTTCAGAACTTTTTTATTTTGTATTTTTCGAAATTATTTAAAACATTTTCAGAAATTAGAATAAATGATTTTGGTATTTTCTAAAATCTTTTAAAAGCAAAAAAGAAAAGGGAAAAGAAAGCTGAGGTGTGTGGCTCACATTGATTGTGTCCCCACATTTTCCATGGTCTTTTTTGCAAAAAGACGATTGTAGAATTTTCATATTTTTAACAAAAATAAGTTACCTCTCCCAAAACCTAAAAGCTATGATTAGATTGCTTCATTATTTTGATGTGACGATCATAGAAGCATTAAGCCACAGAATTAATTGATCATATCTTAGATTGCAATATGCACAATCTCTTAGTGCGACCCGTTGGACACATTCTCGCTCCCTATTTAGGTCAGGATTTTTTCCTTAAAAACATTTGTTCGTGTTTTAATATAATTTCTTTAGTTTTATCTTCTTTTTTTGTGTGTAAATTTTCAAATTTCTTGTTTTATCTCTAGTTGATTGATCATATTTGTAGTTGATAAGTGCGTTTCTAACGTACTTTATGAGCTCTTTTTGGTTTGGTTTGATCCTCTTTATACCCTTTTCTTCCCTGTTTCTTCCTCATTTCTCTCTCTCTTTCCTTCACTTGATCATTGTTGATCATTGTGACATTTCGCTAGATTTTCGGTCAATTTTGACTGGATTCCTAGTACATTTACTTTCACCGTGTTTTCCAGTGCTTTGATTGCAGGTATGATCTTTTATAAGGTCAAGAGTTGGGAGATACGGTAGAATAAAGGGAGTTTTGAGGAGTTTGCACGCGCGAAAATGGAATGAAGGAAGCTTGACTTGAGCTCCATGGTGTGCCCGCACCCTCTTAGCACTGCCCACACACATAGGTGCGCCCGCACCTCAAACTGGTGCACCCGCACCGCCCACAGATTGGGCATCTTTATTATCAGTCAGTTAGGTGCGCCCGCACCAGATCATAAGTGCGCCCGCACCAATCTGGTGCGCCCGCACCATCTCCATGGTGCGCCCGCACCTTCCCAGCGAAGATTGGCCATCTGAGTCAGTGGCCTTGGTGCGCCCGCACCAATTTAGTGGTGCGCCCGCACCAATTTAGTGGTGCGCCCGCACCATCTGTTTCCGCGAGAAAATTGAATTTTCTTAGGCATTAAAAACAAGAGTTGATTAGTTTTAAAAACTTATGCTTTATTTCTAGTTTTTAGAGAATATTATTAGGGTTCATACTAGAGAGATAAACACTTGAGTTATATTGGGATTTAATATATTTTAATCATACATCGTGATTCCGATAACATTCAAGGTACTTTTCATTGATTTTAATTTGAAGTTTCAGTTTTTATTGCATTCTTTTCATGTTTGTTCTTGTTCTTAGTTATTTTTAGATCTTCATTCTCATAATCTCATAATTGTTATTTCTATTAGTTTAATTATCTCTTAATCATGTTTAGCCTTAGATTGGTCATAGATTTTGTGTTTAATTGCCTAGAATCCATGATTAGTGAGTAGTTTCTTATCTAGGGTTAGGGTGAAAGTATGAATTAGAGTTTAAATGTATTGTTAATGTGATTGTGATGATTTAAAGACGTTTATGCATTGATCTTGGTGTTTTGAGGCCTTAGGATAGATATTGATCACATTTATGCTTGGGTATTTTGAATTCAAATGTTCTTAATCGAATTTTGAACTCTTTTATCATCCCCCAAGAATCAACTTAATTTCAAGGCCAAGATATTGGGTAGAAATTAAGGGGATCCTTTATTAGGGGTTTTCCGAATTTACTGGATCTCTTAATCAATTGACTAAAGACCATTCGAGAGAGGATTTAGTCGATTGATTAAGCGATCATTCTCGAGGACCATTCGAGAGAGAACTCGAGTATTTTAGAGGAAAACTAAACCTTGCATAATCTTCTCCGTTACTTCACAATCGCATTAACATTCATTGTCCATTCTTATTCATATTAGTAACCTCAACTCTAGTGTCTTCCTATCTGATTCATCAATTCGAGTTATTTGCTAGTTCTTGCTATTAGCTAGACATAGTTGTTACCAAATCTTTTTAAACCCCCAAATACCCTTCAATTAGGCAGTCTAGACTTGCTAGACTTTAATTAATCCCAATTTCTCTGTGGATCGACCCTTGACTTGCCTTTACTACGTTCTTAGTAATTGCTCGTTAGGTGTTATAAATATTGTTTGAGAAGCAATTTTTAGTGCCTTAACGACACACTAAAAACCTCGTATCAAAATGGCGCCGTTGCCGGGGAAACTGTGCTATTAATTGAAGTTTATTTTAGTTTAGCTTTGCTTAGTTGATTTTTCTTTTCTTTTTGACTGTGGTTGTTATTTGCTAATCCTCTACTTAGCTTTGTTGTTGTTACATGAGAAGAAGAGCTCACGGTTCACCCACCTTTCCTCTTGATCCAGAAATTGACCGTACATTGCGAAAGCTTCGGAAAAATTTGGAAGATTTGTCTTTGGGTTCCGAACCATCTTCACCAAATCTCTAGTACAACAAGAGAAGTTCACTTGAAATGGGTGAAGCAAATCCACAACTCTTTAGGGATTTCGGAAATCCGGGTTCCTATGTTCTTCAAGGTGGTATTCGACTCCCCACCACTACTACAAATTTCGGTATTCACCCCAGCTTCACTCGGATGGTGAAGGCAGAACAATTCTGTGGAGGGTCGGATGAAGATCCTCTCAACCATCTTGACAGGTTTCTTGAGATCTGTGCCATGATAACCACAAATGACGTCTCTCCAGACTACATCAAGATGCATTTGTTCCGGTCTTCTCTTACCGGAAAAGCAAAATCATGGCTCAAGAGTTTACTTACTAACTCCCTCACTACATGGGAGGAAGTCACAATGGCTTTTCTGAAGAAGTACTTCCCGGAGTGGAAGACGGCAGACATAAGGAGGAAGATCTCCTCATTTGAGCAAGAGAACAATGAGACACTTGCGGAAGCTTGGGAGCGGTTCAAGGAGATGAGTCGTTCATGCCCACACCATGAGTTCACCAAGAATCTACTCATGCGATTCTTCTATGATGGCCTTGATCCTATATCACGTGCCAACCTTGATGCTGGAGCGGGAGGTCAACTTTCTAAGATCCCGCAAGATCAACTTGAGTCCACCATTGAAGAAGTAATTAAGAACTATTCATGGGGTGGACGTCGAAGAGGTGCTCAACCTAAGAAGAGTGGAAAGTTTGAATTAGATCCCATGGATCAAATTCAAGCTAAGATGGATCAACTTGACAAGAAGCTCTCCAAGATCAACCTCGCATCATCTACTCCATCACAGGTAAATTCTTTTTCTTGTGATATTTGTGGAGGTACTAATCATGATACATCTTATTGTGGAGGTACAAATTTGGAGCATGTGGCGGCAATCAACTCTAGAGGAGATGGTTACCAAGGAAACCAAGGGTATAGAAGCAATCAACAAGGAGGTTGGAAACAACCCCAACAAAACTACAATCAAGGCTTCAACCAATCTCAACAAGGATGGAATCAACCTCAACAAGGGTACAACCAAGGTCAACATCAAGGGTATGTGCAAGGGTATAACCCAAACTATAACCAAGGTGGTTCATCCTCACAAGGGTCTCATGTCTACCAAGCTCCACATCAAAGAGCCAATACCCAAAAATCTCCCTCTAACCCTCCGTTCCCCAAATAAAATCTCGAACCCACTCCATCTCCCGAGCCAACCTCTCTCCAAATTCTCCAACAACTTCAATCCATGAACCAAATTCTCCAAAACCATGAGCAAAGGTTTCAAGAGCTACAAGCCCATAATAAAATGCTTGAAACCCAAATTGCCCAAGTAGCCGAGAAAAATCCTTCTACTCCCACAAATCAACTTCCGGGCCAACCTATTCCTAACCCCAACCTCCATCAAGCCAAAGCCATTCATTTGAGGTCGGGAACAAGTTACGAGGGTCCCAAGATGCCAACCGAGGAGGTAGAGAAGGATGAAGAAGGTGGGGTTGTTGAGAAAGAAGTTGAAGTTGAGGAAGGCGAGAGAGAAGAAAAATGTGGAAAGAGATGAGACACAAGTCCAAGTTGGTGATAAAGCGCCACTGCCATCATCTCCGCCAACTAAGACCTATGTGCCTCCGGTTCCCTATCCTCAGCGGTTGGTCGAGAGAAAATTAAGTGACAAGTTCACCAAATTTCTCAATGTGATGAAGAGCCTACAGATCAACATACCATTCCTTGAGGCTATGTCTCAAATGCCGGCATATGCTAAATTTTTGAAGGAGATCCTCTCCAACAAATTGAAGATGAGCTTATCACCTTGCCCTATCGAGTGAGTGCTCTTGTGCAACGTGCTATGCCTAAGAAGCAAAGAGACCTCGGGAGTTTCACCTTGCCGGTGAAAATAGGTGATCTAGAGCCCAAGGGTGCATTGGCCGATTTAGGAGCGAGTGTGAGTTTGATGCCACTGTCTATTGCTAAGCACCTTAATTTTCCTCTTCATCCGACACAAAAAACTATTCAATTGGCGGACCGCACTGTGAGAGTCCCCCATGGTGAGTTGGAGGATGTACCAATTCAAGATGGGCATGTATTTGTGCCTTGTGATTTTGTGGTGATGGATATGGAGGAAGATCCGGAGACTCCTCTTATTCTTGGAAGAGAGGCTCTAAAGACGTTGGGAGTCGTGATCAATTGCAAAAATGATACTATCACGGTTGAGGTAGCCAATGAGCGGGTTGTATTTGAGTTTCTAAGACTTTGAAGAGGCCCATGATAGAGAGAATTTGCTGGGTCAACCTAGTGGAGAATGAGATAGAGGATGCTGCGAGTGTGGTTCACACCGGGGATGAGTTGTATGCTTCTCTTACTGAAGCCCCTAGCTTGGACATGGAAGAGGTGAAAGAATTCTCATTGTTTCTTGACACTACTATTGAGGAGACAAAAGAGGAAGCATTTGAGGTTCTCACGACATCCACTGACAAAGAGGAGTGTTCTAAGCCTCCTCTCAAGGTAGAATTCAAACCCCTTCCCTCTTCTCTTAAATATGTTTTTCTTGATGATGCATGTACTTATCCAGTTATTGTCAATTCGAGTCTTGATGACATCTCTATATCAAAATTGATTGAGATACTACAAAAATATAAAGATGTCATTGGGTACTCGATAGATGACCTTAAGGGGATAAGCCCTTCTCTTACTATGCATCGTATCCATCTCATCGATAGTAATGCCTCATCCATAGAGCATCAGAGAAGGCTCAATCCTAATCTCAAAGAGGTTGTAAAAAAGGAGATTATGAAATTGCGTGACGCGGGAATCATCTACGCTATCTCCGATAGCAAGTGGGTGAGCCCGATTCACGTGGTTCCAAAAAAAGGAGGCATGACTATTGTTGAGAATGAGAAAGGAGAAACTATCTCAACTAGAACTGTTACCGGGTGGAGGGTTTGTATTGATTATTGGAAGTTAAACAAATCCACCGGAAAGGACCATTTCCCTCTCCCCTTCATTGACCAAATGTTGGAGAGGCTTGCTCGTCATTCACACTTTTGTTTTCTCGATGGTTATTCCGGATTCTTTCAAATCCCTATTCATCCGGATGACCAAGAGAAAACCACTTTTACTTGTCCGTATGGGACATTCGCATATCGAATGATGCCCTTTGGTTTGTGTAATGCCCCATCCACTTTCCAAAGGTGTATGACAAAGAATCTTCTCCGACATGCTAGAAGATTCTATTGAGGTGTTCATGGACGATTTTAGTGTGTGTGGTTCGTCTTTTGACACATGTCTAGTTAATCTTGAGTGTGTATTGAAAAGATGTCAAGAGACGAACCTCGTCCTGAATTGGGAGAAATGTCACTTTATGGTCGAGGAAGGCATTGTCCTTGGGCATTGAAGTGGATCCGGCAAAGGTTTCGGTTATTGAGAAGCTTCCGCCACCGACCCGGTGACTCGGAGTTCGTGCTTTCCTTGGACATGCGGGTTTTTACCGGCGTTTCATCAAGGATTTTTCTCGAATAGCCAAACCATTGACGAATCTACTTCAAAAGGATGTAGATTTTGAGTTTGATGAGTCTTGTATTAAGGCTTTTGAAACTTTAAAAAAGGCCCTCACTTCGCCCTTCATCAGGCAAGCTCCGATTGGAGCTGCTTTTGAACCGATGTGCGATGCTAGTGACTTTAGCCAAACCATTGACGAATCTACTTCAAAAGGATGTAGATTTTGAGTTTGATGAGTCTTGAATTAAGGCTTTTGAAACTTTAAAAAAGGCCCTCACTTCGCCCCTATCGGCAAGCTCCGGATTGGAGCTTGCCTTTTGAACCGATGTGCGATGCTAGTGACTTTGCAAAGGGGCGTTGTTCTTGGGCAACGCAAGGAAGGAAGGCTACATGTCATAGCCTATGCAAGTAGGACCTTGGATGATGCTCAACGGAATTATGCAACTACGGAGAAAGAAATGTTGGCCGTAGTTTTTGCATTTGACAAATTCCGGCCTTACTTCGACTCGCAAAGAAAGCTATTGTGTATACGTGATCATTCTCGCGGTCCGTTATCCGATGAGTAAGAAAGATGCCAAGCCTCGGCTCATTAGGTGGGTGCTTCTTCTTCAAGAGTTTGATTTTGAGATGAAGGAGAAAAAGGGGACGGAGAATGTGGTAACCGATCATCTTTCTCGTCTCCCTCTTGATGAGAAGGTCTCGATCCCGACGAGACCCCTATTAAGAAGATTTGAGAGAAGAAGCACTATTCGCCATTATGAATAATGAGATTCCATGGTTCGCGGACTATGCGAACTACTTGGCTTGTGGGATTGAACCTCATGGTTTCAATTCTCAACAACGGAAGCGATTTTTCAAGGAGGCTTCGAGGTTCTATTGGAGATGACCCTCTCTTGTTTAAAAAGTGCGCCGATGGTGTTTTAAGAAGGTGTGTACCCAATCATGAGATCAATTCAAGTGTTGAATCATTGCCATACTTTGGCATGTGGAGGGCATGGTGGAGCAAGCAAAACCGTTGCTAAGGTGCTCCAATGTGGTATGTTTTGGCCATCATTGCAAAAAGATGCTCGTGAGTTTATTTTGAGCCGTGATAGATGTCAAAGGAGTTGCGGCATCACGAAGAGACATGAGATGCCTCAACAAAGCATTCCGGAGGTCGAGCCATTTGATGTATGGGGAGTTGACTTTACGGGCCCTTTTGTCCCTTCTTTGGGCAACATGTACATCCTTGTTACGGTCGACTACGTAACTAAGTGGGTCAAGCCATTGCCTCCCCCACCAATGACCACAAGGTTGTGACTAAACTCCTTAAGAAGATCATCTTCCCGAGGTTTGGAATACCCCGAGTATTGATAAGTGATGGCGGTTCACACTTCGCCAAGAAGCAACCGGGAGGCCCTCTTGAAGAAGTACGGGGTGAATCACAAAGCTCTGACTTCCTTATCATCCCCAAACTCAAGGCCAAGTTGAAGTTTCTAACCGGGAAGTGAAGAACGCCCTCGAGAGAGTAGTAAATAAAACAAGGAAGGATTGGTCTTAAGCTAGATGATGCTCTTTGGGCTCTTCGCACGGCTTTCAAGACGCCTATAGGAACCACTCCCTACCGCCTCGTGTATGGCAAAGCTTGTCATTTGCCGGTGGAACTCGAGCACAAGGCTCGGTGGGCAATCAAAGAGCTCAACATGGATCTTCACTTGGCGGGAGATGCTCGGAAAGAGAAGCTAGCCGAGCTCAAGAACTCCGCTTCGATGCATATGAGAGCTCGAGACTGCACAAGGAGCAAACAAAGAAATGGCACGATCACCGGATTCAAGAAAGAGACTTCCGGGTTGGAGATAAAGTCTTGTTGTTTAACTCAAGGCTAAAGCTTTTCCCGGAAAATTAAAGTCCAAGTGGTCGGGACCCTTCCATGTGTCAAGACTACGCCTTATGGAGCCTATGAGATTTTGGGCGAGAACGGTCCGTTTTTGGTGAACGGTCAAAGATTGAAGATCTACCACGATAATCAAGCCACCGGCCTCGTTGGTTGCTTGATCCTTCGCTCGCCCGAGCGCTACTCTTGAAGAACGTATCCTTTTAGTCAAGCTAATGACTTAAAACAAGCGCTACACGGAGGCAACCCGTTTCTCTTTTCTATTTTCATTTTTAGTCTAGATTTTTGTTTTATCGGCTAACAATGAGAATTCATTCGAGCTTGAGAGTAGCATTGGTGCGCCCGCACCATTTTGTCTCGTAGTGGGTGAAAAGAAACAGATGCATTGGGTGCGCCCGCACCTAATATGAGGTGCGACCGCACCATTCAAAATTTTTTCGGAAATTTCGAATGGTGCGCCCGCACCATTCGGCCCGTAGCTGGTAACACAACACGAAGCATCGGTGCGCCCGCACCTCCACGAGGCGCGCCCGCACCGCTCAAAAAAATTTTTCGGAAATTTTGAACGGTGCGCCCGCACCACGTAGTGGTGCGCCCGCACCACTTCCCCCGCAAAAGTTCAACAAATAGTAAGTTTGGTGTGCCCGCACCATTTATAGGTGCGCCCGCACCAAACCCGTCCGAGGCCAAAATCACAGCTTTTTCTATTTTTTTCGGCACTCTCACTTCTATTCTCTCATATTTTCGACCTATCTCTCTCATTCACTCACTTTCTCTCACTTCCACATCTCTAGATCCCGGCGACCACCACGACTCTTCCCGGGCGACCTCCCGCCACTTTCTCATCGGAAAACTCATCTCTTTCCTCTCTACATCACTCAAGTGCATCAAATTTGGGGCTTCGGCAAGATTTGGATTTCTAGGGTTTCAAAATTGGGGATTTTCATCTCCAAGTTGGTAATCTCCATCCAACCTCTTATTTTTCATAGATAATCTTGTTATTTGGACTACAAGTTTGTTTTCTTTTGATCGCATGCTTGTTTTTCTCCTAGCTTTGGTCTGCTCATGAGTTTCGCCCAACTTTGTTATTGGTGTTGTGATGAACTAGTTTAATTAGTTGTTCTTTGTGGAAATTTCATAGTCTATGAGATTTTTGTGAACTAAATTGAACTATTTGAAGTGATTTGTCGAGCAAGTATTGATAAACATGTTGTTGGATCGTTGATCGTGCGAGTTGGAGAATCGTGTGAGTTCGATTGAATTTTCTGATTAGAATCAAATTCTTGCTTGTTAGCAACTTCGTTGCTATTGATTGTGGGATTTATGTGCCGGTAGTTTTTTTTTTTTCTTTTTAGGTTTTTGTGTGTTATTAGTGTGGTGATTTGTTAGACCAAAGGTTTTGAAGAGTTCCTCTGTTACGCTGCGCCCTTTGTTTTTTCCCCGTTTCAAAGAAAATCTTTTCACATTGTTTTTAAAACAACACAATGGGAAAAAAAAAAGTGGCGAAGGATCCTCCTCCAGGGCTAAGAGAGCTAAAACAGGTCCTCCTCGCAAGGACCCTCTTCTAGCTCTAATCCCCCTCCTATCTACCCGCTCAAATTCTCAAATGCCGCACACCGTCAAATTTTTACCCAACTTTCGAACCGAACTCTGCGACCCACGAAGTTCTATGACTGGATACCCGCCTACACCTTAAAATCGACACGATAGTAAGGGAGATGGCAGAAATTCGGGGTCAGTCGAACTTCCTTCAAGTTCGGGAACCTACTTATGACCAACTAATTCTCGAGTTCTCGAGTTCGTAGAACATAAGTAGGGGAGCAAGCATCCGGTGCTCGACTATTCAATCTCGTCTATTTAATCAAGTCGAACACTATCTTTGACGAGTTATGTGAAGCATTTGAGACAGACTCCACCGCCCCATGTGATGCCCCCTATTCAATAATTTGGGAGGGTTACAATGAACAAGAGTGGGGCCAAGATCACTAATGGCACCACTCGGTTTTCGGACGAACTCGTCCAAAGCTTCGAGATTATCCATCCCGCTCTCCGCTACTTCCATAGGATTTTGGTTTACACCTTCTTTCCCAAGCAAGAAGTCGGGCACCGCGAAAGGAAGAGCCGTTGGTTTTATGGTTGGCCACCGATGGGGCCCACCATAACGCCCGAATCAACGCTGCAGCCTATCTTCCTTAAGCGATCGCAAGAGATTAGGGGGTACTACGCTAGCCGGGGAGATCATTTAGGGTGGAATGATCACCCGGCTAGCGTTTTACCTCTCGCTGGACGATGACCCGGCCCGCTTGAAGAAAGCGTGCCAACCGTTGGTCACCCAACATATTGGATGGTGCGGCCCTTCACAGATGAAATTTCGCGTGGTTTTCTTAAGACCGCTTGCATTTGGCTAGCGGGAGGGAGACCCTACCGTAATATGGACACCGAGTTCATTTGGAACCCCCGCCCGAATGTAACCGATGGCGGGTTCCCCTTCCCCTATCGACCCGTATCACCGCACCGATATGACCTACCTTCGCCTACCACCGTGGAGAGGGTACCGGGGGTTCCTGTGGTTCCGAGGTCCGAGCACCGCATTCCCGTGAGTGATGCGGCCGAGACCTCTTCCTCCCAGCCTTTGATACGGCCTCCGCCATGGCGCCATAACCCGGATGCAGCCACTCAAGCGCCAACCACCGTGCGGTCACACGCTACCCTTGATGATATCCGCACCGACCTCGACCATGTGTCTCGAGTGGCTTGGCGCACTCATCTCGCCAATGTCCACTCCGATACAGAGGCTCCCCTTCCCTAACCACCCCTACTACCCCTCCCCGCTTGACCCTCGTAACCGGCCATTCGAGGAGGTACCTTTCCGCCCCTTCCCCCACTACCCGTCTTACTATCCAGACGGTATCCGAGAGCGTTCTTCCCTTCTAACCCCGCTCCCGATGGCGGCAATGATGGGAACTCTTAGGTGCTCCTTTTGACCCCCCTCCTCCTCCCACCCCTTTGCAACTCCGAGCGGAGTTTCGCTTAAGCGTGGGGGCCCTTGCATGCATGTCTATGTTTTTGGGAATTTAGGGTTTTAGGTGGTTATTTAGGCGGGGTTCTTTTGGTCGTGGGTTCGACTCGGTGATTGGTTATTCTTCTCGGTCTTCTTCCCCCACCCCTTTTTCATCCAAATCACCCTTGTATAGCTTGTTTTTAGAAGTTTGTTTTTAGCTTAGTTTTGGTAGTTTGTTTTTGGTATTTTTGCATTGCATAAAAAAAAAAAATTTGCATTTAGGGAAGCTTAGTTGTATGTATGATTTGTGGCTAACAGTAGTTCATAACTTGATCGGAAGACCTTCTTTGCATTTGACTTGATGATTTTGGAAGCCTCGTTGGACGTTAGATGATCTTTGAGATCGGTGACTTTTGGTAGAGTCTCTTTGAAACTAGGCGAGTTGGTTGATTGGATCGCCTTGTCCCTTGTGCGGTGAGCCTCGAAGGAGGGCCAAGAACCTCGTAAGACTCATCTACAACCCTCACCATCGATCACCTAACTTGGGACTCGCATTTTAGCTCCCCAAGATTGCATAAGACCGAGCCTATAGAAGAATGATTTAGGGCGTTTCTTTTTGCTAGAAATAGGAGCTAAAAAGCCAAAAAAGCTTTTATACCCGCATAATTGTCCGCTTCTCAACCCATTCGAGCCTTTCTATCCTATTCTTGCTTAACCCTCGTAATAAGTCATGGCCAAACTTTCCCCAAAGTGGAGTACATGTCTAGTTTGTTTGGAGTTGAGTTATTTTGATACTAAGTCTTTGGTTGAAAGTGAATTAATGTGCA
This sequence comes from Beta corolliflora, assembly GCA_947648045.1. Taxonomy (NCBI): domain Eukaryota; kingdom Viridiplantae; phylum Streptophyta; class Magnoliopsida; order Caryophyllales; family Amaranthaceae; genus Beta; species Beta corolliflora. The sequence continues at coordinate 6,261 of CANSZD010000186.1, read as the reverse complement.
TGTATATTTGCAAAAGTCGAGGAAAATTTTGAGAAAGGAAAGACAAAGGAAATAGAAGAAAGAAAGAATGCTCTTAGTGCTTCATTTGGATTTCTATTGAAAAGAAATAAAGAGCAAATTGTCGAGAAAAAAAATGTGTGATTAAAAAGTGAAAATCAATGTTTTAAAAAGCAAAATCAAAGTGATAATCAAAGATGTGTGAGATATCGATTCGAGTCGGTGTTTGGACTAGCTTGGGGGAGTTTTTACCCCTATTGTGTACTCCACTATACCCTTTTCGCACCACATTCCAAAATTGTTATCCACACCCTTTAACCTAGCCCCGTTACAACCTAAACAAAGCCCCTTTGACTTCTAGATTGGACTTGGTCAATTAGTAGTGGCGGGTGAGATTTTGTGCAAGTCATGATGAGGGACATCAAAATGTGGTAGAGGCGAGCTATTATGGCCGAAGCATCCCTAGGGGGAGTCAAACTCGGGACTTGGAAGTGGAGAAGAGTGAGTAATCACTTTTAGAAAGCCTATTTTCAAGGGAACTCGGCCGATCGGTGTATTAGATCCCGTAAGTCACTCTTGTGCTTCCTAATCATCTTCCCTCTTGTGTTTGGTCGGGTCTCCTAAATCTTGTTATGAACTCATTTAGCTTCGCATGTCATATTTGTAGCTTTGCTTTTAGAGCATTTAGATTAGTTTGTTGCATGATTTTTCTTTTTCCTCTTTTTCACACCTCTCTTCTTTCTTTCTCATTCTTGGTTTACTTGAGGACAAGCAAAATGCTAAGCTTAGGGGAGTTTGATAAGTGCGTTTCTAACGTACTTTATGAGCTCTTTTCGGTTTGGTTTCGATCCTCTTTATACCCTTTTCTTCCCTCTTTCTTCCTCATTTCTCTCTCTCTTTCCTTCACTTGATCATTGTTGATCATTGTGACATTTCGCTAGATTTTCGGTCAATTTTGACTGGATTTCTAGTACATTTGCTTTCACCGTGTTTTCCCGTGCTTTGATTGCGTGTATGATCTTTATAAGGTCAAGACTTGGGAGATACGGTAATAGGCGGGAGTTTTGAGGAGTTTGCACGCGCGAAAATGGTATGAAGGAAGCTTGACTTGAGCCCATGGTGTGCCCGCACCCTCGTAGTACCGCCTCGCACACATAGGTGCGCCCGCACCTCAAACGGGTGCGCCCGCACCGCCTACGATTAGGCATCTTTATTATCGCGCTTAGGTGCGTCCGCACGCATCATAGGTGCGCCCGCACCAGACATAGGTGCGCCCGCACCACATCTCCATGGTGCGCCCGCACCTTCCTAGCGAAGATCGGGCCATCCGAGTCAAGGGGCCTCGGTGCGCCCGCACCACCTCGTTTCCGCGAGAAAATTGTTTTTCTCTTAGGCATTAAAAACAAGAGTTGATTAGTTTTTAAAACTTATGCTTTATTTCTAGTTTTTAGAGAATATTATTAGGGTTCATACTAGAGAGATAAACACTCGAGGTTTATTGGGATTCGATATATTTTAATCATACATCGTGATTCCGATAACATTCAAGGTACTTTTCATTGAATTTAATTTGAAGTTTCAGTTTTTATTGCATTCTTTTCGTGTTTGCTCTTGTTCTTAGTTATTTTTAGATCTTCATTCTCATAATCTCATAATTGTTATTTCTATTAGTTTAACTATCTCTTAATCATGTTTAGCCTTAGATTGGTCATAGATTTTGTGTTTAATTGCCTAGAATCCATGATTAGTGAGTAGTTTCTTATCTAGGGTTAGGGTGAAAGTATGAATTAGGTTTAAATGTATTGTTAATGTGATTGTGATGATTTAAAGACGTTTATGCATCGATCTTGGTGTTTCGAGGCCTTAGGATAGATATTGATCACATTTATGCTTGGGTATTTTGAATTCAAATGTTCTTAGTCGAATTTTGAACTATTTTATCATCCCCAAGAATCAACTTAATTTCTAGGCCAAGATATTGGGTATAAATTAAGGGGATCCTTTATTAGGGGTATTCGGAATTTATTGGATCTCTTAATCAATTGACTAAAGACCATTCGAGAGAGGATTTAGTCGATTGATTAAGCCGATCATTCTCGAGGACCATTCGAGAGAGGACTCGAGTATTTTAGGAGGAAAACTAAACCTTGCATAATCTTCTCCGTTACTTCACAATCGCATTAACATTCATTGTCCATTCTTATTCATATTAGTAACCTCAACTCTAGTGTCTTCCTATCTGATTCATCAATTCGAGTTATTTGCTAGTTCTTGCTATTAGCTAGACATAGTTGTTACCAAATCTTTTCAAACCCCCAAATACCTTTCAATTAGGCGCCTAGACTTGCTAGACTTTAATTAATCCCAATTTCTCTCGGGATCGACTCCTCGACTTGCATTTACTACGTTCTTAGTAATTGCTCGTTAGGTGTTATAAATATTGTTCGGAGAAGCGATTTTTGGTGCCTTAACGACACACTAAAAACCTCTTATCAAGTGTAACTATTCTTTGTGATTTTGCAATTACAAGTTATTGACATATTATAAATGTTTAAAGGAACTGATATTAGAAAGTACAATTTGTACAATGATAATTGCTGATTTGAGCTAGATAAATCCATAGAGTATGAATTTTGGTATTGTATAAGTGTAGACACATAATCGTGTCTCCCCATTTAAGACTTACGATGACCAATACCCCGCCTCCAATCGGTTCGGACGAAGAAAGAATAAAGAAACGAGCCTAAAATAAAATATTTTAAGCCTCAAATGCATTTTCTAACTCTTTTTATTAACTCATTTCCGAAAACCCTTTTAATAACTAGCTTTACCGGTACCACTTCCTAAAACGTTTTAAAATAACTTTTTAAAAGGTCCATCTTCTAAAACCTTTTAAAAATAGTTTTAGGAAAGCCCAATTTTTAAAACCCCTTTTCTAACCCAATTTAATTAATAGAATTAATTAATTATATTAATTAGTTTTGTTAATAAAAATATATTTTTATAAAAATCATCTTTTTCCCAAAGTGTTTTCAAATATCTTTATCTAACTATTTTATAAAATATCTTTTAAGAAACCTATTATCTTTTAAAACATATTGCATCTCAATAAACTAAATCTACCTACACTATATATTACCCATATCCTCCATCTCATAAAGACACGACTTAACACCTCCATCCCTTCACTCGATACTCTCACGGCACAAAACACAAAACCTCATACAAATCCCTCGACACACACAATTCACGGCCCTCATACTCACAAATCCACTTGGCAAATCTTGCGCCTCATACACCTACGCCCACGCCATTCATCACTCATCCTCACCTGATCCCTCGCCACATCGTCAAGCCAAAAGGAGCTAACAGCAACCTATTAATTCTAAAACTAAGGTCAACGCCACATCATCTTCCTCCTGCAGCCTTTATCCTACTCTAATACTACCTATATATCCTAATACTCCTACACCACCAACCCGATATTACTATAAACTAGTGCCGCAAAAACAAATCTTCACAACAAAATCACACCTTTACATCAATCACCATACGCATACTATTACAAACGCAAGACATAATCTTTTTTAAGACTCGAACAACATTCAATTTTCCAAGATCCGTACAAATCAACGACCTGGGACTCGCCAGATAATTCTCTCGGAGACCAACTAAATTAACCATCTTTATTTCGCTTTCTTTATTTATTTTTATTATTTTCTTAAAAGCTTACTAACATTCTATTCATGACAGTAGATTGCTAACTCGTCCCCGATAACTTTAGCATTGCATATACAATTAACTCCCTTCGATATTTTATTTTCTTATTTTTTTATTTATTATTCATGTTATTGGGATTAGTCCCGCATTAATATTTATCACTCAGATTTATCATAAACAAGACCTAAGCACTTGCTCCCATTAATTCGCATAATTTTGACATCCGTTGTGAACCTTAAAATGATTGATAATAAATGGTCACTAAATAATTAGTCTTTTTTGCGCTGCTTTCCCGAACCAATCTAGATTAATTATTTTAGGGTGTTTTAAAGTGTTGTTTGATTATTCATTTGCATAAAATTTGTTGTGAATCGATATTTAAGTAGAGGCCAACAACGGGAATGTGGTTCATTACGACCATATTTGCACTCTCACCCCCGAACTCAATCTTTGGCTCATTTTTACCATCTACAGCTAAGACGGGAAATCCACATTGGATAAGTCTCCAAGATGTCCCTTCCGTTTCAATATCCAATTAGGTTTATGATTCTTCCCTTAAAGAATTGTTGGGCGACATCAAAACATATTTTTAATAAAACCTTAACAACGGCAGTAAATAAACGCGCCACACCCGTGTGCAGGCATTAAAGGAGTTCAAAATCCACGCCTAATTTAGCGACTTCACCAGGGAGGATTTTAAAAATTACTTTTTTTTTAAATGAGTGGGTGAAACTCGAAAAAAATACAATTCATTCTTATTTTTATGCCTTTGAATAATATACAGATATGCATGGCTATTTGCTCACCCACCGTACCTGACAATCTAACTTCGCCTCACAAGCACACGTTCTATGTGGCGAGGTCACCCCCGGGGCTCTGCGCTTGGTCCTTCCAAAAGCCTCCGAGCGATAGTGTTGGATCTTAGTCGTAGCAAATCTACCCAACCATGGCATTATTCTCTTCGTTACGACTTGAGCACTCGGAGTGCGTCTTACACGTAGCCACCTCTTTAAGTAGTGGTACGAAGCGTGTGATCAATCTCTTAGTCACGGGCCCTTTTTTTCACTCCTTAACCTAAACCCTACCATAGTTCAAACGTAGAACTTGGACTTTCTTTAGGTTGGAACTTTGCATATCATTATACTACTTGTGCATATTTGAGTGTGCGTGCCATTAATTGCTTCTCAGATATCGGCCTTCGAGTCAAAAATATCGAATGAATTTGCGCGACGAGCAAAAAAATTAAAAATCGTCTCCACGTCACGTGCGCTCCATGCACGATCACGCGTCTCCGACGCTGTAGAGGACTACATGTCGCTTCTTTTCATTTCGTTCTCTACGCAAAGGAATGATAGCCGCGTCTTGCGCGTCCTTCGCGCCTTGAGCGTCCTTTTGCGCCTTGAAGGTTTCTTCAGGCTCGCGCATACCTAACATTACGCCTCGCCTTCCTACGCCATTACTCACTTTATTCTTATATCTTTTTTTTATTTTCTTTCTAAAAAAAATTTTAATCTCAAAAATAATCTCAATCTCTAATCCTTTATATCTATTTTGAAAATTCTATCCATATCCTTTTTTTACCAAACTATATTTCTCAAGCCATCTTTTAAAAAAAAAATAATCTCCCCATTTTTTTTTTTTTGAAAATTCATCCCCTCTTTTTTTTTTTTTTGTTTCAAAAATCATTCTTTTCAAAATTCATCCCATCTTTAATCTCCTATCTATTTCAAAAAATTCTATCTCCGCTCTTTTTTCCGAAAAACATCTCCATCTTTTTCCTATCACATATCTTTTTTTGAAAATTCATCCTTGTTCTGGAAAAACATCCCCATCTTTTTTCCTAGTCACATATCTTTTTTCGAAAATTCATCCTTGTTCTCTATCCTATCTTTCTATGTATATTATCCATCATTTGTGTGCATCATTTAGGATTCCTTTAGTGTCCATCTTGTTGTAAAAGTCTCATCCACCCTAGGAATTCTAACTCCATTAGAAGTCCGTCCGGACCTAAAATGTCTAGATTCATCCAGCTTCTCATTCCATTTAGAGTTCTTCACCTCATTCAACTCTATCCATGTTAGGAGTCTTAATCCTTGCCTAGGTTCAGCCTATCTAAGAAGTCTAGGGTCGTTGGAAGCCCCCGCTATCTTAGAAGTCTATAATCCATAGGAAAGTCCATGCATATTAGGAGTCTAAAATCATTAGAATCCTATCCATCTTAGGAGTCTAAATCCGTTAGGAATCTGGGCTTTCGCGTATTAGGGGTCCAAATCCACTAAAATTCCGTCCATTTGAGAATTTAGGCCCACTGGAGCCTGCACGCATATTGGAGTCTAGCATCCTTGAAAGTTCGTCAAGTCTAGAATTCTAAATATCATTAGAAGTTTGTCAAGTCTAGGGATCGCATTCACATTAGAATTCATTTGCATTGTATAATCCATCAGTTCATACACTTCATGCATAACTAGAGTTATTAGGCATGTAGGAGTCTCGTTGCCTCCACACTCTCCATGTCATCTCTGCCATCGCGCATTTATTGTAATC